>CM031975.1:19668595-20268595 GCA_018804465.1 Populus tomentosa
TTGGTTTGTAGAAAGCTAGGGGTTTATATAAGAAATCATTAAAACCATGTGATTTTCAGTTTTTCCAGCAGCCTATTCCTTGGGTTTTGGGACTTTTTATGTGGCACATATGTGAAATAAATTTGGGCATTGAATTGGATTTTTCTCAACTAAAGAATGACCTGTGATGCTTAAAAGTGCCTTGATATGATATTCTAAAATCCCCTGCCTGGACATGGATGGAAATTCTCGTTCTTTTAATAGTCTGGAAAATTGGTAATTTAACAGTGTTTCCATGCTGTTATCATTTACTGAGTTGTTCTTTGCATGTAATTATCTGATGCATGTGCAGCACATTAATTTGGAAAATAGAAAAGCTTTGGTTTTGGTTGAACAGACTACTATAGTAGTCTAAGTCTAGTAGCAAAATAATGCATCCCCAGAGGATACGGATAGCGGTATATGTATTGTCATGTGTTTAGCTAATCAACATCATCACTTGATGAGATAATACTGCTGACTTTCTTGGCCTGTGTTAAAATATAATTCATGGTGATAATTATTTTATAAGATGTGTAGAGTGTCAAAGTAAATATCTACTAACATTTTAAAGTTCACGCTTGCAGAGGGGATTTAAAGCTGCACAGCAATTTTGTGCTACTTATTTTTTGAGCAGTTCAGTTATGCACATGATAAGGTTTATTTTCTCTTCTTTTGGTCTTTTATATTTCATAAATATATTTCGAATGCCAATATGAGCATTTTATGCCTTTTAGCTTTATGTAGTGTGACAAGCAAGATAATCTCAACACCCCCCCCCTTCTCTTCTCGTCTGGTGAATGGTTCCTTGTGGGATCTTGCTTTGTGTCATGGATCCTTTTCTCTCATTTAAAACTTGAATATGCATCTTGATAAGCTTTATAAATTAACTGATATTCATTCTTCATCAAGATCCTACAATTTTATTTTAATTTAATTTTTTGAATCAAGAAAAAATATTTTAGTACTGGTAAAGATGAGCAAAAGTACAGTGAGGAGAATCAGACATCATTTGGATGAGGAAACTGCAACATATCAAAACCGAAGTTCCCCTTCTGGTTGTCTTAATGTTTAAGACAAGCCTTGTAATGACATTTAAAGTGGAATACCAAGGAAAAAAGAAAAAACATGATTCTATTCATTAGTTGGAGATTGAGTCTCGAAATTTTCAAACCCTTTGTTGAAATGCTCAAAATCCCACCTAGATGGCATATACTACTCTACCCTCATAATGACAAATATTTGGAGATAACTCCACCTGAAGCAAATAAATAGTTGGTTTATTGAGAATTTTAAACTTAAAGGGTACTTTGATTTTCCAAATGAAATTGGATGGAGAAACGAAGATGACAAGAAAATTAGCAGACCAAGCTGCAAAATACGTTGGTGTTGGTATCCAGGAGCATATTCCTGCAACAACTTGGATGTTACAGAACACTATCAAAGAATAAGCAGACATTAGTCATATGAATATTTAATATCCTAAAAAAATCAGCAACTTATAAGAGTTTATTATATGTTGCTGAATGTCAGGGACATGAGGACACAGTTTGGAACACTGCTAGCAGACATTGGGCTTATTTGTATTCCAAAGAGTTATCAGGTAAGTTTTGTTCGGTTGATACAAGCATGATTTCTATTCTTTTCTGTTGTGCTTCAGTACTAACCTTTAATAAATTGCTTCTGATGAAGAACCACACAAGCTTCACACTGATTAGTTAAAAAGAAAAAGAAAAAGAAAGATTGAGGGATCATAATAGAGAAAAATTGAAATTGAGGGACTAACTTTTATGTCCTAGAGTAATGCTGTTCTTTCAAGCTTCATGTTAAAAAGGCTCACAACACTTTGGGTTCTTGGCATAGGTTGGGAGAATGAAGAAAGAGAATCTTGATAGCTGGCTGTCTGAAAAATCACAACCATTCAACATGTATTCACATCATTCCTCACTTGTGAAGGTAGTACTAATATTATTTTTCGTTTTATCTCCTTTCATGTTTTCCATTTTACTGGGTAATTAGTTGTTTCTGCAATTTTTTTTTCTGTAACACATCATACTTTCCTCTAATGTGTTGCCTTGGGTCTTACCAGAGGACAAGGTTTTGTCGATGCTGATGTCACATATAATGTTTCGATTTTATCATATATTTCCCTTTAACATTTTCAACAGTACAGTCCTTACCATTTGGGACTCCATCACACCATGATATGGTATTTGATTATTGGCATCAGAAAGCTTCAAAAGTGCCACTTGAGGTGCTCTATCTTATAAATTGGTAGCGGAACAATAATGTTCAAATCAGCTGCTTAAGTTTTTGTTGTTGTATGTGTTCTTAAAACCATCAGAACTCTGTCATTATCATAGGTGCAAATGAACTGATCTACTCATAGCTTAGGTTGATGTGGACTCACTCAAGGTTCATTAAACTTGATGACTTAAGCTCAAGTGGCATAGAAACCTGACTAGAATACAAACGACCTGTGAACAAGCTTGCATTTAAAAAACAAATTTCAGTTAATGAATTAATTAAGGCTTGAATAAGGAGAGTTTCTATATGGCTAGTACTTCCAATGACCCCCAAAACTATAAGCTTTTTGATCAACACCCTTGAACTGATTTTATTGGATTTCAATACTTGAACTATGGGATGTCTTGATTTGGACCCCCTTGTTTACGTCTTGTCCATAAAAACTGTTAAATAATATGCATATGTTTATTTACAAAACCATAAAAAAACATTAAAAACTCGAAATACCTAAACATGTTGGATGTTCTCTCCAGTTCTAAAGATTTCTTTTTATAAGAACATAATTTTAAAAATTTAATTTGATGTTTTTTGTCTATCATTTTTTTGCTGATTGTGAATTTGTGTTTTTCTCAAGAAACAGATGTGATTTCAGAATTGTAGTGGTGAATCACATGATTTTCACATGAAATGCAACAGATTTTTTTTTTTTATGGAATTTAACGAGGATCTCAATTAAAACACCTTGTGGCTTAATTTTTCTTAAAAAAGAAATTACTTTAGAGGGTGCCAATCGAAACAGGCTCAGGGTTTTTTGATATAGAATAACTGTTTTTTTGTTATCAATCTTGTTTAATTTATCCAAGGCAAGACAAATATGTGTTAGATGATATTTTTTTAGGTTCATATTATGTATTTTAATCTTTTTATACATGGTCTATAATTTGATAATAAGCCTAGTTTAGGTCATAAATCATCTTTTAGCAATGGTAAATTTGTCCAAAGCTTAAGCCAAGTAAAATTTGAATGAGTGGAGCTCGAGCTGCTCAATTAGCTTTGGCATAGACATAAACTGAATAAATTTACAGGAGCAAGAGTCAAGTAAAACATGATGTTTCATTTTGTGTTGTGATTTGAATGATTATGCTTCTATTTGTTTAACACATACAGATACATATTTATGTATTTGTTGTTTCCTATAGATGTTCCTGGAAATATAATATTGTATTTTGTTTCGATATTATTATAATGCAAAAGCATGATTTTATATCCAAGTCTATGGCAGAAGGGATATAATGATTGAAATCTTTTGCATTACATGCATTTTTTCTTAGTGAACTTCAGTGCTTATTCCAGGAGTTCTAGATTCTGTTTTTCTGTATCTTTCTAGGCAGCTGCTTAAAGTTCTTATTATGATGGAAATCAAGGAAACATCATTTTTTTTTCTGTTCCTTACATTATTTGTGTGATTTCTTCATTTTGTAAAACCTTAATTAGAGCTCAAAATAACATCAAAGATCATTCTAAATTTTGCAGTATTTGTTATGGTTTTGGATAAATTCTCAAGACATTTTGGCAGGCAATTTTATGTGCAGGTTTATACCCCAATGTTGCTGCAACCGAACAAGGAATAACTGCAGCAACTCTCAATGGCCTAAAACAGTCCAGCAGGCCTGGAAAAAAGGGTCATCCAATATGGTACGATGGAAGAAGAGAGGTTCACATACACCCTTCTTCGGTCAACTGTAACATGAAAGCATTTCCGCACCCATTTCTTGTGTTCCTTGAAAAGGTTTTCTAACCGTTGACCCTGAAGCTTGGTATATTTTACTTTGATACCAGTATTTCTCTTTTGATTATTTCTGAATAGAGGTGTTTGGTCATACCCATATAATATTTCACTTTTGTGAATATATACTTCCAGTTAGTGGCCTGTTTTTGCTGCTGTTCTTTTCAACCTAGCATCTAAGCTTCCCCACTGTTCTGGTAGATGAGCCAATATGCACGTAGAAAATGAGATGGACTGTTAGATAGGTTTGAAGGAAGGTTGTTGAATAGTTTCCCTGCCAGTTGCTGCAAAAATAAGCATCCTGTGGTTTTAGGCATTCATCAAATAAATTCATTGTAAGGTATTGGATGTGAGATCAAATCCGTTGTACCAGACATTGATACTCTGTATGGCTATTTAGTTAATTTTCTATTATTCATAGGAGATAAGACATGTTGGGATTTAACAAATAACAAACTCTCCTTAGAATAGTGGTTCACAATTCTTTGAAACTAGATAGTTCTGCTACTTGACAAAGCAGTGGCAGGATGTAGTTTTCAGCCATGCATTGGGATATCAGTTAGTTTGCTTCTGCAAATGTCAGGTTATCTGTATCTTGAGCTGTTGTATTATTAAAAAAACCATGTTTTCAGCAATTGTGAAATAGAAGCTGGATGATTTACATAAATTAGGCTTAGAATAAGCTGGAATTTTTTGTTTTTCAGGTTGAGACCAACAAAGTATTTCTGCGAGACACTACTATTATATCTCCCTTCTCTATCTTGCTCTTTGGTGGCGCAATTAACATTCAACACCAGGTCTGTTCTCTGTCAGAACACAAATAATTTAGATTTGTGGTAGATGCATTAATCAGTGTTTAAATAGCTGCTCCTCACCCATCAAGATGTGTGCATTAGCAATTTAGGTGCAACTGAGTTGAGTGAATCTTATGGTTTCCCCTATTATATGCTTCTCCTATTTTCTTCAGTTACATGCATGGCAGAAGATTATTATCTTGTATATACTAAACTGTTGGACTGATTGGATTAAATTGTCTTCTAATATTGACTTTCTATCAAGTATAAACAGTATATAATGATTTTTGGTGGTATGTTCATGTAATATCCGTTTGCCATGCTTGATAATGAGAGGCGCTGTTTTCTCTCGCTCTTCCACCTATTAATTTTGTGATTGTTATTCATTTTTGGCATGGTTTAAATCAGGGTTTCTGTCATGTCACCTTGTTGCTAGCCGGCACCTGTGTTACCTAAAAGTTGCAGCCGCTTCATTAAACTAAAATAACTATGCATATAGACATTTCACGCTGTTGAGACTGTAGACTGGTGAAAGTATAGCAGAAATGAGTGATTTTTACTGTATTTTTGAAAGAAAGAAAAAAGACAATTGCGTTATTTCCTTAAATATAATGTTTCTGATGTAAGTTATAATTGTTGTTTGCATATTAGCTGTCACAGATGCTCCTGATGCAAATGCTAATACAACCCTTAAAAAACAATTAGGCAATGGATATCATGTAAAACTATTTCTTTTTTGGTCCGGATAAATGAAATAGCATGATACTCGGTGGTGCCTTAAGCTACATATGATGGCTTATTTGCTTTTGATATTCTTCCTTCTTGAATGACCTTTGTTTTCTGTAATTTTAGACCGGTCTTCTCACTATAGATGGATGGCTAAAGCTGACAGCTTCAGCCCAGTATGCTGTCTTATTTAAAGAACTCCGGTCAACACTTCATGCTCTATTGAAGGAGCTGATTCGAAAGCCAGAGGTATCTTTCATGCATTGTTAAGTTTGTCATATAATCTCCAAACTGCATATTTTAGAATGCTGATGGTGCTTAACTTGGTAAATGGACTACCATATGCTAAACATGTTAATGTTCTTCGTCTTATGGGCATTGAGGGATTGCTTAATGAGTGTGAGGCCTGTGACATACATGCAATGCATTGCTTTTGTTTCTGGGTGGTGAACATGCATCCTGCCCACAATTGTTGAATGGTTTGTCTCAGTGGAGCTATCCTGCTCATATACTGGCTTTGTGCACTATTGCTTTGGGTTACTAGAAAGCTTTTAAAACAACTTCTTCCATCTGAAGAAACTCTTAGGATTGCTTGGTTACTGAAAAATCAAAGGATTAAGTTTAGGAAACTAAAAAATCAAACTGGTTGGTTGCTTCCTCCAGCTTTTTCCTTGAAAAAATTGTTGCATGTATCCTATCAATTGCGGTAACATATGCATAATATTAGTACATCATCCTTTTGGAGCTAGGCTGCAAGTCAGTAACCAATGTTTTTTAGCCATTGTAGATTAGCGGGCCAGTATTCTTACAGAAGCACAGAAAAACAAAAGTTCATCAAAATGCTACAAGGGTGGTACAACCTAGTGAGTACCAAGTATACTAGGAGGAGATCGTGAAGCACAAAAAAATATAGAAAGAAAGGAAGAAAAATCAAAGAATTTTAGAAGAAAGTAGAAATACAAAGTATATTTTTGGAATAAAAGAAGTCAATTGATCATAATATCTCCCTGCTTCCTCAGAATATAGCAATTATTTCCTCAGAATATGGCATGCCAAGCCTTTAGTCTTACTTGTGCCATCTGCATGCTATCGTTTTATATGTAATGTTGTTAGCAAGCTGCTTTGTTCCCTCACTCGCATACATGCACGCTGCAATCACTCTTGTCTTGACAAACTGCCGAGTCTTTTAACTTGTACTTGGGAACGTGCTTAAATTTGATTCAACTATGATGCTACCGTCTATTTCCTAGTTGGGCAACTCTTTTTCTGTACGGCTACCATGTATCTACATCTGATCATGAATAATTGTTGTCTGGCAGAATGCAACTCTTGTGGATAATGAGGTCGTCAAATCCATGATTCAGCTGTTGTTAGATGAAGACAAACCCCAAACATGAAGTCGTGAGCATCTTTAGCTAGTCGTGCTATAAATCATTTGATATCGAAGAAAAAATGTGCTGCTTTATTTTATATAGATCAAATTTTGGCATATAAAACATGTAGATTGAATTTTATTTATTTATTTATTTATTTTTAAAAAAGAACTAAACATAATAGAAAACAAGATACGAACACGGAAATAAAAAACTCACCCCATTAAAAGTACTAAAATTAATAAATGTGTCTTTATTTACGTATTTGAATTTCTTTTCCTGGATTAGAATTTTTAACTTGATTAGCATTTGACTATTAGGAATATGGATTTTAATTAGGTAGAGTGTCTAGTTTATTTTTGTTGGATTCAAGCTTAATTAATAAAATCAGAGATTTTCTCTGTTACTAAACAACTTCTGAGATTTTCGCTCTCCATCTCAACTTCTGAGTTTCATCGGGTAACAGGCATTGAGGATGGTTCATGATTGGACTAGCCTTCCTCAAGACATGTTAGATTTTATATAGCAAAAGGTACAGATCCTAAGTGATAATATTGTTTTTGGAGCAGTGCGCAAATCATGGCAATCCACAATATTGAAAAGAAAGGACCATCATCTCCTCCAGCAATCCCGTGGCTTATGCTTTCAAAGAAGAGAAAAGTAAAGTTCAAAACAACGTCGTTTTTTCAGCTTAGCATCCTACAAGGTTTACAAGTTGGTTTTGCCTGAAGCATCAGGGGAAAATGTTTGGGAGCATGTTTTTGATGGTTGCTAGCCTTTGGAAAGTGATTTGAGAATTATCCTCCTGCACACCATCTCAAGGTATCAAATCTCCTTACCTCCTCAAAACACCTTTCCCGAATCTCCCTCAATTTTTCTTACGGAAGGCCGTGCTATCCTCAAATCCTCGGAAACATCAAGATGAACACGATCAAGATTGTATTGTCATGGCTATAAACGGAAGATATCGCAAGCTGGCCTTTGCTAGATTGGGTGCAAGAGATGGACTAACGTTGAAGTTCCCTCCTTGGTTTATGAAGACATCGCTCGCTATAAGAATCAATTTTATGCGGTGGACCGCCATGGACTAGTAGTTCGTTGTGACCTTGATAATGTAGCTTTAGCTGGGGGGGTCCTCCTAGAGCCACACAGATTGCACCACCTCCTGGTGGGACATTAGATCATGTTCAGAAATGTCTTGTAGAATCAATGGGAGACCTCTTGTTAGTTTCTCGTGTACGTGGTGGGCATTTTTATGGGGAAAGGGGTCACAAGAGACGTTATTATACTGCTAGTTTCTCAGTTGTCCATGATGGAGCGGCGGCGGCGGCATATGAAAACTGTTGGGTGCCTATGAATTCGTCTATTTCAATGTCCGTTTCAGAATATCTCAACGGTTGCGTTGAAGCCAGTTGCATCTATTTCAGAGATGACGAAGTTGAACTCTATCTTAGATCTCCTGGAGGAGGTTATGACATGGGGGTTTTTAACATGAAAGATGGAACCATTAAACGCCATTTTCACACACACATACACGTTACCATCACGAGTAATAATGCAGGTGAATAATCTTACGTCCAAGTACACCTTAGAAATTAACGAATATATGGTGGTTCTGTAAAAACAAGCAAGAGCTTCACGTAGCACTAGTAAAGCATTAATATATGCCTAAGTTTCAATAATAAAAAGATGGGAGTATAAAATCATTCTTGAAACCCTAAATAATAGCTTTTTATTGAAGTTGTTTTCTAATACTTGTCGAGACTTTTTGTACAACCAAACTTTGGCACATAAAAGAAATTACACACAGAAAAGGAAAAGGCCAAAAAAAGGGAGGTGGGAAGAAAATACATGGAGATAGTTGAGGCAGCTGTATTGGCATGGCAGCAATTGTGGCAAAAGCAGGGTTGGTACGTGCAGAAGCAATTATTGTGTAAAAAGCCAAAATCGGAAGATGTGTTGTGGAGTAGGATCTCCATGTATACCACTGCAATTCTTGCTTGATTGCATTAACTCCCTTTTACATCTCAAAGGTAACTTTTACACGCTCTCTTTCCCTCGTTTTGGCAATTTCTTCTAGTTAACCAAACCTATTTTCGTTTGATCTTTGTCCCAAACAGTACCTTAACAGCCAAACTACTTCGTTGGTTTGCACTCCGAAACAAATCCGACAAAACTTCTATATAATCATTAAAAAAAATTAAAAAATTATGAAAATAAAATTTTAAAAAAATAACAATCACCATACCTGCAAACTGAGTCTACTATCATACCTACAATCAAGTGCATTGATTTTCTTAAGTTAAATAACATGACGATCAAAATCATGCTTAATTATTTTACAAAAAATATAATATCAAACCCATAAGTGGAGGTAGTCAGGGTTATCACTCTAAACCTATAAAAATTTTAAAAATTAATTTATAATTAATTTAATATAAATAAATAAAATAAAAATATATATAATTTTTTTAAAATTAAATTTATTAAACCCACAAATCAAATCGGAAACTAAGTCAACTATCATTCTTGCTAACAAGTGCATGATTTTTTTAAGTTAAATAACATGACGATTAAAATTATTCTTAATTATTTTATAAAAAATATAACGTCAAATCTGTAAGTGGAGGTAATCAAGATTACCGCTCTAAACCTACAAACATGATCATGGACTTTACAATTAATATGATCAAGTAAACATAATGACAAAGTATAATAGTGAAAAAGAACATGAACTCCAATCATATCATAGCAAGTTCATTTGTCCGCAGGGGAGAGCTCGGGGGAAATTATTTTTATTAATCTATCAAAATCCATAATATTTTTGTATTTATTTCTCCTTAGATATATAAATTTTCTCGGTTTTTATATTGGCACAGACAAATTGAGTTTTATCTCATCTTTTACTGACCAAACTAAAGTTTTAGAGAATTCTAAATGGATAGAGGATTGTTGAATGACTAAGTGACTATACTCTTTTTTTTAAAAAAAATAATCCAAAGTTATAAAAAGATCTAAACCTTAATGTTCAAATATAATATTTCTTTATCTATTAATTTGCCGGTTTTTCAAATCTATATTAAGTTTGCAAAACATATTTTAAAGGTTTTTAATTTTTTAAAATTCTTAATATTTTCTAAATGAAAAAAATATACAATTCTTTTATATACAAGCACTTTTTTAGCAATGTAAAGGGTCAAGTGTTTTTATATTTATATAGTTTTATAAATTTAATTTTTATTATAAATCTATTATAAAGATTTTTTAAGTTAACAATATGATTTTTCCGTGATTATTTTTAATATATAAAAAATATAAAAAATATTTTATAATGAAATTATCATGAATAAAAAATATATGAAATGACCATTACAAATTACGATTTTGATTTTTTATGAAAAATAGTTTTAATCTTAATGTGTTTTTTTTTCTTATCTTTTTATAGAAAAATTCATCCTCTTTCAATAAATGAACATATTTTTCAATTTTTCACTGAAAAGGAAAATAAACTGAAAATGAAAAAAGAAAATGGTTTTCAAGTAATGAACAACCTTAGGGCTTCAATTGAGATAAGCATTTCTTTGGTGACTAAAACAAAACTATTTGTATAATTGGGTGACTTACCAAATTTTGATCTCAATTTATTCCCAGTCTCCCTACCAGCAGTGACAGTGTCCTCACGCCCGTCTCCACCTCTCACCTCTCTCTAAAATTGAAAAACCCGAATAACCCATCACCATGATCCGACCCATTTCCCTTCTCTACTTCCTCCCTCTCTTACTTCTCCTCCTCCTCTCTCTCTACTACCATGTCCTCGCCGATTCCCACTTCGAAGGATTCGAAGCTGAAGAAGAAGACGACGTCGTCGAGGAAACAATAGATCCCAACGCTTTCAAACTACCCGATCTCCCTTTAACTCTGTCCGAGTCACCGCCCATCTCAACTCCAACTCCGGATCCTAAAGAACCGGATCCCAAACCCACCAAACCCTCTCCCCCACCTTCAACGACCAACTTCGAGTTCTGGGACGAAGACGAATTCGAAGGACTCCCTTCTCATCAACCCCACATCGAATCCGTGGTAATTACGGAGTCTGCCACTCCAGATGCCACCGTACAAACGCCGGATCCAAAACCCACCACTGTTTCGAAAAAGAAGCAGTCCTACTTGGTGGAGATTGTGTGTGTGAGTTTCTTGATTATGTTTGTGATAAATTACTTCACTGGTAAAAGAGAGAATGAGAACTTGGCGTTATCTTGGGCGGCGAAATTTGCGACGAAAGATTCGATTTTTGAGAAGAATTTTAGTCTTTTAGGTGTGGGAGAAGGGGATGATTCCCCTTTATTGTTGAAAGAAGGGCAGAATGTGTTTAAATTCTATGCGAGTGGGCGGAGGTATTGTCAAGGGTTGTTGGCGACAATGGAGTTGAAGAGTAGGCATGATTTGTTGTCTAGGATATATAATATGGTGGTCCCATGTAAGGATGAGATTAGTATTGAGGTTTATATGAATGATGATGCGATGGATCATGTGGTTTTTGCGTTGGCGAGGAAGAAGATGGCGAAAGCAATGCAGAAGGAATTGAGGGATTTGCAGAGGTTTGCTGGGATTGTTGTGCAGCCGCCTAATGGGAGGAAATGGGTGGCTGAGGAGTTGGCTGTTGTTTCTGAGTCTAAGGAAGTTGCTGGGGATTTGATCACTGAGGCTGTGCTTGAGCAGGTTGGGTTGTGTGTGATTTTTAGTTTTTGTTGGTTTGATATGATATTTGAGCATTGTGGTAGTGAACTAATTACTTGCATTGTTTTTTTATTACTATTATTATTAATTCTGTGAATGTGTTTATTGATGTTGTTTATATGAGTTTTAGTTTTTGATAAAAGAACACTATGGCTTGTGTTTTGAAAGTTTGTATGTTGAAGCTGTGAATGATCAGGTTAGAAACAGGGAGTTTGGTTGTCTTGAAAGAATTAGCTTGATTCAGTTTGGGTATGTGGCTCTAGTTGTAGAGGCTATTTTTCATTTCTTTGAATAGCTGGCTATTTTTCATGTACTGCATTATTTTGTAATTGTTTCTTTAAAGCGGAAGACCACAGTGCTATTTTTTATGTTTTCTTTTTCTCGTTGCCTTTTAACAATTCTATGCCATTGGGTAACATAACCTTCATAAATCTTAGGTAGTGTTTGTTGTTGTAGTAGAGTTTGTTTTTTAAAGTGTTTTTCGCTTGGAAATGCATTAAAATATATATTTTTATTTTATTTTTGATACTAGTGCTTCAAAATGAAAAAAAAAAAAAAAAACACCAAAAGAATTAATTTGAAACAAAAAAAATTGAAAAGTGTGGCTGGGCCGCACAAACAAACATTGTCTCAGTAATGTCATTAGCATAGTTAGAATACAAAAGCACTGAAAACTATTCTTTTCTGAAACTTGGTTTGGTGCTTGCTATGAGAGCTTGAACCTTAGTTGAGTGCCTGGTGTTGCAACTCCAAACCACATGGCCAAGGAGCATTGGCTTCTACAAACTAAGATGCAATAGGAATACCAGCTGATGACATTATCCATTATGCTACACCCATGTCAGTGACCAAAACTGCTATTTTAAATCATGGCCTTCAGGTGCCTGTTTGGTTGCATTTTCCTCATGAGGAAACAGTGGCAATTCGTACTTTTCAATTTTTCACATGTTTCCAAATAAAAATACATTAATATTTCCCACATAATTTTTCTTGATCTTGTCCAAGGAAAAATTGCTCCTTAAGAAATATGTCCAGCTTCAACGAGTGGTCCCACTAGGGCGTGTGGTGGAATGAGGGATTTTTACTACATGTTTGGGGAAGGACCGGGGAGATTATCTCTGTATTCTAATGCAGTGAAGTCTTTCTCCACACACCCCCCCCCCCCAAATAATAGCAATGAGATTAGATTGATATGGATGGGTGTAGTTGTGATTTACTTTAGACACTTCTAGGAACATTAAAATGATTATTCTTAGAACACACTCTCAATCTTCTTTATGATTGTTGTGTAACCATATCCTTTTCCCCATTTATAAGTTATATTGCTGGGCTTGGATTGGTGTGGACACACACACACACACACACACACAGTTTATTCCCCCAGTTTATAGAATATACCATGCTCATTTCATTAATCTGTTTCTTGGAATGTTTGTATTATGTCTGATTTCTTTATATGTGAAATTTGTCCTTGAATGTCTGACCTTAATCAAATTATTAGTGTGGTGTTTGGAGCTTTGATCAGCTGTACTAGCATTATGTTCATTAAATTATTTCCCTGCTATTTAAAACGTGCAGGTTTTTGGTGAGAAATCATTTGAGAAATATGGCAAGGGCTTCATCTCAATGCATGTCTCTGATCAACTCCCTGGCACACAGAAGAAGATGCTATTGTTCAAATTTGCTCTTCCTGATGCCAACAACATGGCTGACATGACCCGGCTGGTGGCTTTGGTACCCTATTACATTGATCTAGTTGGGCGCTACAAGCTGAGTTCACAGGTGTGTTGGATTTTGATTGTCTTCTATAATCTAATTTAACGTTGTGTAAACTTAGATAGTCTTAAAACTGTGCTCTGCTGTACTGCAGGCTCATTCTAAAACAGAGGCGGCCAGAGCAAAAGCTGCCCAAGAGGCATACAAAGAACTTCAAGGTGCAAGACAAGAAGCTTTACAGAAAAAGAAGGCAGAGAGGAAAAAGATGTTAGAGGAGGCCGAAGCAAAGCTCAGTGCAGAGGCAATTCGCAAGAAAGAAGAAAAGGAGCGTGCTCGTCAGATGAAGAAGGCAATGCCAAAAGTAAAGATGACCCGTGGTCACTAGCTCTCATATTTCCATCAGTGAGCAAAATTAAACCTCTTATTAATTCTTCCCAGTCTTGCTATAATTTTAGTTGTGTTTCCTTGCCTTCCATAGGTTTTTGGACTTTGTGCTTTCACGCAATGTACTTTAGTTGTTCCAGTTACATTTTAGCTAGTAGTCTACAACACTACACCCATCTTTAAGGGTTTTCGATGTACCGAAATGCAACATTTTGGAAACATGAAATTTTTTTCTTCGATCACAGTATCCAAAACTTTATGGTGCAAGAGTTTTTCACTATAATAATAATATAACCTACTGCGGATTCCCATTATAAAATTATCTATTCATCCTTTAGTGAATAATTAAAAAAAAAACCTTCAAAGTAGGGGTATTTCGGTATTTTTCATCATCAATTGGTTATTAAAAGATTGGAGGTTTATGTTTTTTATATTATTTTTGTATAATAAAAATATATTTTTATCCTTCAAGTTAACAAAATTTAAGAGTGTTTGGTATTAATGTTGAATTTGTTTTAGTTAAAATTTGATTTTATTTGATTTTGTTTTTATTCTAGAAGTTTTTTTTTAATTTAGTTATTCAATTATAATTTTTCATATATTTTATTTTTTATTTTGATATTTGTTCTTTTTATTTTTATTTTTTTACCTATCCCATTTGTTAAAGTTTTTTTGATTTTTTATTTTATTATTCAATCAAAGTTTTTGTTATTTTAATTTTTTAAAAAATTTAACCCTCATTCTTTTTATTTATTTTTTCTTCTAATAAAGTTACTTTTCTTTCTATTCTATTAAAAAATCCTTTTAATTCTATTAAAATTAAAAGGATTTTTTTTAAAATTATCATAGTAATTTATAATTTTTTTTAGTGAAATAACATATTTTTGTGTTCTGAAAACACAATATTTATTAAATATTAATATTTCAAAACATAAAAAAATAATTATCATACTTCAGAAAAATAATAATTAAAACACTAACTTAACATATCATGTTTAAAAACGTGACGTGAAAAATAATTCCAAAAGAACTGGGTGTTCATCATTAAGTTGGTTGTAGGGGCAAGACCTTTCCTTTTTACCATTAGTCTCGTATGTGTTTAAATTATAAGCAGTAGTGGAGTTTTAGTTTTACACTCTTCCCTGTAAAAAAATAGAAAAAAAAAATTAAATTGTTGCTGAAGATAAAGAATCTAGAGAGAGAGAGAGAGAGGATGGGTAGCTTAAAGCTTGAATCCATGTTTTGAAAAGGCTGAAAATATGTTGAGAGAAGATTAATTTGTTGCTGAAAATATGAAAAGGCTGCCATTTGAGAGAGAGAGAAGAAACTTTGGAATTGAAAATTAGCAAGTTTTCAAGGAAAGAGATTTAAGAAAGAAGCTGGAAAAGGATGAAACTTGGAAGGCAGCCAGAAATTGGAGCCTGGAAAAAGTGATTCATACAATTATAAATAAACTTGCAAATTGTATGTTCTTTTTGTCAGTTTTTATCTCTAAATTATTTAGATTTCTTAATTTAGGAATGGAAATTAATAGAGAAGTAAGTTATGTTTGAAATATATACTCTCTCACTGCCTATTTTATACCAACACAGAGCTCACAGTGATTAACGTATTTGTATCAACTAATGAAAAAGAAGCAAGGCTCGATGCAGGAGAGGATCACTTCTGGGGGAAAGGATACGAACTTTAAGTCTTCCCTATCACAGTTGTGTGCCGTACAAAAAATAATAATTTGTGGGGCACCTCCTGCTGGTTTGACTTTATGAAAGTATTATACTTTTTCCAAGGAAAAACAACTCCGGCCCCCTTCCAGTGATCCATCCCCACCAGGTCATGAAACGTGACGGCAATTAAAAGACATCACGCCGACGACTTTTGAAAGAACTGACATCATGCAGGCTGTTGAAAGATATGATGCTGACGGCCTTTAAGAGAAACAGGCTTCTTTATACTCGCTTTCTTGAGAAAACATGGAAGACAAAAAAAGCAGATTCATTTATGAAAAAAACAACCCTCATCACAATATCAAATTATAGCTATTAAATTTACCTAGAGCAGGGTCTTATGACCATGTTTTAAATCTATACTAAACTCATAAACAAGGTAATATCTCTAGCATCATTTTCCAGTTATCCGATGACCGGCCTAAAATGAGAGACTAGTAGAAGCAAATGATGGCAAAACACGAAGCAGTGAGCAAAATTGATAATTCATCCTGTGCTCTATATCTTTAAATCTTCAATGCAACACATCCATCAACTCACCCTGAAGCATGGTGAAGAACATGACCAGAACACGCTCAGCTTAAACCTAACACATAAAATGAAGCTAACATTATCAGGCACAAGCACACACTTCAGCGTGCAGTGACGAGAAACTAGTTTCCATTTTATTCTACTTTTTTCAGAGAACATTGTTTCTCTAGAAGTAATGGTAACAACACATAATCCAAGCTTCTTCCAAATTTGTGACCAGATACAACTGACCTGTGTTCTTGGGATTACAGTTTGACTCCTTTATTATCCTTCAGCATGAAGGCGGTTTTGTACTGTTATAATTTATCACCCTTGCTTTCCTTTTTCAAGAAAATAATTCATCACATTTTATATTCATCAAGAATGACTCCTATACCATAAAGTAAATAATTATCATTACCCACAGAGATTGCTATCTTCTACGCAAAGCAGACGGTATGATGCTCTTGAATCTTTTCTTGACAAAAGGAAGAAGTGCAGAACCGACAAGGGGCCAGGTTGTTACGATAGCAATGTAAGCAAGGAGCCAGATCGAATTTCTATTCAGTCGTAAAAGCTGATCCATTCTTCTTCTAACAGGAACATCCAAATCATTGAGATTCTGATCCAATGGCTGGTTGAGGTCAACTTTAGAATGGGTTTTCGCTGTCAAAAGATCACTTCTTTCTTCTTGCAAAATGGCATCTTCATCCTTCCTGATGTGGTCCGCATCTTCATTGCATTCATCTTCAGCTATGAAATCTTCTTGACTGTTGCCAACAGCAGTCACCATGCCATCCTCCAAGACATTCACATAAGGTCCTTGATCAATTGAAGACTCCGGTGGAATGGACAAGCTAGGCCCTTCCACCTGAAAGACAACCAAACAAAGAAATTTCAACTTCCTGGAAACTGACAGTTAAACTAGAATAAGTTGTCCCCTTGCAATGCTTGCGTTGGAAGATTTAAATTCAGATATTCCCACCGCAAGACAAATATAACTGGTAACAGTTGAACGAATGACTGGACACTGGAAACAGCTGGTCATTTGATCTCTTTGAGTTCCAAAAACATAATCTCTTTCCCAGGAATTTTAACCCACTCAAAAAAAAAAAAAAAAAAAAAAGGGTTTCAATTATTGCAAAAACATTTGGCTTTCACAGCCAAATAATGGAAATTTCTCCTCCATCTCATGTTTGAAAGGTGAATTTTAACAAGCAGAAGTAACATTAGGAAAATATATACTTCATACTTCCATGGGATCTGGCAATGTGCTCCACTGTGGTGCTAGAGTATGTGGTATGTCCTTGTCCATTTCTTTGTGTTAAAATGTGTGCATACTAATTTCTATCAATTGACTCCAAAAATCATAAGCGAACTATTTTGCACCTTCTTTCTTCTGTTGCTTAATGGGCTAGACTGCAAGACATCAAAGAATTCATCTACAGCTCTCACCCACCTGCAAGGAAATGAAGAAAACAATTCAATCCAAGTTTATCAAGAGACCAAACGAGAATCATACAGTAACTGCTGCTAAAGATGATGGACAACGATGATGGACAACATTGTTGATTATCATCCAAGAAAAAGAACGTTAGCATGTGAGCTCCTAGATAATATCTAATGCAAACCCTTAATAGATGGTAAAAAATAACCACTCTTGAGCTCCACATAGGACTACAACAGACTCTGACATGCTCATTTTTTTGCAGATGTCTATGCATGTTTGATAATAAAGAGTTGTCAAACATGCCAAAAGAGGAAAACAGTAGTTACCACATGCTATCTGCAGATATCCCCTCATAATAAGCAAGGTGTCCTCCATGCTGTGTGACAGCAAGGATAATATTTTCATTTGCCCTGTAAGGAATCAAACAGTTTAATGTTGCATAGATTGAAAACATTGTTGAACGCATGATATCATGAGCTGCAAAGTATAGTGGCGACAGCTAGACTTATTCCGGTTATGAAAATTTAGAATTCATACATTTGGTATGCTATTCACATACTGTTGATCATATCTAAATCTTTAACCATGCTTCATGTTGTGGCATTTTCAAACGTATTGTGTTAAGCATCATCTACCTGGTTCTTTCAGACTATGAGGGAATTTAAAATCCATCAATATCACCCTGATTCCTTATCAACTTCAACAGCAAGTGTTCTAATCACTCCATGGTTGATTGCTGCCCTATGTGACAACTCTAGGTGTGAAATAAAATGTTCACTAGGACACTCAGCTAACTGAGTAGAAGTCAGCAGCATTCAAAATCCCTTCATGTTATAACTAAAGCATTTTAGCTGTGGTGCCACATAAATTTTTGGAATATGGTATTTAAACAATTCTATATCTGAGCATGCACTAGTTAGTCAAAATAATTTTTCCTCCATGATAAATGTTTTGCCTCCATTTAATTGGAAAATGTGACTAGAACTTTTATACAGTGTCTGTGTGCCTACAAACAATCCCATTTATAGTTAGTAGAGGTCAAATTGGAGCGGTTTTAGGAAAGCCAACAACCAGTCAGGGCCTGTTGCAACAGAGATAGTGGAATAAAGAAATCCATGTTGAGCATTCAAGTAATGTCATAAATAAAGAACAAATCACACGCTCAAATGATCAGAGAGTGGAGAAAAGTAAAGAAGCTGATTCCCTACCTGCATTCATCCCATGGGATGGCCTCCCTTGTACAAACTGGATCATCCATGGCACTGATGCACAGAAGAGGCACTGATACATTTCCCACAAAATTCACACAACTAGAACGCCTGTAATATGCATCAACAGTCTGAGGAAAAGAACAGTGGTTTTAGTCAATCAAGAAAGGATGAGTCATTTTGGTGAAAATGAGGATCAATCAGCTTTCACCTCAAATTTTCCAAGAATGCGGGTTGCATAGTTGTCGAAGTCTCGAACAGAACGTGACTGTCACACAAAGGAAAAAAAAACAGATTCTTTAAAAGCAAGGCATTTGCTTCACCAATACAATCCTCTGATTACGTTTTCATCTTTACATGTCAACATATCAATGGATTGTTAAGAAGTATGTATTTGCTGAAAATAAGTAGAAGCATAATTTGCTTGTGATATATCTAAACCACAAATTTGGAAAGTGTTATATAGATATAGGCTCTTTCCACTTTCCAATGCAATCTCACTTCAAAAGAAATAATGCCAATAAGCAACTATGTCACGCAGTTTCATAGTGTGATTTAATTGACAACATGATGATGAGCATGTTGAATGTGAAGAGCTACAATACAACATCTCATTAATCAGCATCCCTCTAAAGATGAATGCATGGTAATCCAATATATCCCATAAATTAAACTAGGGGAAATGCAGCACCTATGGTTTGGTTATATTGGATTTATATAAAAAAATATTGTTCATTTGCCCTTAAGTATCTTGTGCTGTGCTCCATTAGCAGTGTACTGACTGCTGAACTCCAATAGCAATATTAAAGAAACATTTGGTACAAGGTTAAAAAATGAGAGGGAATTTGTACAAGAACACTAATTATATGAGGAATTGTTAAAAGTGTAAAGTTAATATTTAAAGGTTGTTTGGTGTGTTAACAAATTATAGGGTAAATTGTTAGTAAGGAGAGAGAGAGAGAGAGAGAGAGAGTTTATATATATTTTTCTAATTCTCCTACATGTCTTAACTATTAAGTTTAGTAAATAACATCTCATGTGTTGGCATGGATATAAAACATAATGAGCTGAACAAAAAAAATTTGTAGTCTGTGTTTACACTTATTGTATAGATTACTTTACATCTTATGCATGCACAAATATATACATACCTCTACAAGTAAAAAAGAAAAACTAGAAAACTATTACTTTACAAATATATAATTGCATACCTTATGGTTTAAAATGGGCTTGCTTCTAAAAGCATATTGAATGATATTTTTACTACTCCAACAACCAACTTCATATATTCACTTAAGTTGAGGAGTTTAAGAAAGAAATAAAATGAAGGCACTCCCTCTATCCCACAAATGATGTCCCAATTGACCATTCACGTATTAAAAAATGAAAATAAATGCTGTGCCAGACCATCTATTTTATTGCATTGACTACATTATCCTTCCAAATTAAATGCAGTTAGAGAAAAAGCATATGAATTTAATTTTTAAAGAGTCAAAGTATTTAAGTAACATAACCGATCCTTCAACATATTGAAAATAGACAATGCATTTGGTAAGGAAATAAAGAGGTAAATAGCTCAATCTGTCCTTATATAATTGGACAAGTCTCCAATATATCCCTACATTTTTAATTGTGTCGACCACGTCATTGTATAATATTCAATTCTCCAATATGTCATTCGGTCAAGTTTTTCCACCCAAATTGACAAGATTACATTTTTTTTGTTCTAAAGTTGTCCTTGAGTTGTATAAGAATATAATAAAAAAGTTTCTTAAGATTGATCAAAATGTTTAAAGAAATAAAAAGTTTGAAAATTATTCAACCATTAAAATTTAAAAAACTAAAGATTTCAATCTTTTCTCACACAACTAAAATTATATTCCTGTACAGCTCAAGGGTATTTTCAGAATCAAAAATATAATTATGTCAATTTGAATAGAAAAACTTGAAATAAAAATATATTGGAGAATTGGATATTATACAATGACATAATTGACACAATTAGAAACACAGGGATATATTGGAGACTTAATCAATTATATAAGGATATAATGAGTCATTTAACTGAAAATAAGGATGCCTTTTGAGGAACTGAGGGATTACCTTCTTTACACCATCCCAATCTGTAAGACGTGACAAGATAGACTCATGCCTGCATAAAAAAACAGTTAGATCTTTGGAAAACAAAAACCCTGGAAGTTCAAAAAATTAAAAACACAAGGTGAAATCATAATTTTGAAGTGATCAAGTGGAGTTCACACAGGATAACTAAGCAAAAGAAGGTTCATTGTCAGAAAAATTAGCAAAGCAGTGATGGAGACATACAGTTGTGCATAACCTTGTAGGCCAACTGTTAGCACTTTGTCATACAATTTCTGCACAAGTCTACGATTGATATATCTATCACATATCTGTAAAGCAGCAATAGAGGGACTTTAAATAATTTTCAACAGTTAGTTCCATAAGTGGATTATTTAACAAAAACAAGGATTTTAATAATTTATTGACTTAAAATTCAATAAGAAAGCAATTTACGTAACTTCTGATTTAGTTGAACCTGTCCAGATTAGTACTAACTAAAGATCTTGACATGATCCCACCATCTTTTCTACAAATTTTCTTAAACAATTCTCTTCTACTTTGCCTCCAAAGTTGTATTTTGACTTTTATGAAGGAATTTCATAACCAGAGTTGATCTTTCCATTCAGAATAGCATCCACTGGCGAATTATGTGTCTTTTCTTTTAAGTATTGCATCAATAAAATAAAATCATGAAATTATAGATTCAAACAAGCTTGGAACAAGAACTTCCAAGTGAAAGACAACCAAGCATATAGAGGGAGAGATGATCAAAGAAATAGTTGGTCGCATCACATGGAATTCATATGGATGAACATTCAATAAGAACAATATGTAAAAACTATACAAATTCATACAAAAAACCGCATAAATTTAATATAAACAACCAAGTTGGTTGGTCGAGCAAGCCCAAGGAAACCCAGTGCAATGAGACACTTCCTATTAGAACAAACTAATATCAATCAAATATCTACTGAGAGAATATCCTTAACGTCCATGATTTTGCAGTTCAATCTCTATTACACAGCCCATTTTCCATTTTACTGCGACAACTGCAAAAAAAAATTTCTTTCTTTTTCTTTTTTTTAATAGAACTATCAAATTTTCTTTACAAAAAGAAACTGAGAAATTACTTTACTGCGAACAAATTTTGCAATCTTTCGAAGCACATGAGGCATGGGGAGCCATTGGCATGACAAGTTATTCCTTTTAGTACTCCACAATCAATGAAGATACCCAAGTTGTTCCTTTTATTCCCTCTCCTTTAATTTCTTCTCTTTTCTAGTTTATCCACTTGAAGGCAAGTGGTTCAGTTCAATGGGACAAATCCCATGCCATGCTGCAAAGCAAAAGTGAGTCATCAGACAGCAGCAACTTCACGTGAAATACTGGTTGTTAGAACCTATCTGGTTACTTCCCAACATTGCTCTAGCAAAAGCAGCAACAGGTGTGGTCTCTTTTCTCTTCCACCGCCACCGTATATAGTCTTCTTCTCATTGATGACATACTCTTAAAATTCTACCTGTAAATTTTTTCTTTAACTAAAACCGCAAGTAAAGAAGAGCTAGATCTACATTCTCAATACACTAGTACTTCTAGAGGAACCCATTTATGAGCAAGTAATGGTTGTGCAATTTTCTCAGGAAAACAAAGCAAAAGAAACTGAAGATGTTTTCCCTCTCTGCGGAAGACATTTTAGTTTCTACCATTCACTTCAACATGTTGCTGAATATGGTTGTTGGAGCCCCACTACATCACCGTCTACCTTTAACATTTTCACATTACTGTCTTAATTGCAGGAACGAATAAAAATATATAAATTGCAATATCTTGCATCTTAAAAAATCAAGATGTGCCAATGAAACAAGGTACCTAATTTGGCATGGTAATAGATAAATACAAAAACTGCAAAGATATACCTACTCCCACAACATGTAAATATAGATGAAGCACTCACCAAAAGGTCCCAAGGAGAGCAGACAGCTGCAGCTCCAACAAGAAGACAATTAACCCCATCTTCTCCAAGATATTTCACCTGGAACAATTAACGTTAACAACACATCACTTGGATTCAAAGTTCCAACTCTAAACAAAGCAATTTCTTGTATACACCCTTGTTCAATGTGCATCAAAAAGAATCCTCCTAACTGTGATTTAGCTTAACAAATCCACCATAAATAAGTTTGGTTAGAGTTTATCCTCCAAATTAGACAAATCAAACTCATTCAGAATTTGATACAGTCATAATCCATTTACCAATATCTACCAGGAGGCATTGGCATTATAAAACATGAAGCAACATGGCCATGCAGCAGGTTAAAGATGAAATGTATAAAAATCTCATCAGGAAGGTAGTTTATTGAGATGATAATTTGATGTCTTCCAAGATAAAAAAATACACATACTACTTTGCAAGTAGGGAAAAAATAAAAGGAGAAGCATACCACAATATTTGCCCCAATACTAGTTCCAACAGCATATAAAGGAGCTTCAGGATATTGACAATGAATATGATCAATGACCTTTCGTACATCCTCTGTCCACCCAGCATTGTAGAAGCAATCAGACTGACCATATATATTTATAACAAATGACCTTGTTAGTCAACGATTTATTGCGATAAGTACAGACCATGAGAGACGTCTGAACAAGCTTTGATGCAGCTCAAAACACACATGAAAGTTTGACATTTAAGAAAACATATTCAAAAGCAAGCTAAAAAAGAAAAGCAGTCACAGTTATGCAAAGTTGAATATTCTCTGAATAACAAGATCCTCAATAAGCACATTATCTATTAACAAAATAACATATATAAAATCCCCTCTCAACAAAGAAAAGAGAAACCCATGGGTATACAAGTCTGTGAATGAGCAATTTCACGTTCAGAATTGTCATAAAAAAAAAGAAAAGAAAAGAGCTTCCTGCATCTTAGCAGTATATTTCTTTTATTCACTTGGATGAATCGAAAGAGAGGTTTCTTCTAAATTGCCTTCTTCCATTCTAGTATTTTAACTTGTGACAACTAGCTTAAGAGAAAACTATTTAACAAAGTGAAGCCATTTGCACTTTCTTGAAAAGCTTTTGCTACTTCTGTGGGCATGTACCACAGCATGTCTGATGCTTTTTCATAAAATTTTGGTTATTTAACTCAGTTTCTGTTTCACTGAAACAAGGTTTTGTGAAGGAAAACCCTAGAGAGAGTCCCACCTCTAAAACAATATTAAATCAAAACAATTTTCCTGTAACCTATAAGCTCTTGGTTGTAACCCAAAACCTATCATATGTAGGGACAGTAAAGTTGTAAAAAAAAGAGAGTGAGAAAGGAGGAAAGTCGAAGCCTAGGATCCAGTACTTTAACAACAACTAAAAGATATTCCAAGAATTTAACTGTGGAAAAAGAAAACCAAAAGAACAAACTTCACAAGATTTTCAATTTGATTTAACTGATCTGTCAAATCCTTCAAAAATTCTAACATTTTTTTCTTCCTCACTAAATTTCAAAGTCAAGATACAATTAACCAGCCTGTACCACTCTTCCGTATTTGTTGTTCTTCTTCTTCAAAAACGTTGTTTGGATGATATCATACTAAATGCAATGACTTGTTAATGAATGCAAGCCCTTACGTATAATATTCATAAAGGGGAACAGAGAGAGAGAGAGAGAGAGAGAGGTGATCCATGAAGAATGAAAAGGAAAAGTTGCTTTATGAGAAATCAAAAGCTTGCATATAATATTTGACACTCACAGTTATTGATATGCCTCCAAGTCCGCGATGATTGCTCACAACAACATTCCAGCCATGCTTTGCCATCTTATCTACAAGATGCTTTACATACTGTTGCACCGTAAAATTCCATGAGACATTTAAAAAGGAGAAAGGAAAAAAACCCTACTGGCCACAAGAAAAAATCAAACTCCTCAAAAGAGACAACAATTAATGCAGCATGTCTATCACCAATATAACTGAAAAGGGCAGCATCAAAAAGGAATTTCATAAGTTACTTCTATTCAGCCAACTGAGGTCTTGCTTAGGGGATGAACGCAAGAAATAAAGGAATCTCCAGCAGAAGGTACCAACTACATGAAAATGAAATAAACTTCAATTTCAAAACGTTAAAAAGGACTTACAGCAGAACCCGAGTCACTTGTTAAACCAGGAATCACGATCAAAATAGGAGTTTTATCATTTTCTCGAGTCGCATCATTTGTGCAGGAAGCACCTTTAACTGAAAAATTAAGAAGCAAAAATTAGATTTAAACAATACCAAACAAGAAGTAAAGCAGCAAAAATATAAAACACACATGTTAGATTCAAGACATAAATCATTCCCCCAAAAAAAAAAATGATACACACGACTCAAACGAAAGTTCAAAGTCACCGTTATCACAACTCGACCCAAAGTTAGCATCTTTTCAGAAAACAATATATTGGGAAACTCCAAGCAAGAGTGATCATAATGTGCAGTGGATAAAAGATGCACTCGACCTAGCAGTAATCCTAGCTTACTTCAGGTTACATGAGTTCGCCTCTACCATTCAACGAGAAAAAAAAAAATCCAACACCAACGCCATTGCGAATTATTGCGTCAAAAATTGAAAATTTAACCTAATCTAGTCAAAGATAGCTCATTGTTTCTTCAAGATTCAGCTAGTTTCACATAAAATTTATTATACTAACCATCAGAAGACATTAGCCAGTCCAGAGCAATGGTACCGCCATCAGTAGCATAAAACATGTGTCTGCAGAGTACAAAAAAATAAACGTATAAAATTAGGGTCTGCATAAAAAAACAAAAGCAAGAGAGAATAAAGATAGAAAAAATAACCTTTTGTAGGTGACATGAGGAGATTTTTCAACAAGACTCAAGAAAGCTGTTTGGAGATGAGGACTTGATAGCCATGGAGTAGGCAAAAACCTTCCGTGGAGGATGCGGCACTTGGAAGCGACGGATTTGTAGAGTTGAGAGCTGGGATTATAGGTGAGCGACACAGGGTCGCCTCTGAAGGCGGTGAGTAAATCGGCGAGAAAGTGTATCTCAAGAAAATTGTAGAAAAAGACTAGAAATGCTAGGAAGAGGAGGAGGAGGAGGAATAGGAGGAGGACGAGGAGTAGGAGATGGTTCTGAGAGATTGAAAAGAGAGACAGAGATTTGACGAAGAGCTCGTCGTAGTCGTATGATGATGCTCTGTAATCTTCTTCCATTTCAAAGATTTTCGAGGTTGTGGAGGTTGGAGAAGAGCAGGTGGTTAAAGGCTTAAAGCTTTGTCAGATGGAGTTAGTTATAAAAGTTCGTCCCTGTAGTTTAATCAAACTAAATAATTAGTCTTGTAGTCTTAGAAATTATATATTTTATCGATTTATATATTTTTTTTCCTCCTCCTCTCCTCTCCTCAAAAAAAAATATGATTCCTACCAATATTTAAAATATATCTCATCTAGACCCAAAAAAAATTCCCTTCTTTTTAGTTTTTTTTCCTAATTTAACTTGATTTTGTAAAATTATAAACATTAACAAAAAAAAAAAAACTAAAACATGTTGCGAAAATATTGTTTATTCAGACTCATGTAACTGTGAATTCAAGCAGTATTTCTTACAATAATTAAGTCGTGTTTTCAATTTTAATTTCTCTTCTTTTTTAACTTTTTGCTGGTTGTAGCGTGAACTTACAGGCAAAGATTTTTTCTTTTCTTTTCAAGTCTAGAAACACGAATGGATAAGGACCATAATTTTTCACCTTTTTCCCTTCCCCTCAAGGTAGAATAATTTTTGCATTTCTTTCTTCTCTTTTTTTATTGTTATAAGTTGTTGTTTTTTTTCCATGGATCTACTTCTTTAGTTTGCTATTCGCAAAGTTCTTAAGAGATGAGTTTTTTTATTTTTGTCTTCCTTTTTTATTTTCATTTGTTCATGTTGATGGGTTTTTATACTCAGTTTAATACTTTTACATTAAATTAATTTAGAATTGAGTTAATTTTAATATTCAGTAAAATTAATTTTTTAATTAAAATTTTAGGAATTTAATTTTAAATTAAAACGAATATTTAATTTCTTTTTTTTTCAAAGAAAAGTTTTTTCACTGGTTTCTGACTCAATCTTGATTGGAATAAGTATATTTATTATTATTTATTAATATAATTTTTAATTTATTTTATTAAATATATGAATAAACTTTTCAATTGGTATTCAAAGAAGAATTGATGGTGAAAAAAATGTTCATTTGATTTTTTTTTTCTCGGTACAATTTTTTTTAATTAATTTTATTCAATTTTCTCTGTTTAATTAGTCATTCGGCTTTGTCATCCTCTCTTGTCCCTGCATATACGTTCAAAGATTACTGTTTTCTTCTCTGGAAATCATCAATCACTAAAAATAAACAATCCTTCACCACTCCCGCTTCCCCAACACTTTGAACACAGCAGCATCAATTCCATTTCTTCCATGAGATGATGATGTCTCTCTACAGCACCAAACTCCCACACCAACTCAACCAAGCCAGGACCTTCATAGCTGCCAGGATCAAATGGGTCTGTGACCCTTACCTTGACACAGTTGTTTCCAAAGAAAAAGACTTGAAACAAGTCATTTCTATGAAGAACCAACTAATTTCCTCTCCCTCCAAATCCCTCCCTCTTTCCTCTCTTTCCCTTCTAAAACCCTACTTCAACCTCTCCACTACAGCCCTCAATTTCTTCCATAAGTATTCCACGGTTTTCTCTCAATTCCAGCCCTCCCCTTCCCTCCCCTTCCACATCAAACTCAGCCCTCAAGCTATCTCACTTCACAAGGAGGAGCAACTAATTCTAAAGTCACAACCTTTACGTGATGACACCATAAAAAGGTTAGCTAAACTTTTAATGCTTTCCGGGGCAAAAAGATTGCCTTTGCATATTGTTGATAGGTTCAAGTATGATTTGGGTTTGCCTCATGATTATATTACTGCCCTTTTATCAGATTATCCTGAATATTTCAATGTCTGCGAGGATAAAGATTGTTTAACTAATAAAGACACGTTCTTTTTAGAGCTGGTTTCTTGGAAAGATGAGTTAGCTGTGTCTGAAATGGAGAAAAGAGTGTCACTTGAGGATTTGAGTAATGTTAGGAGAGGGGAGAGAATTGGGTTTCCTTTAAATTTCCCAAATGGGTTTGATTTAAAGAAGAAAGTGAGAGATTGGGTTTTCGAATGGCAAGGTTTGCCATACATATCGCCCTATGAAAATGCTTTTCATTTGAATCCCAATGGGGATCAAGCTGAGAAGTGGACTGTCACGGTTTTACATGAGTTGTTGTGGTTGTTAGTGTCAAAGAAGACGGAGAAAGAGAATGTGCTTCGATTGGGGGATTATTTGGGGTTTGGGAACAGGTTTAATAAGGCTTTGGTGCATCATCCAGGGATTTTTTATGTTTCCAATAAGATTAGGACGCAGACTGTGGTGCTTAGAGAGGCTTATAGGAAGGGCTTCTTAGTGCATAAGCATCTTCTAATGGGAATGAGGTTTAGGTATATTCGTCTTATGAGTAAAGCTAAGAAGAAGAGAAGAAAATCAGTTGGTGGTGTTTCACATTCTCAATTGCAAAGGCAGGTTTCATCTACCAAAAAAGGGATAGAAAGAAAAGTTAAATATAAAAGCAGGGAGGAAGAAGAAGAGAGATCAAATGAGTCTTCAGAATCTGAATTTGAAGATGTGGGGTCTTCAGACTCCAGCCTTGAGGATGCGAATAATGAGGGGACGATGAAGATGAAGATGTGAATTGGTGCAATGAGAATTGGTGTCTCACAAACAAGGAAGCAAGAGCTCACCATCAGGATATTGAAATGATTCCTAGAAAGTGCCTTGTCCATTGCTACATCTTTTGGAGAACGTTCCAGGAAACAAGACAAGGGCATTGTCCAATAAGGCAAAAGCTTTGGACCTGATAACAAGAGGGAGATTATTGGTTGATATCAGTGGTTGGAATCTGGGCGGTTGCTTACAGCTTCTTGGGGGTTGGTTCCCTTGTGCTTCTAATTGTTTTGATTTTGCTCATATATGTAACAGCACTACCTTGTAAATATTTTTCTGTTTTATTTCTCTGCCTATATAGACTAACTTTCCCTTTCAAGTGCATATCAATAAAGGTACCAAAAAGAGGGTATCCGCCTCCCATACACTGAAAGTATAAAAAAAGATGTCAAAAACTACCGAACTACTTACAACTTAGCTCTTCTCCTGGTACTGCATTTATTCCAACCCATAAGACGTTAAAGGAAAGATCTTTTAATCTAGAAACTGGAGTATCCTCTCCTATACATGTGTTATCAGTATATTCTAATTTGATTGACTGACATTTTACATGCATACACAGTTTGACATCATAATGAGTCAACCCAGTTTATATTAGTGCATTTTACAGGCATATATGCTCAGTTTAGTCGAATACCAAGTCATTTCATCTTTTATTGGTGGCTGTTTCTTTGCTCCAAATATGACATGGATTGAATGTTTGATGTGTCAGAGGCTTCTTCTCTTTGCGGTATTGTAGATCACTTGGGGTATGGTATTTATCCTCCAACTTATTGTTAATGATGTACAAGAAGCTAAAAACGGGAAACTAGAGCCAGAGGGGAAAACATTTCACTGTGAAAAAAGACAAAAAACTTACTTTAACATGCTTTATTGCAACCCAAACTTAGCCTCTTTTGGTTTCACTGTTTGTTGACTTGTTCATTTGTGATTTCTTTTTCAATGAAAGGAGAGTCTGCTGCATCCTGCCTCAGCCTTTGCTAATTACTCATATGCATTTTCTATAAATTCATTAAGTTCCTTAAAATAAAGAAGATATAGTTGTATAGAAAAGAGGTTCATCTTTGCTATTGTTACAATAGTTTTAAAAGCTACAGGGCATAGAATATTGCATAGGCATTAGTGATCGTATCTCTAGCTTTGGTGGTCTACATATGTTCTTCATGTATGCATTTTGTTTTTGGGACATGCCATTTTCTTTACCTAAACTTGTAGTGTCCTAAAGTTTCTTTTAATGTTTGAATATCTTTGGAGCTATATCTAAATGCATGTCAATTACTAATTTTTCTTATATCATATCATTATTGTTAATTGAAGTGAATGGAATCTTGAAGCCATGACGTATGTCTTTGATGGGAGGCCGAGAACTGAAACATGACTTTGGTTACGGTTTTCCTCCCTGAAAAATCTAACAGGTATTTGCTGAGAATTCCCTCTTTTCATTCCCGATAATTTTAGGTTTCACAGATAAGTGATCTTGCCATTTATTTTATCTAACTGTGGGAAGCTTGCTGCTACTAAGCATTACAGTAAGGACTGCTAATTGTTGCTTCAGGGTAGAGATATTTGAGGTTATCGAGTAGGCATGTTGCCATGCCAGTTACCCTGAATTTTGCTGTTCATATGGCTGGCAATCATATTCTTAATAAAGGATTTAATTTCTTATCCCAACTGAAGCTGTTATCTTAACAGATAAGGTTCAGTTCTGTAGTATTTTTTGTGATGGCTAAACTTTTAAGAGTAGCAGCATTGAAGAAACAGAGAGAGCTGGGCCTTGCTAGTTCTCTCATCTGGTTCACTTCCTTTCTCAGAAGAATCATCCTCGATTTGTATGGTCTGTGCCTCTTTTACTGGATCCATTTCTTTTTCCGAGGGTCTGGACTCTGGTCATCATCACGGTATGTCCTCTGGCCTTGCGCGTCAAGTTCAGTAGGCTTCCCAGAAGGAAACAACATCCTGATAAATCATATATTTGAACACCATGTCTGTTGAGAGAATGGAAGAAAGGAAGGGTGACTTGTGTCCACTCCTTCCAAATTGGAAGGATTGAAAAAGCGTGGAAAAAAAAAACAAGAGGTGGGTGTTTCCATTCCTTAATTTCCTGTACATCAATCCTGCCAAACAAGCTGAAGTTTAAGATCTTCCACCCTCCCTCCTAAGAAAAGTTACACGCTATTTGTACGATGAAAAGTAGTTTTTTTAAAAAAATAATTTTTAAAAAAATAAATTATTTTTTGATATTTGATAGTATTATAAAAAATAAATTGAAAAATAACTTATTAATATTTTTTTCTCATAAATCTTACAAATTAAAAAGTTTAATGAAAATGAAATTGAAAAAAAAATCTAATTTCATATATTATTTCAAGTAAAATAAATAGCAATTAAAATAATAAAGATCAAATCTAATAGATAAAAAAATTAAAAGATGGTAAAATTAAAATAATAATAATAATAATTTTATAAATTATTTCAGATAAAATAAGTAACAATTAAAAGAATGAGTATCAAATTTGATAGATAAAAAATTTCAATTAAAAAAATAATAAGAGAAAAGTAAATAACAATCATAAAAATAAGAATCAAAATTAATATAAAAATCAAATTCTAAGAAATAAAATTAAAAAAAAATTCAAAATAAAATATATAGCAATCAAAAGTTTGAGGATCAAATTTAATATAATCAGTAAATAATATGATATTTCTAAATTTTTTATAACTTTTAAAAAGTGTTTTCTGTCTAAAATAAAAAAAAAATTAAAAACTAAACTAAATTTTTCTCAAACTGAAAAGTATTTTTTATTGATTAGTTTTTCTAATAACAAATAAACATAAAAAAAATTTAAAAATAATTTTAAAAAAACTAATTTTCATGAATCAATCCGGCAATGGAATCCTATACTTTTCCTACAAATTGTTGGCTTTGGCTATGCATCTGCAGGTCCCACAATAGACTTTGGTTCTGAAAGCACAAATTGCCCTTCAAAGAGTCAGTGCTACAAAATGAAAAGTACATAAATAGCCTTGATTGATACAGTAGGGGACATGTGCTTAAGAAAGTTGCAAGTTAAACCAACGAGCTTGTCTGGAGTTCCTTCTGGAAAATAAGCTGAGAAGCCAAAGAAACCGTGACTTGCAGGCTGCTGGTTACATGTTCTACCCAGACATTCTCCACTTATGTCCTGATGGCTAAATTATAGAGCTGTTACATGTTCATATGCTTGATATTATTTTTTATTATTATTATTAAAAATATTCAAATTAATTTATATATACTTTGATTAATTTTATAAATTTTAAAATTAATAATTATGTAAATTTATAATAATTATAAAATTTATGTACTTGAACAGGTGAGCTGTAGTTGTTTGGACGATAGACTGCCAAGATGGTCAAGTGAAACAGGGGGGTTTTCCACGTGGCATCATCTTTGTGGTGCTACAGAAAGAGGAGAAAACGTTTATGTCGTTCTCTCTGTGCTGGACTGGGACATTCGGACAATTAATAATAATCAAATCAGGAGGCATGGGATATATGCGTCAACTTCTACAAGTGCCTTGTAATATTTGCTTCTTTCTAGATTCTCAGTGTCACCGAAATATAGCAGCATTGATTTTAGGCACTTTGGGGTAGAGAATTGGGAAACTGAGTGAAGTGGGGCTATAGCTTAGGTTGCATTGAGCTAGTGTCCCAGGACGAAAGAAAAGTATAAGATATAAATGTGTTTGATTGAAAAAAAAAAAAAAACGTTTTCATTATAAATTATTCAGAGAGAATTCATGTCTTATCAAAATAAAAAATAAATAGAAGATATATTTTCTTTGTTTTTATTATTTTTATACTTTTTTATCTCAAAACAATAATTAAAAATAAAAAACTTGACGAATCAACTTAGTAGATTCAGTCAAAACCTGAGTTACATAATTTTTTTTTAAAATAATATTATTTTAGATAAATTTATATTAATTCAGATTAATCCAACTAACTCACAATTCATATTGAAATGAGGTTTAATAACCATGAAAAGACAGAATTTATGTCTTATCAAAACAAAAGGGCCTGGGGACATGTTTCTTTGTTATTGTTATCTTTGTATTTTTTACCTTGAGATAACAACCAAGAATAAGGAGATTTGACAAGTTAATGTAGTAAATTCAGTCATAAACTAAGTTAGATAAAAAAAATTTAAAAAAATAATATTATTTTAAATTAATTGATATTAAGTTAATTCTAGCTCAAGATACATGTTATTGGAATAAAGTTTGATAACTGACAGCCATAATTATATTTTAGTTTGGTCTGCTGGGCAGAAGTCGCTTTTAAGCATCATTTTTTTTTCCCATGTTGAAAATGCAAAAGATATTTATTTCCAAGTCAGTCGATCATCAGAAAGTGATATCATCATCAACCACTACATTTATGATGTCGGGTTCGCACTCAGAAATGAGTCCCCGAGTCAACAGCACCCTTTATTATTTGGTCCACATGACAACTAACAATGTTGGGTTGCGATTTTCATTTCTGTAAACAGAGGATATGTCCTCCACCTCTTGCATCATGTCTGCCTCCAAGGAGGTTTACTTCGGGTGGTGAGAGGATATGTCCTCCACCTTTTGTGTTCTGTCTGCCTCCATGGAGGCTTACTGCGGGTGGTGAGAGGACAGTTCATTCACTCTCAGGTCTTAAATCCATTTCATCTCAACATGAATTTTGATTATAATTATTAAACTCGATCTTATATAATGGATCAATTTGGTTTCTATCTCACCTCAAATTAGATTTATTTTGGAGTTGTTTTAAATATTAACTTGAAAAATCAATTTTAAATGACCTGAAAGATTAATTTATAATTTGATTGACCTGATTATGTTAATTCTAAGATTTTTTTTAAATAATTTTATTTAAAATAATATTATTTTAATTATTTAAAAAAATATTATTTTGTAGCTGTTATAGGTTAAGGTTAAGGATATGTAAACGGGTAGGTGTTCTTCATTGGCAGAGACCCTATAATTGACTCTCCAAGTTTGTGTTCAAACATTACAATTATAAATGCACCTTTTGGCAGAGACCCACCCTTTACATTTATGAAGTTTTTATTATTGTTGTAACTCTTTTTTTTAAGTGATTTTTATTTTAAAATATATTAAAATAATATTTTTTATATATATTTTTAAAATTATTTTTAATATTAGTATATTAAAACAATTTAAATACATAAAAAAATTCAAAATTTAATGTTCAACAGATACTCTTAATTATCAATCCTAAATCACTATCCTATAAGATTTTTCCTCTAATAAATGCAATTATATATATATATATATATGAAACAATTTATCTTTCTAATATTTTATTTTTTAGAACATGGCATTTCTAATTATATATATTGATGAGTCTCATCCACGTCTCCGACCACCTCAACCACTTCATCATTTAAATTGAATTGAGGATTCACGATTTTAATTTATTAATTGCTATCATACTATCGTCCCTCTCTCTCATTCTTTATTTCAGATAAATATATCTCTTGGATGAATACGCATCATGGTTCAATTGTTGTAATAATTAGAAAAGCCATGTTCTAAAAAATAAAATATTAGAAAGATAAATTGTTTCATATATATAGTAAATTGTTTATTTTTATTTTTAAAAAAATATTACACATTTTTTTTCCTTCCCCAACTCTCACACTCACAGTCACCCTCAAAATCATTATTTATTTTTATTTCTCACCAAAACACATAGCCTTTTCATCCACCACTCTCACTCATTCTTTTTTCTTTGCCTCTCAATTTTTTTTTTTTTAATATATTACCTCTCATTTGAATCTCTATCGCACTCTGTTTATCTTATCAATTACGTTTTAAATTTAAATGGATTGATTTCAAATTAATTAATTATTTTTCATCATTTAAATTAAAGATGCTGATGGTTTTAATTTTAGATAAGAAAAAAATTGACGACGGTGATAATTAATCTCAGGGAAATTATTTAAAGATTATGATTATGATTATTTTTATTAATTCTTAATAATTTTTTATTTAGAAAAACTAATAATTTCATATTAATGATTTTATTATATTTATGATTTGTTTAGCTTCCAATCCCGCAAAATATGAACAAATGTTTTTGATGTTTTTTGTTAACTTACTTTAATGATCATAAAATATTTTTTAAAAACAAAAATAATAATTTTAATTAAAAATATTATATTAGTTACGATAAACAAGAGACACATTAATATAGAAATTTATCCTTATAAAAAAAAAACATTTAAAATGATTGTACTTTTTTGGTTTAATGACAATACAAAAAAAAATTTAAGGCATAAAATTTTTTCATGTTTAAAATATTTTTTTAATTCATTCATAGCATAACTCGAGTATACAAACTAGTTCAAACTATTTATCAATATGTACTAATATATAAATTCAACTCAATCTTTAAAAAGAAAGAGAATAAAAAATTAATATAATTTCTAAAATATAGGTTAGTCTCATATTTTCTTTAAATGCTTATTTATACATCACTTAAAATCTTAATTAATAAAAAATAAATTTTTTAAATTATCTCTAAGTTATTACACTTTATTTTGACTATAAAAACTCTAAAAATACTTCAAAATAGATCAAAAAAACCCAATAATTATAAGACTACTTAATATAAAAGGACTCGTAAAGTCTTTATTTGTTCTTTTATTTACAAATTGCTAATATTATTAAAAGCAAAGTTTATACTCATTCCTATATTTTAAAATTGGACCTTAGATATGTTTTTAAACAGGTAACCTTAGTTATTGTCTTATGTTATCTTTGGCTTATTTAGAGAAACAAATTTATACCTTTGACAAACTCTACCAATAAAACCTTAATTTATATTTTTGAACACCAATACTTCAACTCCTCAATATTTTTTTGACTAATTCTTGTATAGTTACTATGCAATAATGGTTTGTTTTTTCAACCCTAACAAATATCTGGATTTACTTTTTTTTTTCTAGATCGTAATAGAAATTAGAAACAATTGAGTACTTATAATATGTTTTTTAAATTACTTTTTATTTAAATATGCATTAAACCAATATTAATTTTTTTAGATGATTTTAAATGAATTTAATATAATGATGTTAAGTATAAAAAATATTTTTAAAAACCATGACGCCCTAAATACAGACTACAAAGAAAGTCAACATGTTGTTTCCATATCTTCTCGTAGTGTTTTTGTTTTTTTTTTTAATTTTTTTTTTGAGCTGCTAAATAACTGTTTATTTTATTTTTTTCGTTTAAATTTTAAAATTAATCAAAACTAAAATGTTTTTCATATGATTGTCAAGTCAATATCTACCCCTCCTTCGATTAGAGTTTTCCCTCGCCAGATCATGATTTGTCAAGTTCCTGAGGCAAAAGAATTCTTCAATCCACTCTAATCTCCCTCTCGCTGCCTGTAAAATGCCAAGAATTAAGCGAGAAAGAAGACAAGAAGTCTTATCAAAATGATCAAGAACAGCCTGGGCAGCTGCTGAGCAGTCTTTTCCTTCAGACTAGTCATCATAAAAGGCAGCACGCAATTTGAAAAGTCAAAACCCTAAATCAAAGGTTTCACGTGGTAGTAGGGTTTCAACTTTCATGGAGAAACTTGTCCACCCCCACCATGTGAAGGCGTACAAGCTTACAGCTCAGCTCTTGAACATGTCCATACGTCTTAACAATAGAAGATGCTGCCTTCATATCTTTTATCATATCTCTGTGTGAGCTCTGTGGATCCATGTTTGATCATATATTGTAAATTGTGTTAGAAAATAATATAAATTATAATTTTTATTTTTATTTATAAAATTTAAGTTATTGAATTAAGATGATTTTTAATATGGTATCAGAACTTTAATGATCAAACGGTCACGAGTTCAAATCTCACCATTTCTATTTATTTGATAAACATTAAGTACAAGGTAATCTAAGCCTGTGCAAGTTTCAAACTCAAAAAACTTTTATCTTAAAAAATATATTATAAAATAATTTAAATTATATTATAAAATCTGATATAAAAACTTAAAATATTAGATTAAGTTTATTCTTTGACATATTACATGTAGTTAAAAACTTAAATTCATAGAGTAATCTCCTAGCAAAATAGTCATAAATCACATCCAAGCTTGTTTGGTATAGCTAGCTTGAGGGTAATCATTATAAGCTAATTAAACCTAATAATATTCTAAAGTTTACCATTTTTTATAATCGTATAATATATGCATCAACTACTTGCACACGCATTTTAAAATCTTAATTCCATTCAAGTAACTAGGTACATTACTTGTACAAAAGAACTGGTGAAAGAAATGTGATTTCCAGAAAATGATATATATGCATTAAATAATTTGGCATGCACATGCTTGGACTTTCTCCTTCCCTGCACTGAACCACGTAATTAATACTTTCTCTACGTAATTAATACTTTTCTCTACCAAGTCTAGTCTAACACTAGTTACATGACTTTTTTGCATAAAAAATATATTTATAAGAATTGAAAGTATTAGGTTTTGTGCATTACATAAACGTAATATTTATAATATTAATATTAACATTAAACTTACATAACTCAAGTTTAAGTAAGCCTGATTACAATACCAAACCTAAAAATATTAAATATGAGTTTGGCTATAAGGCTGTGTCATAAAAATATGATAATTAAATAAATTAATTAAAAAAACAAAGGAAAAAACCAACATGAAGAAAAAACTAATGAAGAAAAAGAAAAAAATCTAAATTAATTGGGTTAACCCTTCAAACCATGTTAACCCGTTAAACATGAGGTTCGTGTTATGAAAGTTTGATAACTAAATAGAAAAAACAAATTGACGGGTTTACCCAGAGTTAACTAGGTTAACCCATCAAACCAAGTTAACTCGTCAAACACATGATACATGTCATGAAAGTCTGATAATTAAATAAAAAAAATTTTAACATTAATAAACTAAATTAAACGAAAAAAATTAATTAAAAAGAAAAAAATCGGGTTAATTCGTCAAACCAGGTTAACCAATCAAACCCGGGATCCGTATTATAAAAATCTGATAACTAAAAAAAATTAACATTAACAAACTAAATCAAACAAAAAAATCACTAAAAAAACAAAAAAAAAATAGTTCTATAATATAATATATTAATAAGTGAAAGGCATGAGAAAGTTACAGTACTTTCCCACCCCCACCCGGGATCCGTGTCATGAAAGTTTGATAACTAAATAGAAAAAAAATTAAACATTAACAACCTAAATAAAACAAAATAAAATTAATTAAAAAGATAAAAAAAAACAAACAAAAGATATAAGCATGTTACTAATGAGGAAAAAGAAAAAAAAATCTGAATCAACTGAGTTAATCTGTCAAACCTGGGATTCACGTCGTGAAAGTTTGATAACTAAATAGAAAAAAAAATCAACGGGTTAAACGATAAAAAATTAGCAAACTAAACTAAAAGAAAAAAATTAATTAAAAAGGCAAAAAGCAAAAAAATAATTTTGGGTTAACTCGTCAAACCAGGTTAACCCGTCAAACCTGAGATCCATGTCATGAAAATCTGATAACTAAATAATTTTTTTTTTCACATTAACAAACTAAATTAAAAAAAATCATTAAAGGAAAAAAAAACACAAAGAAAAAGGCAAAAAAAAAACCCAAGGCATAAAAAACAAAAAAAAACAGTTAAAAATAAATATAATATAATATAATATATTAATAAGTGAAAGACGTGGGGAAACTATAGTACTTTTCTCATGCCTTTTAGAGTATTACTTAATAGTACTCCACCTTTATATTTATTTTAATGTGGGGTTAATTAGTCTTTGGATCCATCTTTTGTCATGGTATCACAATCGAAAAGGGTCTTGAATTTGATTTATTGGATAACCCATTTTTCTTCAGAGTTGATTATTTTTTGGATTCTATCAATGACATTCTAAAATTTAAGATATTTAGTAATAAGATCGATATATTAAATAATTAGTTAATTTCTAACTTCAAGTAATTTGATCCATTCTCTCTAGTCAAGTTGTCTAGTGGTTTGAAATGGAAAACTCATGTGTTTTCCAATTAATAACTAGTGGTGCCTGATAAGTTACAATGACTGGTAGCTAGTATTTGTAAAATGGTTCATTTTGATGGACGTGAAGACTTTTAAATGTTTAAGTCAATAACTTTATAGAGAGAAAATAAAATGATATTTTAGAAAGATAAACTGTGAAAATATGTATACTAAAAATGTTTAGAATAAAGAGATTGCGAACCTAGAGTTTGAAGGATTCATGGTATATTTATAGCCCATGAGTCTTATCCTGGGCATGCTTATATGCAAACTATCTCTTAGTCCTTTGTCTATTAGGCTCTTGAGATCTTAGGGATCTTGATGTGGAATGAAGGTTATGGTAACTTGTGTCCTTTTCATGGGTATCTCCTAAATACTTGAGAGTCACTCTTGTTAATATCATTATTTCTAGTCTTTTTTGTGTAGTGTAATAGTTTATGAGTGCCTGGTGTCGTTAATGGTCATGACGCTAGGGTATTATATGTTGCTAGGGGTGTTAAGACTTGTTTGGGTGACAGGGTCTATTTTTAACCTTGGGTTGCTAACACAACCCGAGTAAAGAGTTGCACCTAACTGATGAGTTGTTAAAGGTTCGGTTGGGTAAAAGTGTTCGTAGTAATAAGTAGATTTGTCCTATGTCCTAACCCAAATGTATTTTGATTGTGTGTAATGGAATGACTTGGAAATTTAAAAAACAAGTTTGAGAAACTCATGGTTTTTTTATCAAGTTGTCACAAATGATGCCAATTTATGGTGTCCTGAAATTCAAGATGCTTAGGAATAAGGGTGATGTGATGGATAATCAATTAATCCCTTAGTTTAAACAATCCAATCCATTCTTCCTAGCTAAGGTGTCTGGTGACTTGATATGAAAAGCCCAGATGGTTGGTGGTTGGTAGCTGCTAGTGCTTGGTAACTGTTATTTGCAAAAGGTTCCCTTTGATTGATGTAAGAACTCTCAGGTGTTTAAGTCAATAATTTTATAGAAAAAGAAAGTGAAATGATATTTTAGAGAGATAAGCTTTGGAAATATGTATGCTGAAAATATTAAAAATAAAGAGATTATAAACCTAGAAGTTAAAGGATTTATAGTGTATTTATATCTCATAAGCCTTTTTTCTTATAGAGAAGAGGGGTTAAAGTGTGATTTCATCTTTGTGATATTTTGAGTTGTGTTTTAATTAAAATAATACATATTGGATCAATATAAAATACTAAAAAACCTGTATAGGATCCTGGAAAAATTTCAAAAGAAGTGTTGAGTTCGAGCAAGGTATCTAAACCCATTAGAGATGAAAAATAGATCTAGATGCACTGCCTTGACCAAAACATGTTAGGCTTGGAGATAGTATCTTGAGTTCATGTGGGTGTCGGGGTGCATGCCCACCACCTAGGATGATGGGAAGCACATCCATGCACCTTGATAATAGTTGAGCTTGAATGTGGTAGCCTGAACCCATGAAAATGTTTTTAAGACTTTTAAGGGTTTCTTTTAGCCTGTTAAATTTTAGTTCATAATCCATGGTTATATTAAAATAACTTGTTGGTTTAAAAAACCTCAAATAAAATCTTTATATTTTTCAAAAGTATTTGTAACTTAGTCATTTTGTTAGTATTTCATGACAATTTAATTGTTTTTCTCTTAAATTTCTTCTCATTGTTAATTAAATTTTCTAATCCAACCTACCATAGATAAAATATATATATATATATATATATATATATTTATTTAAACAGGGTGATTTTGAAATCCCAACAAGAATTAACAACCAAATTTGATTAAGATACTAAATTATGGTTTTTGAAGCCAAAAGGATTGATTTATAGAATTATAAAAAAAAACACATAGCTAGACTAATATAATATATTCTTTTCTTTATTGAAAGATCATCTTCAATTTGGAGTATCGTGGTTGCCATACTTTGTTTTTTCCCTCCCATTAATTATCAAAACAACTTGTCGTTTTAAATGCTCCGGAGAACTTTTATTTATTTATTTTCTGCTTTGGGAAAGAAGACTATATTTAATTTTGTGGCTGCTGAGCAATGATTTGATTTTCGTAGTAGGTAGTTGGTTTTATTGGAATTTAATTAGACACGAAAATGATTGTGGACGAAATTGCATGCAAAGGCATATAATTAACGAGTAGAAGTAAAATAGACAGCAACACTTTCACGTTTTATTGTTCTATTTAAATTAATATATGATGACTCGGATTCTTACACCTCAAGAATAAATAAAAGAATAGGTAAACTCTTCTCATCGATTACTATGACTCGGATCCATTTCAGCATCTTTAATTAATAAAATAAACAATAGTACAAGAATTTGAACCACCAAAAAAAAAAAAAGGAAGGAAGAAGGAATGATTACAAAATTTTAAATTGACAACATGAAATGCGTACAAAAACATAGTTGAAATTATATTTTTTTTTAAATTTAAAAAATTTTATATTTTAAAATTAATTTGATATGTTGATATTAAAAATAATTTCTTTAAAATAAAAAATATTATTTTACTATATTTCTAGGTGAAAAATACTTTAAACTACTACCATTACCATACTTGCAAACACCTCCTTTATTTATCATTTGAGACAACAACATGAATTGCAATTAGGTTTAGGGCAAGTTTGTCATGTAAAATATTTTATGGGAAAGCATCTTGTATTTGTATCTTGTAAAACATTTTGATTAAAAACTATTAATAAAAACTATTTCATAGTTAATCTTTAAATTTAATTTATTTATTGAAAAAATATTTTATAATTTTACACAAGACAATAAATCCTTAATGATAAACAACATTTTAATTAAAAAACTTAAGTTATTAAATGAACTTTAAACTACAACCGTTACCACACTTCCGAATACCTCCTGCATCTATCATTTGAGACAATAACATATTTGCAATTAGGTTTAGGGTATGTTTGTAATGTAAAATATTTATAGGAAAACATTTTCTAGAAAATTCTTGTATTTGTATCTTGTAAAATATTTTGAAGAAAAATTGATTAATAAAAAATATTTTATAGTTAATCTTTAAATTTAATTTATTTGTTGAAAAATATTTTATAATTTTACACAAGACAATAATTCCTTAATGATAAACAACATTGTAATTAAAAAAAATTAAATTATTAAATGAAGTATCAAAATTTTGGGATATGTTAGTTTTTTAATTGAAAGATTACAAAGATGATAGGATTTAAACTTATTATCACTTGATTGATAAAGTTTTAATATTTTATTACAAAATCATTTTAATTTAAAATTTAAAATTATTAAGTAAGATCCATAATAAGGTGTGAGAATTGATATTTGTCATGTAGTGATGCATGGGTTAAAATTTTGATATATTTTTTTTAATTTTATGAAACTTTAAATATTAAATTATATCGAGAGACAAGTAGAAATTAAATAATACAACTTGAGTAGAATTTGTTAATATGTAGCTGGATCCATTCACACATAAGACTTAGAGTTTTGGCGTGATTGTCGATTTTATATTTTATTTTAATTAATATTTTTAATAATTAACTTGGGATTGATTAATTTTTATGACACTTCTCCACATTGCTTGTAGAGTTTTTTAAGAATTAACTTTGAAAAATATATAATGATGATTCTTGAAACTTCCGCTTAGTAATCTATATTTTTGAATAAATTAATATTTCTTCCTATGAAATAATTAATTCTGAGAGCAAAAACAAAATTCCAATTTAACGATGATAATTAATCATAAAAACTCTACAAGCAACCTGATTGATTTTTTATGTGTTTTGTAATGCAGTGAAAAATATTTTTGCAAAGATATTTTTTAGTTGAATATTATTTTTAACATCAGTATTAAAAAATAATATAAATAATATCTTGAAATCTTACTTAATAACTGAAACTATTGAGTTGAGATGATTTTTTGACACAATATTAAAACTTTTATGACCAAGTGGTCACGAATTCGGATCTCATCATCCCTTATTTATTTGATTAAAAATAAACACAAATATTGTAAGTTTATGCAAATTTCAAGTTCAAAAAGCTTTCACTTGAAGGGATGTATTAAAAAATAATATAAATCATATCTGGAAACTTTATCTAATATATTAAACTATTAGATTGAGATGGTTTTTTGACAATTAGTATAGGAAAACAATCCAAAAACACTAAAAAAAATTAAACAAAAAAAATCATTATTTTCTATAAACATTATTTATGCCGAAAAACAAACAAGGTATTTATAACTTAATGAGTTTCTTACAATGCAAGTAAGTTTCAGACATTAAAAAAATACTTTAAAAAAATTAAATTAATTTTTAATATTTTAATATTATTTTGATACGCTATACAGCGGAGAGGGGAACAATTAAAGGAGAGGAGAGATCATGCGTACAACAGGTACACAAATTAGCTGTCGGTGGGTGATTGGTTATTTGTAGTGGATAAAGATCATTTCCTCTGACTATTTTCCAACTAATAATAAATGGAAAAACACGGCAACTCTTTCCTTTTCTTCTTCTTCTTCTTTAGCTGTTGTCCCTTATAAATACACTGCTAATTTGTTCCCTTCCATCACCCTATATTGACAACGTTACGCATTATCCAGAAGAAAACAAACAAGTTCATTTCGACAGAGAGATCATGGGGAATATTGGAGAGATTCAGGAGGAAATAGAGAGGTGGGTTTCTCCTTCACCGGCCTTAGTCTTACCACCTTCAACAGGAACAACATCCATGCCTCTAGCCTTAAACCATATCTCATTTGTTTGCAAATCTGTTGCTGAATCTGTCGAGTTCTACTATGATGTCTTGGGTTTTGTTCTCATCAAAAGACCTTCTTCCTTCAATTTTGAAGGAGCATGGTACGTATGATCGATCCACGCCTCTTTTTTTCCTGCCATTTTACCTTCTAATACACATTTCAAAACAGTATTTACATATGTATTTGATATTGTAATAATCTTTACACTTACGGTTTAAAAAAGTAGATCGAGAGAACAAACAAAGTAAGCAGAATCATCACTCGTTACGATACAGCTCAAAATCTTGCATTAATGTCCCTGTTGAGCTTTCTTTTCTTTCTTTATTGATCATGGCAAAGTGGGTAGGCTGAGTGCCCCATGCCTTGTGCCATCGAACCCGGAACCTCCTGCCATAACCATGGAGGTGCTGGCCACCAGCTAATCAATTGATCCCTGGTGAACTTCTATGGTTCGCCCGTGTTTTTTTGTTGTTATAAAAAGGATAAAGTATTTTTTCAGTCCTCGTAGATTCATCAACACTCCACTTTCAATTCTATATTTTCTTATAAAGTTCCAATTTGGTCCTTTACTATTAAGTAACTAGTGAAATTAACCCCTTTTTTCTTGTTTTCAATCGTTTTTTCCTCTTAAATCTCCATGCATGTACATGTTATAGCACCTCGCAAGAATTCTTAAAACCCTTTAGAAGTGAAAAGGTTACCTTGGAATTTTCTGGGACTTGAAAGGTTAATATGCTGTCCCTCTTGAATTGTTAGTCAACTTGGCCATCCGATCGGCTGACTCCCAATTGTACGAGTTAATTCAAATCTGGTTTTATATAAAGTTATAGATCAACGGGTCATTCAATTGATTCATTGAGCTGGATATGTCTGGTTCAAAACTAATTTTATATAAGGAAGTTCAAGATCAACAGGTCATTGAATTGATTCATCGAGCTAGGCAGGTTTTATAACGAGGATGAAGCCTATTATAGCATGGCCAATTATGCATGATGATGTATAAATTTAAATTGATTTTAAAATGTTTTTATTATTAAATAAAAGAAAAATTACATCGATGCATGTGGATCATCCATCATGCCTCCATCCCATTACTCGTGTGCTTGCTAGCGCTTTGCAAGAAAGATTGATTGATGAACTTTTGGCGTTGATGATAGTAATCAATGGCTTCTGTACTATATCTGGAAGAATTATAATAGTAATTAATGCCTGTTGTCTATTAATCAATGAACTAATTGAGTGGGTGCTTTACAGGTTGTTCAACTATGGTATAGGCATCCATCTGCTTGAATCAGACAAGATCCCAGCAAAGAAGAGTAAGATCAATCCAAAAGACAACCACATTTCATTTCAATGCTCAGACATGAATCTTGTTATCAAGAAACTAGAGGAGAAGAACATTGAATATGTTACTGCAGTTGTTGAAGAAGGTGGCATCACAGTTGACCAGCTCTTCTTCCATGACCCAGATGGCCACATGGTGGAAATATGCAACTGTCAAAATCTTCCTGTTCTTCCACTCTCTGCATGCCCCATCAAGTTACCCAAGACCAACGGGAAGCTGGCATCATCAGTACCATCACTGTGTGGTAAGGTTCTTTCCAAGCAGATACTGCTGCTTAGATTTTAACTTCTCTCTTATACATTATCTGTTACGATCCTAACATTTACAGGAAGATCAATCGCAGGGAAGCAGAGTTGGGAGTTGCAATGCTTAGCGGAAGTCGCCTCTCTGATGATGGACAACTTGGTGGTGAACATGATGGATTTTTCAATATGAGGATCCAGGAAGAGTGGTGGATGCCAAGTTTTGGTTCTTCTGCAACTTGCTTGCAGAATTGTTTCATATACGTTTTGTAAAGAAAGGTTGAAATTAAAGCTTTGTAATGTAAGAAAAACGATTAGGATTTGAGGACGTTCTTGATTTCTATTAAATAACTCTTGTATATATATATATATATATATAGTGCGCAGTTTGATCCACTGTTCACCCATGTGCTCCCTGCACGTCTGTGTCTCTGTTTGTGTTGATCTTTTCTTGATCAGCAAGGTCCATTAATTAGATAGAAACACCCGACACAGCAAATTGGTGGGGTTTCATTGGCGATCAAAGAAAAGTTGTGGTTAGATAGGGTTAGGTTTCCTGACTTGGAAAACTTAAATCTCACATGGTTACTATGAAAACAATCGTGGTGACTAATTCTAGGATAGGTGTAAACACTAATCAATTTTTTTTTTTCCTTCTGAATTGGCTTGTTTTATAATTTATGATATGCTGGGAAAAAATTAGGTTGAAGAAAAAGTTTGGGTGTGCTAAACAAGTATTTTATATAATCGTGGCTAGCAGTAGTTAGTGTGGATAAATGTTAGCTCAATTATAGGAGGAACAAACGTCTGCTACTGCAAGTTGCATAAGTATGTATACATAAACCAATATGAAATAACAATTCAGACTGCAAAATTATCTTCTTTTCAGCCTTCCCCTGTTGATTCCACTCCTTTCCTAGTAACATTGCCACACCATCCTCATAGGTCCACTTGGTCTCAAATTTAGACCTCATTTTACCCTTCTTTGCTGCCACTCCAAATCTGCGGTGTTTTTGTAAAAGTACTTTCAAACTAAAGAAGATGTCAATTTGATGTATTTTAATGACTTTTTTAAATGTATCTTTTTTATTATAATTGAATTCAATTATAATACTTAATTTTAATTCAATTGATAAATAAATTAAATTCACATATTTTTAAAAGAAATAGAATTCAATTTATTTTGTTTTTTATACTACCATTATCTTTTTCTTCTTATTTTTTCAAATATCTCTAAAAAATAGTAGATGAGTATTTTGGAAAGCTTTTTTTAATATTATTTTCTCTCTCTGATATAATAAATCAAATCGGAGGGGCCAGCCTCTAATTTATTTTTGTAACATTTTTTTTAAGTTTTATTTGAAATTTAACTCTTGACCCTCAAAATAATTACAAACAAACATTCATTAAAACTTTTTAATTGAATTCAATTCAAATGATTTCACACATGCTATTAGAAATACTATTACACCGATGAACTTTTCTTTATCAATATTCAATGGAGGGTTGATTTAGGAACACGTCAACCCAAAACTTAGAGCAGACTAGGTTTGGTTTTGAACGAACTGGGGTTCCCCCTGCAACAAGTTTTTTTTTCCAACCCCCTCAACTAATTAGATTTTTAGTCCTAAAAGTTTAAAAACAATTTCTCTAATTTGGCTCCCCAAACTAAAATTCCCAACTCCACCCCTGAATCTTGGACATTGACTTGATAAAATCCAAGTGATCCAATCAAACCCAAGTGAGAACTGACTTTATCAACGTTAAGATTTTTTTAAAACGTATCTAATCACCATGTTTATCATTGTTCATGCACCATCCCCATCTATGAAACGTATCTGTTCTTGGCAATTACAATGGGATGTGTCCATACTGAAGGTGAAGCAGAACACACCTGCTGTGTATGGAACTACGAGGAAGATAGAAAGCTATTTCAAGTGTCCAAAACATGCACCACCGTGCCAAAATCAATGCCTGATAACTCATACATTGAACAAATCATGAGGGATTTTTGCCTCAGTAAATGACACATAACTCATTTTTCGAATTATCTTACGGTTGTGTATTCTATTTTCCGCGGCACCTACCTCTGTCAGTTAGAAATTCTCAAGCTACAAGTAGCCATGCGCCCATTAGAGAGCATAGAAGTGAGTTGTGGTGGGGTTGGTGTGTAAATGTGTAGCAGAGAGGACTTGGCAGAAAGGCAGGGGAAAGCAACGTGCATGTATCCTTTCAGTCACCCAAGGAGATGACAACAAAAACATCTGCAAGGGACCATTTTCTTGGTTGCAACTTTTCAGGAGGGTTAATGATGGCGCGCTCAGCGTTTGCAAGGCGAAAACCAATCACGATTTCATTTCTTTGACGACCCCTAATCACTATCTCGTAAAAAGGAATCTCTTCCTGATCAAACAGGTAAAATTCTGCTGGTTTAATGCACATCTCATTGCCCTGAAAATAGGAACGAGTTGTCAACATGCAAAATCTCGAAGTTGGGTGTTGGGAGAAGAAGAGACGATTGCAGGGACAGATATCCATGCACTTATTTACTACGTAAGGCAAAGCTTAGCAGGCATTAGATAGGATATGAAAGGTACCTCCTCCGCGAACAGTTCCTCAAGAACACGATTTATTTGCTTGTCTTCAGCTACCATTGCAAGTGCCATACTTACCAGCTCATTTGATAGCACATAATCACTGATTCTAGACACAGAGACAAGGTTTCTAGTCCTAGAGTCTAAGATTTCACTAATAATTATTGATTTGTCAGAAGCTTGTTGCATTTCACGGATCCATGAGCTGTGAGAATACCCAGAAACCCGTAAAGAAGTTGGCTTAACATCTCTGCAAGGGAGACGCGTTAACTGCATTCCATGAAGCAAAGAAGAGGCAGCTTTATCAGTAATCATTTATTCAAAACATGTACATGCTGCAAAATGGCTTTTACAAGTAAATTCAGGTTTTCTGATAACAAAAACAAGAATGGCAAAACACATGCAATTTAAACCTTCTCTCTTCAATTCTACACGTCTGAACCTAATCTCCTCCAAGTCCTTTTACACTTCATCTCCCATTACTTAATCCCCTCCCTGATGTAAATGTACGCACATGCAAGACTGAGGGATGGAATTTTTTTCTTCTTCCAAACAATACAGGCAAGCAATATTAAGGCTAATGACTAATTATGTAACTAATCCATTTTGATCTGAAAAGGGAGGATGAATTCACAATCACAAATTCTGTGAAATACTGAATGTACCCATGTGGGTTCTCTTCTCTTGTTATCAAATAAATAAAAAGAAAAGGAGCAGGATATTGTTCGTGCTAGGCTAGAGGAAAGCAGAAATTACTACGGGATAGTATGGCTTCTACTTCACTCAAACACTACCTATCATGCTATGTTGCATCACAACTGTAACAACTACACATGCAAGTGTCATCATGGAACTTCTCAGAATTTTCCACATACAAAGTTCCATTTAACTTTTTCAAACTGTTTCCCTCCAGTTCAAACTTCAAAGTAAACCTCCACTAATTGTTAAGCAAGAACAATAATGTACATCACCTGAGCACCATCCTCTAGTTTCTTGTTAATAAAACCATGTTCAAGAGATTCGAAATTTTTCATGTAAACTGATGCGTTGACCTTGAAAGTTGGAAGACATAGATCTACTAGCAAAACCATGGTTTTTCCTTGAAGGCACAGACAAATAAGAATAACTAGGAAAAAGAGAGGAGAGGTGGGAGGCACTCAAATTATTGTTTTAATCAGAAATCTCAAATCTATAAGGAAGGACACTGCAATAGCAGTTACCTGTATCTCTCGGATAAGGAGGAGGGTGGATAGAGATCTTGAGTCGGAATGCACAATGGAGTCTTCCAATGACTCATCTGCAAGAATTAATATCTGTCCATTTAGAGTTAGGAATCAGTAGTAGAATTGAGCTCATGGAAGAAAGTTATAAGGTTTTTTTGCATGTCAAGTACGTAAGATAGCAAGAAAATTTAACTGTGCAACTTCAAATGTGAATATGTAGCCAAAAATAGTTGTCGAGTCGTCCCATATTTATCAAGTAGAGTAAATATAATCTCTCAAACCAAAACAGTGAAAAAGAAGAAGAAAGAGCCCTTTTGTGATTAATATTTTGTAAGAACATCTCAACACACTAATTTTAGGCCAATAAATATTTATTTCCCTGTTATTTTTCCCACTGGTAATCCTGCTAACCTTAACCGTCAGACAGACGTTGGATAATCTGACATTCCTTAATTCATACTGACTATTACAACATGGTATAGCATCGCATGACATACTGGCCTCTCCACTTGTCAGTTTCAACTTTTGGGTTCAGTATTCTATATGGCTTTAGTTTTTGCCTCATAGTACTGTTGTCAATTGTGCTATTATTCTGACACGAAGGGCAGCATTGATCAATCTCACATGGACTAAATGAGGTGCATCAGTGTTAATGTAAGAAGGCTCCTCCATCAAATAGGTTGAGTCTCTGAATTAATTCTCTAACAATACTCGGTGTGAAATCGAAGTAGGTCAAAGTATTTAGGATGTTGCAGGTAGAACGGTGCTAGGTGTTTTTAAGCGAAGTAGAAATTGTCAATTCAGTCAATTTGAAAATTGTATCCAGACGTTTGTTTCCTTTGGAGTTTCAACCATTACCAAGAACCTAATATCAGGATTTATAGACATTTTACTACTTTGAGCAAGCCCTTAAAAAACCTACCTTTATATCCACAGGTAGCAGTCACCTTCAATCTCAGAGTGAAACTGAGAGGTATATCAAATAAGGAAATGCAACTTACAGAATCAAAGGTCTCAAGAGGAAGACTCTCCAAATGCCGTTTGATGACAGCATTTCCCTCACGGTGGACGAGTGTTATGTTCTCTAATCCAGGAATATCAAGTCCCCCATCAGTAAGCTTTTTCCCTCTCTCTTTTTCTGGGACCTCATTGAACATCCACAGTTCTGAACCTGGAGCAAGTAGTGCTTCCAGAACCTGGGAAAACAGGAATTAAGTTAGAGCTCGTGGCTAATTTTTCCTTTTGTGTCTTACTCGATTACTCCAATTCAACCACCTTCAAATGCAAGGGTGGGGGGAGGTTAGGGCTACATTATACCATTATCATGTCATCAATGTCACGTCGCCAGCCGCAGAACAGTATCTTTTCTGGATATTTTGGAGGATTAATTATTTTCGGACAAGAACTCCAATGTATCTGGAAACAGAAATGGCATGTAGGATAAGAAAATACATCTTAAATACATTTTTGTTGCACTAAGAATGTAGTAAGTGGTCTTTCTGTTTTTAAGTGGAAAAAAATTGATAAGCATATGTGATGAACTTGTCCGTCTAATTGATGTACAATAGTTCTGGTGTTTGTTCCTTTCTTTATAAGGATATGATGAACTCTAGCCATATGATAGAAGGTATCAATAAGAGATTAATTTAGCAAAATTTTAAATTTGAAAATCATCAACGAGTATGCAACTTTCTGCTCACTGAGTGAGAAAAGAAGGATAACCTCTGGAAGAGGACCTGGAGTGTAGGTGTCATCATCCTCGGCTATAACAAGGACCTCATCTCCTTCTTTCAGAACATAGTTATCATCAGGATTTAATTTTATCTTTCCGCCTTCAGCCGCAACCTTAACTCCACAGGGAACTGCTTCAGGAAATGAAATGAGCACATCTTGAAAACGCAGACCATCCAATCGAGGCCACCTTTTGATGTAAAATTCTGCATTCTCAAACCCCAGTATATCTTCCCAGATCTGGCCACAGAAAAAATTACTCTGAATTGTTGAAACAAAAAACAAGAGTAACTGGAAAATTAGAATTGCATGGAGATTTAAAAGGGCATGGCACATGTATGACAACATAACACAACTGAAGCACCTTGTTCTATTGCCCAAAAAACAAAAAAAGAAACCGGTTAATTTCTTGATGCTGCTCTTGTTTGGTGGCTAGTTTCCATATGCTTTTCCTACTTGTCTGGTAATTTCTTGATTCGTGTTGCTTTCTGAGCTTCTCCAGAAAGTCGCATTTTGATTAGTATCCTGTGTGGTAGGTCATTTAGCCTGGATGTTGAAATTCTTCTAGTAGTGTTTTCACTTTTTTTGTTTCAGGGATTTGGAAGCCTTTGGTATGGTGTTGTGTTTTGGTCCTTCTTTGGCTTCTAGCCTTTTTGCTAATTGTTCTTTAATAAAACTCTTGCTTTTTATATAAAACAACAAAATAAAATTATCTTCTTGAATATATGAAAAGGTTAGTGAAAGCTCATCTGGGTAAAACCTGTGCAAGACCTGGTTGTAGAGCGCACTGAATCATCAAGCGTCCAATCACATCATGTGCAACAACAGTTTCAACGAGTTCCCCTCCAACAAGCTTCACTAGAGGTTCATTGTCAAGGTCACTCATCTCTACAACAACATGACCCCTCAAACCCTCTTTAACTCCTGTTAGGCTGAGAACAACTCTCAAGGCTCGCGCATCACTCTGGTAATGGAAATGCAGAAGTTTTTGTAATTATTGCAGAGAAGCATAAAAGTCCAGAAGTTGCATAACAACATTGAGAACGAAAAGAACCTGATCTGCATTTTCATCAGATGCTAATACAATAATAGCACGAGCCTTCGATACTGATACCTAAGAATATGAAAATGCAAAAATTAATCCACAACAAAAGACTTCGAAAGGCCAAAAAAAGAAGCAAAAATCAATTAAACATACTTTCTTTAAGTCAGCCAGGATAAGGGGACTTCCACTTCTGCATATAACAGAAGTTCCCATCAAGTCAAATTCGAGCTTTGCTATATCCATCTCCATTTCTTCCTTGTCTCTCTCTGCTAGTACAACTACAACACCACCACCGACACTCTTGTTTGCTATTGCTAGTTGCTTCAAAAGTGAGCCCTACAACCAATACATCATCTTTAACACTTTAGTCTTAAAATGAGTTTGCATCATCATCATCATAGGATTTACATGGCCAACCTCTCATACCAGTATAAGAAGAGTTCAAAGAACACCTTAGCTTCTTACACTGTCATCATAAGATTTACAAGGCTCAGTTTGTGGCTGGTACATCAATATAGATGGAAACCTTCCAAGACATGGAATAGATGCAGAAGCAAACATACAATAAAGAACTCATAGCAAAAAACCTCAACTTCTTATCAAGCACTGAAATAAACTACCGCCAAATCGGTATTTAAAGAAATTTACATATAAACATAACAGTCCTATTTTTCATGTTCTAAGTAACTTGAACAGCCAAAATCATGTGTAGTTCCTTCCTATCGAAAAAAACATATAGCATCATGTTTAGTTCCCTGGAAAGCTAAGCACTTGCTTTTCACAAGTTCTTGATTTATGCACAAGTCACATTAGTTACTGCAAATGAAAATGCAATGGAAACAGTGAATGAAGTTCAAAGTAACTTGTATGAATTACCAATTTGTCACTCCATCCAAGAATTAGTGTATGGTTCTTTTCGATTACTTCGCTCTTTCCTTTCCGCAGCGAATCTACTTTTTCTGAGATAGCATCCGAGACAAGTCCAAGCATCATGCAAAATATTAGCATGCCTCCTGAACTTATGGAGACAGAAACGATTCTTGGGCCGGTGCCAACCCTATCAGCATGGTTTCCTGAATCAGCTACAAATGTCCATGAAAGCCAAAGAGCTTCGGCCAAGCTACCATCACTGACAGCATACAGTGCTAACCCACCGAATCCTATAAGAAAGATGGTCGCAACGAGCAGTGCAAGGAGCTTCGCATAAGGATAAACAGAGAAGCAGACATCCACCATATATGCAATTCTCTTCTTCAGCGGAGCCTCCTCCTTGTTATCCATTGTCCTTTTGGAGAGTGTCTTTATTTGGGGAAAATAATCAAGATATTTGTACAGCACAAATGGCATGATGAGTGTGAACATGACAGTATAAAAAGCAACAGTCCTACTGTCAGCATTTCCGAAAGAAAACGAACTGTTGTCTTCAGCCTGCAAAACTTCCATGCTGTCATTACCATCACCACCTTTATTGCAACACAGTGTACGGAGGTCAATATTCTCTTCCTGCAAGTAAAAGAGCCATAATTACGAACATATAAGCAGAAATCACACAGTCCTGTTTTCAGTCACCGTGAACATTTTACGAGAATTTGTTTACATTTTTCCCCATTTCCTAAACCATCCCTTTTCAAGAACCAGAATACCCAAGTCTTCTAGAATTTCGCCTTTCCTTTTCTATTTCAGCGATTGGGCAGGCATATTCCAAATTGTTTAAGACAAAAACAGATTTCAACAGAAAGAACCATAACTCAACTTGTCAAGAGATGTACATAAAACATACCTCTAGTTTCGCGACTTTATTCCACAAGTAAATTGAACAAGGCACAGATACTATACAAGTGAAATTAAGCTGCAATAGAAGATTAGCAACGAAATTATCAGCAATGCAATATCAAAACAAAGCAAACTAAGCCCAGAAAGGAACTGCAATTCAACATATAAGCCAAAAATAGCAAGAAATCAAGTTGAAATATAAGTGTTCTCTAGCTATTTGGTTGCCTGAAAAAAAAAAGAAATTAACCAGAAACTTTTCCACTCATTTCCATTTTGAGAAACCATAATAACTACTATACAGAAAGAAAAAAAAAAGGGCATCATTATTACCAAATAATAGATGAAAGAAGATTTGAGTCCCCTGCTTCTGTTGACACTAGACTGAGTCACCAAAACATGAGTGGCAGTAGCAGCTGTTTTCACTTCCTTGATATTATTATTATTGTTATCTACCTTCAACAATTTCTCATCTTTCACTTTCCCCTGATCAGTATCATGACTAGCAGTAGTATAAGGGGCGGCAGCTCCGGTGTTGTGTTTCTCCTCCACCTCCACATCCGCCTTATTATTACCACCGCGACCCTTCACCGTGACCCGATTTCTAGCCACGTGGGGCCCAAGAAAAGAGGGGTACATCCAGTCCCTATCAACCGAGAAGTTTGAATTATCACTAGTAATATTACTACCACTAATATCAGTGCTATTAGTAGCACCATTAGCACTGCTGTTGTTAAAGTTATTGTTTGAGGAGACTGAATCTTTGGAGATACGGAGATCCGACGGTGGAGGGCCGAGGTGGTGATGGTGGTGGTGCATGGATGGCACTAGTGGCGGAGCAGCAGTCCGGCGAACAGTAGGAAACAGTGGGCCAGGAAAGCGAGTGTCATCCGATAATGATGATGATGTGATTTTTGTTTTCTTTAGAAGTGGTCTTTCAGTTGCCCTTTTTGTGTCATCATTTGTAGCAGCTGGTGGTGGATTTGTAGCTGCTGCTGCTGCTGGTAGAGGTGACGGTGGTGGTGGTGGTGGTGGTGAGACAGAGACTTTCTTTACGTTTGCCATTGATTCTTGAAAACCTTGCTGTAAGAAGGAGAAAAATAAAGGGAGTTTTCTTGAATCCAAGACTAACTAACATCTAATGTAGAGAAATCTAAACAGTTACAAGGTGGTTAACTGTTAATCATATAAAGTTTCTTTCCAAAAAATTTTAACGAGGATTTTTCAAATAAAAAAATTCATATTTTTTATGATTAAAGATATTTAAATTATAATTATAAAATTTGATCCGGTGCAGTAGGATTATCGATATTTAAATTATAGTTATAAAATTTAACTCCATAAATTAATTAAATTATAGATTGATTTATTTATTTTTATATTTTTTAAACAAAATGATGTGGTTTTAGTTTTTTTAAAATAAAATTATTTCTTTTGAATACATATATCACACTAATTTACAAAATTTAATTTTAATTAACCTTTAAACTAATTTAAAATACTCATTATCATCGAATAAAAATTTACTAAAAAGAGAAGCACATTTCATATTTGACATATATTTAGAAGTGTTAGATTCTATAATTTTTTATTATTTTTAGTTTAATATAGGTGTCCGGACCAGTTTGCGTGTACCTCGACTAATCCCACGGGCCCTGAAGTTAACGACCATGTAGGCCTCCAATGACCATCATATGAGCAACTCGGGGCTCGAACCTGAGACCACAAAGAAAACAAACCTCTTGGTCCCAAGCTTTTACCACTAGGCCACCACCTAGATGGTTAAAATACAATTCTATAATTCTTACTTCAATGGTAAGTGATTATCTTCCTTTTATTTAGGTTTGAATCTTAGGCTCCGTTTGTTTGCAGGAAAGTTGTTTCCTTTTGAAAAGTGAATTCTGGAGAAAGTGAATTCCTGTAAAGTGAATTCCGGGAAAGTATTTTCCGATATTTGACAGTGTTATGGAAAATGAATTGGAAAATAATTTTTTGATGAATTAATTTTTTTTTCAAGTTTATCTAATATATATAAAATATTTAATCACTTACAATAAAAAAATAAAATCTAAAAAGTATAATGATGAATTTTTTTTATTATATCATATATTCATACATAGCTTATTTTATAAAATATAACTATACATGTCATATAATATTATAGAGATATAACCTTGTGAATTTTTTCATAAATAAAACCTATTAATATTTTTTTTTAATTTTAAAAGCTTAATATGTTTGTTTTCATATGAAGAAAGCCAAATTAGTTTATGGTATTAAGTAAGAGTTCGATATTTGGGTTTTTTGGTATGGAGGTTTTTTTAAAAGATAAATAAATGCAAAAATATTTTGATGGGTTTTTTGGATAAAGAATTTTTTTTTTACGGGTATAGGCAATTATCCCTTTAATATATATCAAATAAGTATTAAGAAATAAATATAAATATCTTACATCAAACATAATCATGCATAAATATTAAGTTTTGATATGATATGATCGAGATCAATAGATACAAGCATTAAGGTGATTTGGATTAAAATAACAAGAATATATATGATTGAGATTAATAGATACAAGCATGAAAATTATTTGTATATCATCTATTGTTATGTGTTTGAGAGTGCAGTAGTTTTTGTTTTTAAATGCATTTTAAAAATACATCCTACTTAAAAAAAAAAACTTGAAAAAACATCAAGTGATTATTAGTCCCTTTTTTATTATTTTTGATGATTTTTTAACATGCATTTGACAAGTGATTATTAGTCCTTTTTTTTTAATAAGTACTATGTAGAGGATAAAATATTACATTAGGTTAACAACTATTTTAATTTTAATTTTCCGTCACTAAGAACCAATTAAATTTAATTTGAAAACAAAAATGTCTTGTCCACCAATTTTCTTCGTCTTATCCACCAATTCCTCCAATCCCTATAATCACTTGATGACAGTACACATTTTGTCAATAAAGAAAAGGAAAGTGTTTTCCTTACCTACTTTCTTAGCGTAAAGTGTATTTTTTTTCTTTGACTGGAATTCAGTTTTTTTTGACTAATTTTCCTTATATTTGCCAAACATGAAAAAGTGGAGAAAATGGTTTCCAGGAAAATGAATTCCTGGAAACAAACAAGGCATAAAGATTAAAAAATAACAATATAATTTCACATCACCTGTTTAGCGTTATAGCATTATGATTCAATTATGTTTTTGAAGTAATTTGATTTTTTTAAGTTTTAAATTAATTTTTTTTATATTTTTAAATTATTTTGATGTATTGATGTCAAAAATAAATTTTAAAATATTTAAAAATATTATTTTGATATATTTTCGAGTAAAAAAATATTTTAAAAAATAATTTATATTATATTCCAAAAAAAAAAACTTTAGACCACAAAAGTAAGGGCTAAATGTTTATAAATATGATCAGTCCTTATAATATAAAGAAAATATTATACTCGTCCTACATTTAAATCTCATTTTTCTAAATAATTTATAACTTAATCCTTCCATTAATTCAATACCCTTTTTTCAATTTTTTTTTTTGAAACCTATGAAAAGGAAGAAAAAAGTAGACAAGGTGAGTGTAAAAAAGGCATTGCTGAAACAGGAACTACTAAAATGAGGATGTCAACACTAATGAAGGGACTACTTAATTATTTTTTATAAAATATAAGTACTGAGTTATAAGTAATAGTATATAGTTGAATCTCCATGCTGATTGCTTATGGGAATTAGTGGGTTTAGAAATGCGATGCAAACCGTATATCCTTAAATTTTAAATATTTTTTGTTTAAAATAATTTTTAAAAATTTTTGAATCGTTTTAATATGTTAATGTTAAAAATAATTTTTAAAAAATAAAAAAAAAATTATTTTGATGCATTTCTAAATAAAAATCACCTTGAATCATCATTCCTATTATAATGTCAAATGCACCCTTAGATGATGTTTGAAGCTATTTTTTAATGCTTTTAAAAATATATTTGACGTGAAAAATATCAAATTATTTATTTTTTAAGTGATTTTTGATATACTAATATTAAAAATTAAAAAAATATATTATAATATATTTGTATTTTTCATTACAATCCTAAACAAGCTAGCAAAGCGGCAGACTTCACCGGAGGGAGGACAAAGATGCAAAATGTAGAAGTTGGAGTACTGAGAGGGTGCTTGACAAGTGGGCGGTGGACCCGCCTTTTTATTTCCCCCATGAACACATAGTTGCACATGGAATGATTCTCTTTCAGTTTTTTGATTTTTTCTGCTATCTTTTCAGATTTTATTCTCTTTTTATGTATAAACAATTCATTGAAAAGAGAAGTGCCTTTTCTTTTGGTAGTGGGTCCATTCCAATTTCCAAAATGCTAGGAAATTTTCTTTTAAAAAAAAAAATTCCATGAAAGAATATTACCCACACTATTTTTTTTTTTTTAAGATTAATATAAATATCCAAACCAGTTTGTGCGTACTTTAACTAATCATACAGACTCTAAAATTAACAACTATGTAAATTTTTAGTGGTCTTGAAGTATGTTGGACTCAAACTAGTAATTTCTAAAAACCAAATCTATAATCTGACTAGTTGAGTTATACCTTTTAGAATTATTATCCACACTAATTTTCTTTTGTTTTTAAATTTCTATTGAATTTAATATAAAATTTAATTTAAATTAAATTAAGTTTTAGATGGATGAGTAATTAAGGTAATTCATTATACTTAGATTAGTTTAATAATACCACATAGATAATTTTGAGAACATGTGATAAATATAATAAATTTTACTGGATTGGTAGTTCTAGGATTTAGAGCCTAAAAATTAAAATAAAAAACATTATCTATCAAACCAATAAAGAAATTTGATGATTGGTCAAGAAAATCCAAGTGTGAGGCATGGGACGAAATTTCAGAGGCGGCGACCTCGAATTGAATGCACGCGGCGCCGCTGGTCTCTGCCAGCCTTGACTCGGCGAGCTACAAATTTGATAATTGGTCAAGAAAATAGAAGTGTTAGGCATGGGACGAAATTTCAGGGGCGGCAAACTCGAATTGAATGCACGCGGTGCCGCTGGTCTCTGTCAGCCCTGACTCGGCGAGCTACAATTTTTTTTTTTTTTCTTTTGTTGGACATCACCAGACACGGAAATGGAGACTTTTTCAGGGGACGAAATTTCCAAATAATTGTTGTCTCCCAGCCCACACACTAAACTAAATATTCATTTTTAAAAAAAAACTATTTAAGAATTTAGCAAAATAACATAGTTTAAATTTTTAATTAATGAGTTGGCACATGTTATAACTTGGAGAGAGAATTTTTTTTAAAAAAAACACAAATTTTTATTATTATAAAAATAAATCTTAACAAGATAAATTCAATAATATAAAAATAAATGAGCGAAGATAGTCATAATAAGCTACATATGTGGCCTAAATTATAGTTATTATTAATATAATGAAAATACCCCAAAATATCATACAAGTTTAAAGGTTGAGTGGCCTTATTTACTTATTAATAGTTATTTTATAATTTAGATTAATCTTTATTTTTTAATATTATAAAATTTGTTGTGAACACTTAAAAATAATAACATGTGATATATATATATATATATATATATATATATATATATATATATAACATAACACGTATTTGGTGTTTATAATTAATCAATATCATTAGTTCTTATTTAAATACAATAAAGTTGTGACAGGGAACACATTTATTTAAGGAGACATAGACAGAAACATTTCAAGAAATAAATTACAGCATAATTTATGATTTTTTGTTCATGAAATGTCATAATCCAATTACCTAAAGAAAAGGCATTATTCACATATTCTTATTTGTACTACTATGCATTATCTAATTATTATTATTTTCAATCAAAGTCCACTCAGCCATATGTTCTTTTAATTAATTTATTTTTGGGTTCACTTTTTTTTGTTAAGGGAGTTCCATATATTAATACTACTATTAAAAATCCAATTTAGCTCATCATTCTATTCAAAATTTAAATTATAAATTAAATAAGTTAATTGAGATTGATCTAAATTAGAGGTGTTTTTAATTAATATTTTTTTTTTTAAAAAGTAAAATTATTTCTTTTTAAAATTTTCTTTAAAAAAAGTGAAATTAATTTTTAATCAAGATGATTAGGTTTGATTTAATCAAGTCCATTGAGTCAACACCAATATACTATTAGTTATTCGTTAAACATACAAATTCAAGTTAATTTGGTTAACATTGAATTGAATTAATCTCATGACCTTCCCATTAATTTTTATATATGTAAAAATTAAAATTATACAAGTGAATGTTCAACAACAATTAATTTTTTTTTTAAAAAATAATAATAGCTAAAAATAATCTAAGAAATATTACAAATTAAATTAAAGAGAATATCATCAATGATACAAAGGACTAGCTGCAATTATTTGCCTTGCGCGACGGGGTAGCCGATCCCATGCCTTCTGGTAGGGAAAACCACAAACAACAAGCTGCAGATGAGACCAACCCCAACCGGGACAATACTCAAAACCTCTTGAGTCTCATGTTTAGGCATGGGATAAAAGCAACTCAAAACATTCTTGTCCCTCAGAGCCACAGAAATAAACACGAGCACTGATAAAACTGCGTGAACCACGTCGATGAACCTCATCTTGAACTTGCTCAGATCAGCCAAGCCTGAAGCAGCAGGATCCGGGCAGTCAAACAGGTACATCCCTTTAAAGCTTGCAAGACCATAGTAAACTCCTCCGTCTGTTGGTGACCTGACGCTATCCGTGAAGGAAGCAAGAAAACAAGAAAGGGCGAGAAGAGCAAGGAGGATTAGAGTCATTGGGCGCGTGGCAGAATCACAAGCACCGTTGTTGGTAAAGAATGGGGTGAGAAGCTGGAAGGCCAACAGGGTTCCTGTGGGAAGAAGGTTGGCTAGGTTGGCTGTGCTTGTTAGGGTTTGCGAGATTGCCCGTTGAGACAAGGTGGGTGGTCTTGACGGGGATTTTGGGGTCTCAGGCTGCACCTTGTTATTGTCATCGTTGCTTGTAGTCGAGCTAGCACTTTGTGTGGATGCCTCAGGTATGGATAATTGCTTGGTGGAGGATGTGGTTCGTGGCCTCAGAGACATATTGCTCGGTTCTTTGTGTCGTCAAGCTAGCTCTCCGAGAGATTGTGAGGAAATATAGACCAGAAAGATATCTATGAAGCTGTGTTTTGACGGATTTTGAAGATGGTTGATGATAATTATAATGTGTGTGTATATATATATAAAATGGGGATTAGGTATGTTTAACTAATTACTTGGCCAGAAAGGTTGTTGATTTCCATGGAGTTTCCTCTTTGATTTCCTGTTAGGCTCAAACTTTTTGACGACTTCAACGCCATGACCATGTGTAGACATGCATAATTTAGTCTCAATTTGTATGCGTGACGTTTAAGCTATGAGGATTATATATTATTTAGTATAATTATCCATATATGTGGCATAATTACAGAGTGTCAATGCCCTGGGCATTTGACATTGTCGTCATTTTGGCTGAGGACTTGCGTTTTCCGAACCTTCTAGTGCCTGAGAATGGAAAATGTCATCTGCCCAAATTTCTAGGGTTTGCTTGTACGTAATAGTTGGTGTATTGCTTTTCTCGTGGGTGACTTGCCCCATGTTGTCGGAGTCCTTCAATATCATATTGCAAACGAAACAAGTACACAATAAAATAATAAAAACAAAACCCTAAAAGAGTGGTGATTCCTTTAATTTTTGGTGCTCCTGCTATTAAATTTTTTAATTTTATTTTTATATATTGCATTAATAATTGGGGATTGAGCCTAATTGCTTGTTTTGATTTATTTTTTACAGGGTTATTATATTATCGAAGAAAACATCTTGACAATGAATTGATATTCGATTTTGTACAAAACAAAGGTTTTATTGTTTGGAGAAAATTGAAAATAAAGGGACCAAAATTGATAGTGATGATAAAATTAAGGCTTTTTTTGTACTATGTATTTGACGTGTTTTTGAAAAAAATAAATCTCCTTTGAATTTTTTAAACTTTTTTGGTTCTTTTAGTTTGACAAATGTATGTTTTGGTTTGAATTTTTATTTTAACACATTTTGGTCCCTCAATTAAGAGTGGACAAAGAGTTATCAAAAACTAGTGAAAGGAAGAGAAAGTTGTTGGCTGGCCATATTATAACAATAAAAAAAAAAAATTTTGTATCAACAAGTTTCATATAACTTAAAGAAATCTAATAAAATATTTTTTAGCCTTCATCTTGCCCCAAAAAAGGTAAATTGGATTGAGAAATATACTTTTTTCCCAATTCAATTATGTATTTTGATTTATTTAGGGGTTTTTTTAGTTGAGAAATTGATTTCTTGATACTTTAATAGTGTTTACTATTAAACATTGATGAACTTTACTAATAAAATATTTCTTCTATGTATCCATCAATAAATATCAATAGAGATATTTTGTCAGTATATATTGAGAAAATTATAATGAGAAAAAAAAAAATTTAAAACATCTAAAATATATAATAACTTGATATTTTTACATATAAAATTACCGACGGAATTAATCAATAGGTAAAAACCATCAATAAATTCATGTAATACTTAATTTATGATTTGCCAAGCAACCTTCCTGTGTCCGCCTTCTTTATTTCTCTTTCTTCTTCTTTCTCCAAGCTCTGCAATAAGTTTTTTTTTATTATTATTTTTTTATATAAAAAGACAAGTTAAAAAAACCAGAATATTTATTTTTTTAAGAAAAGAAAAATTCAACCCGTAACTAATCGAAGGTAAAATAGCTAGTAATTTCTACATTTCGATCCACAAATCAATCAAGGTGTTTCCCTCTATCAAAACTCTCGTTTTATACTTCAACTTCATGATTAATTTTAATTGCTGTTCTGGTGCTGCTTATCTAAGCATTTAATAATGAAGAGGCAGACCAACTTAACTGGAAACTTAGAGTTAATTAATGTTTGGAGCCTTGATGAGTGCTCGAAAAACCCATCGCAAAATATATATGTATTTTTTAGTTTATTTGTTGTTTAGAAATAAACCCACTAATCTAATGAGTATTCTCTGTTTTGGGTTCCTCTTGGCACTCCTAAATGCACTTGATTTCTTGTTCTTGTAGATTTCTCAGCCCATTATGATGCTCAATATTGTAGAGCAAGCTAACATGGATAATGTTGTATAAATAGAAGAAAGAAATGGGGAGTGGCAAGGAAAGGAAAAGGAAAAACGCAAAGTAGTGGATGATAATGTAGCAATAAATACAGGATAGATACAACTGTTCTTAATTACCTTGTTCTGGGCTGTGTTTATATTAATTGAACATGCACCTTTACTTTAGCTGGATGGCAAGTTTAACCTGGATTTGCTTCCAACCTGAGAAATGATCTGTTAATTTCTTTAATGAACTTTGTACTAAATTTTCTTGCTTTTCTCACCAACTAAACGACCAAAGAAACATTGGGCTTCAAAGAAAGCAATTAAAAAAACATGAACCGGATTCTTAGAAAAAACACAATGAAAGTCTTTTGTGAAATGTTGAAAGACCATGCATAAAAACCAAGGAAGATAGAGAAGAAAAGGAAAGGAAAAGAAAAAAGTCAACCGTCACCAAATTAAGAAGAATTCAAGTACATGAAAGTCAATCGTCACCAAATTAAAAAGAATTCAAGTACATGTGTCACCTAAAAAATAGACATTATTGCAATAAATTGAAAAATACCAAAAAAGCCCATTTTTTCTTTTTGCGAGCCATTATTGACACCACTTGAAAATATTGAGGTGACTTACTCATTGATGTGTTCTACAAACTTGCTAACGACTTTAATCTTTACCCGTTAAGACCTTGGATCCACCTATCATAGTGGTTAAAGTTTTTCAACTATGTTATAAATACCAAAATCTTAGCTAAAAAGTGGTGAATTTTGCTAGTTAGAAGACCAAATACCATGAAACGTCTCGATCATTTACATTTAGATGATCAAAAAATAAATTTAGAAATTCTGAAAAAGGTAAGGAAAAAAGAAAAAGGTAAGGAAAAAAGAAAAAGAAAAAGAAAAAGAAAAAGAAAAAGATAAGGAGGGCAGTTATAAGTTTGAGGGAGTGAATAGTGAAAAACATAGTGTGTCTGTACTGACGTTTCTAAGTTTCTAACGTTAGCTTTCCACAAAAAGTGACACTTCTTTATCACTGTAGGCTGTGAAAGCGAGACCGCTGCCACTAAAGCTGTTCGCTAATCTCTCTCTCTGTGTACTTTTAGCGGCAAACAGACACACATGCTATGTTATTTTCCGTTTCTAAACCCGAAATAACCCCCCCCCCCCCCCATATTTTTTAAACCTTAGACACTCTCAATCTCAGACCAAAACCAAACTAGGTAATGTCTCTCTCTCTCTGTTTTTTTTTTAATTATTTAGAAATGATTTGATCTTGTAGAAGAAGCAGCTAAAATTTTGATGAATAAATGTAGTTTAGATTTTTTTTCTTCTTTAATTTTGTACCCTTTTATTACTGAATGTTTAAGCTCTTTTCTTTAGGGTTTCTGTTTTTGATTGTTCTCGTGTAAGAGTAAAAATGTAATTTTTATTCTGTTCTGTGGATCATTGAACTTAAATTTCTGATCATAATGTTGTTTTCTTATGTGGATTTTTGGTTGTGTTAATTAGCAGCAGAGAAAGCTAAAGATTTTAAGTGGTGAAGTTGTTATTAATAAGTTTTTAAGCTTTGTGGAGTGAATTTTTAAGCTAAAAAAGGTTATCAATTTTTGTTGTGGTAATTAGTTTAGCATAGGTTTTGTTTGATTTTTGTAGTGTAAGAAGTTTGGGATAATGTTTTAGAATCTTTTGCTTTTTTCCCCCGAAGAATGCTAACTTAGAGGATGTTATCTGGCAGGGAAAGAAAAATGGCGAGGAAGAAGAAGCGTGCTAACAAGAAAATCACAAAAGAGAAGCCCCTTGTTGTGACTAGTAATGAACAAGCGTTCTTGAACTTTGTTGACCAAAATGCCAAACAGAACACTGAATTTAATGAAGTCGACCAAAATGCTGGACAAAATTCTGGGTTTAATGAATTTTGTGCTGGCAAGTTTGGTGAAATTGATTCCGGTTCAGAGTCTAGCTCATCGGCATCATCTTCGAGTGGAAATGATGGATCATTGCATGTTGACAGTGGTGATGAACCAGCACTTGATAGGGGTGTGCAAAAATCAGTTAAAAAGCGTGGCCGACCTCCTAAGAAAGGGAAAGTAATAGACAAAGCTATGGATGTGCAGGATAAGTCGTCAAAGGGGTTGCATTCTACGTGTAGGAAAGGAAAACAATCAGACATGCCACCTCATGGTCCTACATATAACAAGGAAGAATTGAAAGCTTGCTTTGCAGTATGTCTGACAATTTCTATGGTTAATGATTGTTTTTCATTTATTGACTTGTGTATAATAGGACTTTCTTCTTGTTAAGTTTAGACTCTAGGTAATGTGTCAATACTCAACTCATTGATTCTTTTGGTCTCTGTTGTTGGATTTGTCTTCAAGGTGATTAAGAAGATAATGGAAATGGATGAGGCCAAGTCTTTCAATTCCCCAGTGGATCCTGCTTCTCTGGGATTACATGTAAGTATGAATCGCTATTGAGTGTAATGCATAGGTTTGGATGGGTGTATACTCATTAAAACTGGCAGGATAGGAAACTGCATGTGACCCCAAGTTCATGTGGAAGTACGAGTGCTGGATATGGTAGCACTGCAGTGACGGTACAGGTTATGTGTCCAGAATGTCTATGGGTCAAGCGTGGGACCTTCAGGAACTAACTGAGAAATAAAAGGAATGGTCTCATTTCTAATATGTGTCCAGTTACCACTTTGCATTAATCCTTCTCTTAGTTGCATGGATAATCACTGAAGTAATTTGTGATGTTATATATGCAGCTGTCTGTTTCATTTTGACCTTGAACTTGGAACGGCGATGAATAATGGTTGGCGCAATGTTCTAATGCTGTTATTGTTTGCTAAATGAAACAATGCTGCCTAGGCTAGAGGAAATTATGCGCTGTTGAACCATGAACACAAGAAAAAAAAAAAGCTTTTGCAGTATCTTTTGCACTAACCGCTCATCTTTGACAACTTTGGGTCAAAAAACTCTAGTTTGCTACTTTTGAGCACAAAGAATTTGTTAGTGGTTTCCTTTATGTTTAGTGTGAACTTCCTATAAAAATCCCATGGAGCGCGAGAGGTATTTCACCTTAATCATGATTTTCTTGTTGCAAAATGGACGTATGGTGATTCATAAAAATGACCTGTTACTTTTTAGGTATTGTTCATGCTCATGCTGTCATGCACTACACTGGATATTTTATGTAAAAATAACACTATGCTGGATATTTCCTCATACTCAAATGCCTATATACCATGGGGACTTCTCTCTCTCTAATATTGGGGTTGGGGTTGTCTGATTGTGATCAGGATTACTTTGATGTCGTCGATAGACCAATGGATTTTGGAACCATATGTAAGAATCTTCAAAATGGTGTCAAGTACCTAAATGGTGAGGATGTATACAAGGATGTACTATATATCTGGGAGAATTGTCTCAAGTATAACAAGAAGGGTGACTATATCGTGTACCTTATGAAAAGAGTGAAGAAGAAGTTTATGAAATACTGGACGACAGCTGGCTTGAAAAGTGAAATACTGACCAAAACTAGTGGTATGAGTTTCAAGGTTCTGCTTTTTTCTATATTTCTTCTAGTGATTTTCATCACTATGCTCATTGTAGCTAGTACACCTTTTATAGAATTTCCTGCTTATAATGGATAACCAACTGATTAGGATTTAGTGTTTTATTCGTACATGAATCTTCCAAAGTCAAGCAACTTACCACCCCCCCCCCCTCCGTGCATCTCTGTTGGCCTTGTTAATACGTTTTTCTTTTCTTTTCATTTTTTGAAAACATCGAATACTAGCCTTGAAGATTTCTTCACATTATTGAGGTAGCGATTCTCAGCTATTATCAGCTATGATTATTTCTTTTTCCTAATAATCTCAGTCACAATCGTTTGATTTTGTTCTTGTAGGACATTCTCACTTTGTGCTTTCAAATGACCATGCTATAAGGCTTAGCCAATGCGATCCTATGTCTGTGGTCAACCATGTGGTATGCGATCTCAAGCAGATGCAACAGAATGATTTTGGTATCATTCACACTCAGTCTCAGGTGCCCCTGCCAAGCTATAGCCAGCCTTATCAGTCACATCAGCCTCAATCTCAGGTGCCCTTATCAGGCTACAGCCTGCCTTGTCAGTTACATCAGCCTCAATATCAGGTGCCCTTACCATGCTATAGCCAGCATTATCAGTCACATCAACCTCAATCTCAGGTGCCCCTACCAGGCTATAGCCAGCCTTATCAGTTGCATCAGCCTCCAGGTACATGGAGCTTCGAAAACAAAAATAGATAATTGAAATGTGCAAGTTTCATGCTGATGGCTGGTGTCTGTATCCATCCAAGGCACTGAATTTTTATTGCAACTGGGTCTAATTCTGGTCTATTAAGAAATTCGATATCATATCCTTTTTTGCACTTGCATCTAACATAATAATGCACTCATGCTTATTTTTATTTATTGTCGATTGATTTAATTGTTGTAGGAAATCCTCACCTTTTGCCTTCTAATGATCATTCTAAGAGGCACAACAAGGGTGACACTATTTCTATGGTGAGCCACGCAGTCAGCAGCCAGACACGACCAGATAATTTTGGCACCATCCAAGCACTTTCTCAGGTGCCCCAATATCACCAGCCTTGTCAGTCACATCAGCCTCAGCTGAGCAATACCCAGCCGCAGCTTTTCCAGTCACAAGCAGTTGCAGAAAGTAATTGTGCAGGTACATAGCCCCGTAAAAAAATATATATATACACGGGATGGATACAACTTTCATATGTTTAGTAGGTCTTTGGGACCCTATACTTCTATTGCTACAGTTTCCTCTCTTTTTGGCTTATGTGATTTCAAATTTCTAGTTGTGTTAACACAATCATGCATGACTTCTTCATAGACATTCTTATAATATAGCAATTTTATGAGGAAGAAACAAAATCAAATTCATGAACTTTTTTCATTATCATGGTATTTAGTTTTTTCATTATCATTATTATCAATTGTATTCATTTTGCAGGAAATTCTTACTTGGTGCTTTCCAATAATTAAACTGTGAGGTATAATAAATGTGATATTATGTCTACAGGGAACCATATTGTTGGTAATCATATGCAGCAGGATAATTTTGGCACTAGCCAGTCCCAATCTCAGATGCCCCTCCCAGGCTTTAGGCAGCCTTGTCAGTCGCATCAGCCTCAGCCAAGCACCGACCTACCACCACAACTTTCCCATTCACATGCTGTTGCTGATAGTAAATATTCAGGTACATTGCACCTGAAACAGAAATAAATGTGTGACAGATGAAAATTCCATGCCTTAAGGCAGGTCTTGTTTGTGTTGCAGTTATTATGGAAGTAGATGTGAGGTGGATGAAAGTTTCATGCTTTATAGCCATTGCAAAATTGTCCACCTTTTCTTGAGAAATAAAACTTAGCTGGGTCATAAACTACCTTAATGATTCTAATTGATTATTGATAGTTAGATATCTCTATACATAAGAAAATCTATTGATATCCACATGGCATTTAAGTTGATAAGAAATAAATTGATTATTGGTCAAATTTTCAATGTTTTTATTATGTGACTTTGAAATTCCTGAATCAGAATTAACACAAAGGATTCCAAGGCAGTTGATTTTGAAAATTCATAAAGCATCATTTTTGTTTTTTGTTTTCTTGAAGTTTGACAAAGAAGATAGAATAAAATTTGATTTTGTGGATATTCTTATATTTGTGAACGTTGTTTTTGTTTCATTCCCTCAAGCTTTAGGTCTTGGTTGGAATGATTCACGCTACTATGACTTTTGTGTGTCTGTTCAATCTGCTACCTTTTCTGATGTATCTGCTGAGATCAGCGGTTGATTTGCATGTCATGTGGCATCATTTGCCCTGTTCCATTTCCACATATGGTCTCTAATTTTTCCTCTCAACCTTGTTTTCTGCAAAACATGAAGTGAGAAAACATGAAAGTGAAAATGTTCAAGAATAATCCATTAAGAGGAAAAAAGAGCTAAATGACATTACTTGTTGGGCGTGGAGGTGAAAATTTGAGCTGTCATATTCAACCCTGACTGTTTTTTCCTCATGTACCTTGATTCTTTTGAACTTGATGTTTGATAAGAGATGTTGTGACCTTTGTCGAGGCAACCCTATTCAAGATAAAACTTTAAAGATTATTCAAGAGCTATGATGGATTTGTTATCAGAAGGAAGGGCTTAGATCATAGCAAAGAGTGAAAAAATGGATTCAATGAATTTACTGAGATAAGCTTTGGCAATCTTCAAACTGTTATATTGAGGTAATTGAAAAGGGAAGACGGTTAGTGTGCCATGTAATTTATAGGATGTGGTATTCATCTTTGTCAAGATGGAATGGGATATAAAAAGAAACATTTTATAGAATGCGTGAAGGACTTTTGAGGCTAGGTGCATTTGCCTTGGAGCCTTGGCACACCTGCCTTCTGCCACTCTATCAGGGTAGGCGTTATTGGTGGCTAGGGGATCATGTGTGAACAAACAATTGCTGTGTTTGGCAAAATAGAAGGGGATAGACTGGATTGAAATGTTTCCAGTAATTTGAGCGAGGAGGGAGGTCTTGCTGTTTATTAGGGATATGATGGTTTTGAAGAAATGCATATTCTGTGTTATGAAATTAGTAATGAAGGGACATTTTGTCCGTTAGCCAAAGGTCAGGACAAGGGATGCTTGGTAGTTAGGTTAAGATCCATGGGGTTAAAGTGCAAGTTTGACTCTATTATTTTAATGTAATCATTGATTTGTGAAAGATCTCAGTATTATTTGGAATCAAACATGCAACATAAGGATCTTGTTCCTCCTGTCCATGTATATTATTTAACCTCTATTATTTTGCCATTTTTCTTTCAGGACATTCAAAATTAGCTGCTCTTATGGGTCGCTCCACGAGGCAGAAAAAATACGCAACCAGGCATTCGATGGTCTCCATGATGAGTGGCCCTACCCGTTCCAAGCAGCAACAACCCCAACCAAGTTCATGTCATTTATGGCAATCCCAGCAAAGCACCTCCCAGGAACATGTTGGTGTAGATATTGATGGTACAGGTATGGCATGGATCAAAATTTTCATATATAAGGAGAAAGCTTCCTTTCTACTTCAATTCCATCCAGTGTATCCGTCCCTATCATCAACAGTGTTTCAATCATGTGTTTGTCTTTACAATTTGGGTTGCGTTTACCATTTGTAGGACATCCGCCACTGCCTACAGTGGATTGTCCCATGGAGCAAAAAGGATATGTGCCTGTGTGTCCAGTGGATCCTGTGGATTGTGCAATGGAGCACAATGGAGATGTGCCTGGGTGTCCAGTGGGCCCTGTGGTTGTCAATCAAAGTGAATTGCATGCCCAACAGCCCCCATTAAGCTGCAACCAACCAAATGCTCCGCATCAACCTGAGTCAAGCATTGGGCAGCCCCAGCCATCTCAGCCGCTGACTAGTTTAGATATTTCTAGTCCTGGTATGCTGCTGTGAAGTTCATAATTTTGTAAATGAAATACTTTTAAGGATTCTGATGCCAGTACTGGACACTTTGATGTCTGGTTTGTCTTCATCGTTGTTTCAAGTAGTTACAAGAATGACTGAAACAATCAATAAAATCAAAAGAATATGTTCTGTGTGTTTTTTTCTTACATCATGTCTCGGAGACAAGTTTTTATTTCTTTTCTTTAGTTTCCTTCTTTTGGTGTTTCCTCTGTGCATTTCTCTTGTACTCGGATTGCATTCCACCTCTTTTGACATCTTTTTAAACTCAAGCTCTGTACAGTTATTATGGCCAGAAAACAGCCTCATAAGCACATAGCTTAGGCTTTATATTTTCCTTTCTCCATACCTGCATGGTAATTTTTTTTTATGTAAATCTTGTGTGTGTTATAGCCATCTTGTTTGTTGTGTTTGGCATTTACAATGTAGTAATTGGTATTGCCTATTTATTTTGGTATTCTTCTATGCAGGACTAGCAAACATTAGCGGGAGGGGGAGGAGAAATACACAGAGGAGCTCTGAGGACCTGTGCACCAGAACACCATTGGATTCAGGCTGTCGCTCGCCTCAGCAGCCCTCAAGGAATCACAGCCACCCAGACAGCCCAGAGCAGCCAACACAAAAGACAAAGAAGAGGACTCGAGTTAGAGGCCCCACTCTGTGCCGTGACATGTGGGACATGTGTGATGGTGAACAGATAGCTGTTCCCATCAACACATTGGGGCAGCCTGTTGGTCCTGAAGCATCTAAGCTAAGCACTTTCCTGGGAACTGTTGCACGGAATGGTGAGATGGCACCCCTTACTTTTGTGGATTGGTTTGCAATGCCAGATGAAAAGAAGGAGAAAATGTGGCAGTTTATCCAGGTATTAATAAATAAAACTTTTGTTCTCAAGTGGCACGTGGACAAGGATGGGCGTAGCAATAGGTCCTAAGTTCATTTTTTACTAACAAAGGAAAAGAAAGAACTTTTTACTTCCTTAAACAATCATTTTGTGGTGTTCATTCATGATTGTTTCTTCTTTTTTATGCTTTACAGACAAAATTTGACATTGAGCCCGTGTGCAAAACTTGGGTACTGAGATCCCTTGCATCAAAATGGAGGAATTGGAAAGCAAAATTGAAGTCTGAACATTATTATCCTCATAAAACTGATGAGGAGCGCCTGAATGATCGTGATAGAAGAGTCCTTCCAGAGCAATGGGCAATCCTCATTTCCTATTGGAACTCCGAAGAGGCACAAGTATGTGCAAGCGATGATTGCAAGATCTGTGTTATACCATTGATATTCTCTCACATAAAAATTGGAAACTTAATTCTTTTATATGAAATTTGTAGTTGCGTAGTGCAAAAAATAAGGCCAACCGCTCGAACCAGAAGAGTACCCACACTGCAGGCTCAAAGAGTTTTGCAAGGATACGTGAGGAAGAGGTAACTTCTACATGGGAAACTTTTTACTGCTCTCGTGATGTCTATTTTGACATGCAGACTGCTGTCATTTGAGGATAGAAGACAAAGAAGTCTGATGGAAAGGAGCCAACCAGGGCTGAGCTATACATAAAGACCCGTACTCGTAAGGATGGACAGCCTATGAATAATGTAGCAGCAGAAATAATTGTAGGTTTCAATGAACACAACTATGCAAATCCATTTTTTTTACCTTTATTGTAGTTTTTCAAAAAAATTCAAATGCCAATAGTACAAGAAAATTTACGTGGGATAGAACTTGGTCTTGCTTTTCTTCTGATGTCATGCAGTAGCTTTCTAGGGGTGTTTCTTTATCTAGTATTCAGTGGGGTTAAGTGTTGCTTCTTATGTTATGATTTTCTTTCACTTTTGAAGATGTCTTGTTCTCTTAATTTTCTCTTACATTCTTTTCTTTGTAATATATTTTTTCTTTCTTTTATTACTTTTATGATTTGGAACACTGGTTTTCATTCCAGTCGAAACTCCGTGAACAAGAAACTCAGAAACAACAGACTTCAAATGACAGTAATGACTGGGATGATGCTTTCTTCCAAGTTATGGGAGAAGAAAAAAATGGCCATGTGCGCACATATGGGTTGGGTCCTAACCCTTCTGATCTTTGGGGCCAAAAACTTGGCCATATTGAGCTCATCAGGATGGCATCTGAGGCCAAAAAATCAGCTAATGAAGAGGTAAGCAAGATGTTGGGTAAAATGGAGGCCATGGAGAAGAAGTATGCAAGTATGGAAACACAGATGGCTAGGATGGCTTCAAGCATGCAGAATTTCTTTGAGAAGATGGGTGTCAGTGAACCATCCAAAGTCTTGGGTTCAAAACAGGTAACTTTGGTGATGCTGTGAATCTGATAGTAAAATTTTATTTCGGGCTTTGCATGACATTCAGTTAAATGACAAGCTACCTAGTAACTTTAGTGCTCATGATGATTCATTGCAGGCACAAGAACACTCTTCGTCATCAAGTCATGAAGTTCCATCAAATGAGGTGACAAAACTATTTTATCTGCACCCCCCCACCGCTCCGGGAAAAACATAAACAAAAGGTCATTGATTGTGTCTCATAGAGGGAAGGAAACGTAATGAGTTGCCAGGATTCAGTCATTCTAATAACAGCAATCCTCTGGAGTTTTTGGCTCAGTGAAACTTCATAATGTAGGAGTTCTGATGTGTCATTTCAAAAAGAAGATTGATTAATCCAAGTCACTCAGGAGTTGGTATAATCTGCCCAATTTTCTATCGTGAACAGTAAAAATATTAACTTATTTTTGCTGCTTTCTAGAGAGATTGAAGATGGAAGGTCAAACTTTTGAGGTTAGGGAGGAAGTATTTATGGAGGTCGAAGGTGCTATTTTCTGATGATGTTGGGTGGCAAACATTGTGATGCTGTAGTGAGGGAAATGGGAGTGAAACTAAGAATAGGAGTTCAGTAAATAGTATAGATATAATCTAAGGCAAGGTCAAGAACCCTTGTCATCCCCAACATGAACACCTTTAGCTGATTACAAGTGGCCTCTTTATTTTCTCCACTTTCGCTTCCCTTTTGTGGCAGGAAGAGCTAGGTTATGTAATTATCTGGTCTATTGCCGTATCTAATTGGGACTTGTATCTGAAAAGTATGCCGAGTTTCATGTATCAATTATGTAGCATTGTGCTTTCTGTGAACCTCAACAAAGTGCTGAACTAGTTGGATTCCATTTTAAAAATGGAAAAATAGATCATGCCTGCATTTAGTAGTGTGGGATGGGATTGCAGGTGTAGGAACTACATTACAGAAAAGACAGTACAAGAACCAGATTCTGAGAATTCAAAAAGTACCAGATGGAACAATACAATTAATCCATGTATTTTCAGTTTGCCCCAAAAATCACATACAAGTGCATATTTTTTGTATTATCCAGTTAAATTATTTGTTTTTTCATGCAGATTGATCCCGAAGCGATGTGATGCTCAACGGACTTCACCGGCTTCTGGAACCATAAACAAGTTACTAGTCATGTATATTGTCTGTGGCTGAAATGGCTAGCTAGACATGCATTTTGTAATCTATGAAGGAGCATTAAACATATTTTGATGGCATATGAGATTGTAGGAGAGTGATGAGCTAATTCCAGTGAACTCTAGCTGTGTCTTGAAATAAAGATGCATGGATGATCAATGATGGTGTGTTGCTGGCACAACTGATCATGCAAGGTGGTGGTAGGTTTTCTTTGTTGCTTCTTTCTGGGCATGCCCTATTTCATATTTCCTCCATGATATATTTAAATTTAATCAATTGAAAAGCTTGAACTCTCTCTTTAGCTAATATTCTGTATTTCATGTTTTTCAATAGAATATGAAATTGGTAAGAATACTCCGACTAGTAGTGGCCTCTATTTTTACAATATTTTAATAATTGTGATTTTCCTTAATTTGAATGTAAAATACCTTTGTTGAATATTCTTACTCTATCTGATTCAAACAAAGCAGAAAACTGAAGTAATTGAAATCATGATGAAATTGAAGGGTAAGAGGAACCTAAATGGAAATTCTCTAATTATAGGGTTAGCTCAATGTTGATGTTTAAGAGTGGAAATTCTCTAATTATAGGGTTAGCTCGTTGATGTTTAAGAGTGTGCTGGTAGTTGTTTTTTAAAGTATTTTTTACTTGAAAATATATAAAAATAATATTTTTTATTTTTTAAAAAATTATTTTTAATATTAGCATATTAAAGCGATTCAAAAATATAAAAAAATAATTTCAAGTAATTTTTTTAAAAAATTCATGAAATGTAATTTTAATTGTAAAAATAAGTAGCTTTTAAAAAAACAATATGATAATATTGTAGTTTGTGATTGATGAAAAAAGAAATGTAAAACAATATTGTAGTTTGTGATTATGAAAAAGGAAATGTAAAGAGAACTCATCAACATAGTTGAAATTATGTTTTTTTTAAATTTAATTTTTTTTTTATGTTTTTGGATTGTTTTGATACGTCGATGTTAATGAAAAAAATATTATTTTAATATATTTTTAAATAAAAAATATTTTAAAAAACAATCGTTGCTATATTTTTAAATATCCTCTTCAACTTTAAAGTATTGTGATTAATATTTCAAGATAAAATAGTTAAAATAATATATATATATATATATATATATATATATATATATTTCTAATTCTATTTATTTTAAATGGATAAAAAATTATACTAAATTTATTTCATAAACAAATTTATTTTACTTATTTATTTTTGTTTTTTTAATCAAATAATTTTTTTATTTTTTTATATTTGTTTTTAATGTCATAGCACATTAATCAAATGTAAAATATATTATATTCTTCCATTCAACTCCATTGCATTGGATGTGGTATGTTAAATATATGTGCATGCCATTGAAAAATTAAAGAGAAAAGGCCCAAAACTTGATTTCTATTTTTAAAAAAATAAAAAACCAACAAGGTTTTTCTTATAATTTCATGAAAATACTATTTAATTTATACGATGAAATCTTTTTTACAATAAGGTATTTGCATGATTACTTTAATCATGTAGTTCTTCATCTTATGGCCTTTTTTTAGGAGTGCTTGTATTGTAATAAATCATTATAATTTTAATAATCCATTACATTACAATGTTTATAATCTCATAAAAAGAAGAGAACTAGAGATCTAGACAGAATTCTATTTAATAATAAAGATATACAAGTTGGTATACAAGATAAAGTTAGAGTCACAATAATAAATTTGTTCTTATAAAAAATAAGTAGGGTTTGTTAATGCAAAATCAAAAAGATAAAGTTGAGATTATTGAAGGAAATTATTGAAAAAATAAACAAATAATTGTCTTCAATTTCTATTTCCCCAAAAACTATCTTAATAAGAAATATATTATAAATTAAATTAAATCTCTGTAAATTAATATAATTGAGACCATATAAATTTATTAATTAATCAATATATTATTTAAACTTCAAATTTAAAACAAGATCGAAAAAATATTATTTAAAAGGAATCATTTTTTTTCTGGAGTAAAGGAGCCATATAAATAAAAAGAAACATAGAGTGGTCACATAAGAAAATGTCAAAAATAGAGGGATGAAATAAATACACTAATCCATAAATAAATAGTAGTCCTGTCTTTCTCTTAAGTCTTAACAACAAACGAACGAACGACGCATCACTTAGGTCTCTCTCTGCAAACGCCAAACGGTTACCGTTAGGGTTTACTGATTTTGATTTCTTAGAAGATGAAGAAGCGAAAGAGAGCGAGGAAGAAAGGAAAAGCAGCGAAGCCAAAAGACGAAGCTGCGGTGGACGGTGGCGAGGGTTCTGCCGATGAAGAACAAACACTTATCAATTTAATCACTCTAAGCAGGGAAGATCATAATGATGATCATGATGGTGATGGTGATGGTGATGGTGATGGTGATGGTGATGGTGATGGTGATAATCAATCACCAATGGAGGTTAATACACCTTCTTCCACCGGAACCGACCAGCCATTGCATCTTGCAAGTATTAATCCTGATGGTTCTATCGATAAGTCTGCTGCCACGGCAGCATCAGGAGGAGGAGGAGTAAAGGGTGTTGGGCGTGTGAAGGTTAAGCTAAAAAGTTCGAAGATTTTGGAGTCTCGGAGTGATACGGATAGGAGTAGCCCAGTGCAGAACTTGGGGTTGGAGAAACAAGGTGAGGATAGTGGGAATTCGGTTGTTCCTGAAATTAAGATGTATGTTTCGAGGAGACCTGGGGGTATAAAGATTAAGTCTTCTTCGTCGACTAAGGTGATGGGAGGAGGAGGAAGAGGGGGAGGTTCGAGTAGTGGCGATGTGGTGGTGGTGGAGGATGAGGATGAGGGTTTGCCAAACAAGGAATTGGAGACGCCACATAAGGAGAATCGATATGATAAGAAAGAATTGGATTCTGCCTTATTGGTATGTTGGGAGTTTGTTTTTAGTTGTTGTTTGGGAGTTTGTTTTTAGTTGTTGTTTTTGTTTGTGTGTAATTGTTTATCCTATTTGTAGGTTATTAAGAAGGTGATGAAAATGGATGCAGCCGAACCCTTTAATGTTCCTGTCAATCCTGATGCTCTTGGAATACCTGTAAGTTGGTATCTTGATTATTATGGCGCGATGCTTTGTTGTTTTATGTTTGTTCTGGAGTAGAGAGTTCTCATGTTAAGGACTTGATTTTGTGAAGATTAAGTTCCTATGCTGCTCAGCTATGGGTGTTATATAGGAATGGTCTGAATGGATATCTTAGTTGACATTGCATGCAAAGACATTGAAGAGGTCATATATTTTAGTTGCAATGTTTTCTTGAGAATTGAAACTATGTATTATCCTCCATCTTCTATATACATCCATACTGCCTAATAAGATTGTTTTTGAAAAATAAAAATCCACTGAGCTCTTTTTGTTCTGTATTGCTTGATATGTCCATATTTATCTATGATATCAAAATGACTTTCCTCTTTTACAGGATTATTTTGATATCATAGATACACCAATGGACTTTGGAACAATCTGCAGCAATCTTGAGAAAGGTGAAAAGTACATGAATTCAAAGGATGTCTACAAGGATGTTCAATACATTTGGTACAACTGTTTTAAGTATAACAGCAAAGGTGACTATATCTTGGATCTTATGAAGCGTGTTAAGAAGAATTTTATGAAGTATTGGACATCAGCTGGGTTATACACTGAACTATCAAAAGGAAGTAATGGTGAGGATCTTATGGTTTTGTTCTTTCCAATCAATTCATTTTTATTTTTCTTCATCATGGTGAGTCATGAGTGTACTTAACCCATTTGCTCTCATACTTTCTGTTAACAATGCATGGCAACTCTAGGTTTAAAAGAGGAAATCTGTCTTCTACATCATGTGAACCCTACTGCGGTGTTTCTTTGGTTGGTTGTTTAAGCCATTTAGCTACCCATCAGACAAATTGGGTTTTTTGATTTCCTAACTTGCTCCATTGAAGAAAAAAATATCACCTCAAAAATAGGAGTTTTTGTTCTGTATAAGTCAATTATTTCCTGGTATCTTTCGTTTTCTCCCTTTTCCAGATTATCTGTTGTATTCTTTTAGGGTTGTAGAGCAATGAAGCTTATATCTTTCTTTTGGCATGATAGTTCAAGACCATTATGGTGCTGCACTCCTCGCATGTATATTTCTAATATGACAAGTCATCCTATTTAAAATTTAGCAATATATCACCTATTAGTATTCTGACAACAGTTAGCTTGGTGACATACATCTATAATTATTTCTTGCTGATGATTAATGGATGAATGGGTGGCAAAGTTCCAATATTCAATGTATTTTAGAGCAGTCAATGAGTGCTTAGACAGCACTGAGAGTTACCTTTGTTAGATGATTTCTGTGTGGTATAATTTGTAACTAGCATCACTTGTCATGGTAGGTGCTAAGATGGTACAGCTCATCATTGTAATTGATCTAGACAAACATTTCTTTTCATTGTTTGGTATACCAGATCTAGTTTATTCCAGAAAATGTTGATTTCGAAGTGTTCACATGCTCATAGCAGAGATTGCATTGTCAATCACTACACCTACTGCTGGGTTAAACAGGAAGTACCCAATTAAAAACCTAGGATTAGGGTTATTAATTCTGTTTCATGAAAGGCTGAATTTTGCTGTAAGTTAAAGTCCCATAGATATTCACTGTATCAATTTGTAATTAAGAAAATATATTTATCTGAGTTATACTTTATACTGGCAGCTGAAATAGTTGATCAATATTCTTGTTTTCTGGTTCATGTATGTTGGCTATTGTAGGCAACATGTGTTGCTGCTTAAAATATGGAACTCTCTTGTATTTAGGCTCATATGCCAATGGTGATTCGAACACTATTTGTTTCCTTTATGGTAGGTGCTGAAGGTGTTCATGGTGAGGATGTTGCAGCTTCTAGTCATGCACATAATAAAAGCGTGCCACCAAAGAAGTCAAAAAAGCGTCATGGGTATGTTTCTGCAGGATAAGTTTCTTTTTTCTGTTCTTGCATATAATTTTTGTCCTTTTACTTCCTAGAAGTTGAGTATCCAAATTTTAGATGTCCATAAGGACCAATGGTAAACTAGCAGCATAAGTTTAACAGACAAGAATTTAGTAATTATGAATTCCTGTTTTGGATCATTTTTGAACTTGGTCATCATACTTGATGTGGACAATGAAAATCTGTGGTACATGTTAATATGGACCAGTTGCTAACACTGCTATTATTAGATTGTTCTTTCTTTTGTATTTGTTTTGGCTCATTCTAATAAATATTTTCTTGTATCACCCTTTCTTGAAAACTTTACCTCAAAATTTCTACTCCAGCAGTCTGAATTAACTTACCCTCACCTTTATGTCCGACTCTGGTCAATAAATAATAAGAAGTGTCCAACTTCCAATTATTCTTTTCTCTTCTAAATCCCTGGCTTCCAGTCATAGTGTCATTTGGGTTCTCAAAGAAGGCAGCCAGTTTAACATTTTTATATTTAATATGAAATTTTTTTTTAGGAAAAAACAAGTTCTGGAGGCAACTTCCCGCTTCAACATTCTGAGTTTTCCATTGAGTGATTAATAGAAAAGGTCCAAACCTTTCTTGGTTCCTTCCCATTGCATATTATGTATGCCAATTGACATCCTCCTTTGTAATTACACATATTGCCAAGGTGGACGGTCTTCTTCTATATGGAAATCCTGATAACGCATTTGTCATTTTATTCATGACTGCTTGTTGCAATGTATTATAGTGATTTATTAGATTTCACTCTCTAAGTTTGTCATTTTACTCTGAAGGGTTCCCTTTTCTTTTGGAGTATATTCTTTAGTTTTCTTAGGAGCTGTATGTTATATGTTTGTCTAAGACCTGGCTTCATTAACTACTCATGTAATTTGTTAACTCAAGCAATGAAAGTGGTAGGGCGGGATGGGAAAGCATGGGCCCTGATAAATGGATATCACATGTGTATTTTTCCAGTCTCTCTTTTCTCTCTCTTTGGAGTGCAGTAAGCAGGACTGAGCATATCATAAACATGATTTGTCATTTTATATGTGATTTTTCCTTTTGTAGAAGGCGCCATAAACTTGATTGTTTATGTGCCATATGTGTTCTAAAGCGCCGTAGAAGAGAGCGAGAAGAGAATGCTCGACTTACTAAAGGCCAGATTGGAGTTTCTGATAATGAACTTGGTCAAGAGTTCAAGCAAGAGGTGCAGTTATGTTTTTAAACATTTATTGAAATTGCTTATGTGTGAAACAGTCCTGAAATAAGTGTTAACTATCCTGCGATTGGTAATGCTCTAGAATAAAATATATTGACATATAAGTAATAAGTTGGGTTGGTGTTTATCTTGGTTTTGAATCTCTACTTGGCTACCTAACATTGCTGCGCGACAGAGATCAGTTCCGGATTTTGAAGTACTATTTTCCGTTGCATTTTCTAGAGACACCATAAAGCTTTTGGTGGTGTAAATTATGAATGTAGATATGCACGCTTGATTGCCTATGATAATGAACATTTGGTGTTACACATGACCGTTCTGATTTTCACAGCATTTTCCCTGAGAAAATGATTCTCCTTTGGCTTTGCACAAACTCACAATGCACTTCTGTTAGTCCAATAACATCCAGTAATTGGATCCAGTTTTCTTTGCATATAACAGAAAAACAAAGATGAGGGGACTTTGCATTTGTAGCTTATATTGCATACAAATTGTCACAAGTTTTTTAAGAGTGCAAATGAGGTATCACAATAAGAAAAGACACAATCCTTTTCATTCAATTCTTCTCACGCTCATTCAAAATACTGTCTTTTGTACAGCTAAACTAGAAAATGACTGCCTAGAATGAGAGCATAGATTTCATAAAAGTATGCTTTAGCTTGAAGTTCATTCTAATTAAGAACCCACTTTTTTATATATATATTATTGAATTGTCTTTATTATCAAAGAGCAAATAGTTTGTGATGCTGTCAATTGAAAGAAAAACCTTTTGTTGAAGTTCATTCTATATATTTTCTTTTCTACTGCTGAAGGAATCTTCACTTGCTGGAAGTCCTTGTGAGGATTCATCATCAAATATGGGTGAATCATTGGACCCAGATGCGTATGTTGAAGTGGAAGGAAAAGCACATGAGGGGAAATTGGAGGTTACAGAAAGGCAGCAGAGCCCTGTGGAGAAGCGGGAGGAGGAGGAGGAGGAGGAGGAGGAGGAGGAGGAAGAGGAAGATGAAGACAATGAGATGGAGATTCAGAAGCAAGGGAAGGATGAATTACCAGAGAAATCACAGTTTGCTGATGGATCTGGGGAGGAGCCTAATCAACAACCTCAGCCTGTAATATCCGAAAATGCAAATATCCGTATACATATTCAGAAAGATGCATTAGTGCTGCAAGAGGAAGAAACTATGGCAGTTCAGCAAAATAAGCGCAAGGTATTGGAGTTTATGAATTAACTTTACTTGGCAAATTTATGCACATACAGCACTTTTGTGTGTATGTGTGTGTGTACAGGAAAAGCACTATGGTGCTTGTGATCGAATTTTACTACACACGCACGCACGCGCGCACACATACATATGTGAGATATGGCTAAGGATTCCATTGTTATTGTCATGTTATATGTACTGACTTTGTCTTGCTACAGTTGCAGGAATTGCAAGAAAGGGAAGAGAAGGTTAAAGTGTTTAAGAAATTCTACATTGAAAATCCCTTGCTTCTCAGCCTATGTGGAACTCTATTCCCTGACAATCAAAGGTCTGTCTGGAGTGGACCTCACTCACTGGTTCAGCATCAGGATTCTGGCCATACAAGTTCCATTCATGCTGCCATTGAGACGTTTATGAAGTAGGTTTTCATGGCTGCGTCAATACCTTGACCACCTCCGTCGAGTGATGAATTGATGCAGTTTTATACTATGGATAGATGTGATGAATAGAAACAGAATGCCTGTTTATTCCTGTAATGGTATCTCGCATCTGCTTGATACGGGATGCTCATCAGATGCTGTTAATGGATCTGCAGCACAACCATTATTCAAATCGGAGTCGTTTTACTGACTCATCTCCAGTAGCCTTTCTGGGTATAACTCCTTGCTGTAAAAATACATGCTAAAAATACTGTAATGATTTATTATGTTGTAAGGATGATTTGATTAGCTCCTCACTCAGGTTGCTTTGCCATTTTCTATCACCAATATTATAAATGTTTTTCTTGAAAAGAAAATGACCAAATCCTTGAAAGAAAGAAAGAAAAAATCTAGTTCTTCCAAATTTTTTCATGCAACCAAATAAGGCCTTGACCTGCAGGTATATGCCATGTAAATCATGGAAATATCTCTGGCGTTTGAAGAGATGATTTCTATCCCTATTTTATTTGATCAAATGAAATATTATTAAAATTATCTTGAATTATAAATTAGATAATTTAACTCGGGTTGTGATATTAATTTTTTGAAAAATATTGACCAAAAAACAAAGATTTACATGCTTATAAACTAAAAGTTTTTTTCCTAAATAATTTTAAAAACATTTAAAATAAAAAGTGATTATTTTTTAAATTATTTTTTTATGATAAATTAATTTGGATATATTTTTTTTTAAGAAAAAAAGGTTAAAACAAAATAAAAAATTGTTAGCATGTAAACTAATTTTTTTTCCTGAACAATTTTAAGGATAAACTGTTGAGTAATTGAAGATAGTTAAAAGTAATTGAAGATAGTTAAAAGTATAGTAGTGATTATTTTTTTAAAAAAATTGAAATGGTATTAAAATAATATATAATTAGTTTGCAAAAAAATGTTTTTTTTCCTTGACAAAAAGGTTTGCAAGAAAATCTGCAAATCAGTTTCACTTTCATAATTACAATGGAGCTGCAATGATATCTTTACCAACCAAACCAAGCAACAGGCAGGCAGTAACATCTTATTAAACATGATAGCAAGGTGATGATTGCTTGGAGGATGCACTAATTCATGCTGGATATTATGCATACATGATTTGATTTTAATTCTTTGCCATTAAGGATCATACCTTGCTTTGTGGCTTTAGCGGTATGTAAGAGACCAAGGTTCAAAACACAATCAAAATAAATTATTATTAGATAAAAAAAATAAAAATAAAAAACTTCAAACCACCTGCTAACCATCTCCCTGTTAAACTAAAGGAAGCTACTCACCTATAGGGGACAAAGCTCTTTAAATTGGCTTCAAATGAAATAAAATAGACAGCTCTCAAAAAGAAGGGATAAAACTACTACAGCTACAGCACGGCAACAAACTTACTAAGCTCTAAAAAAAGCCTATGGTGAAGGAACAAGGGAGGCTGAGTTTCCTATCGGCTTCTTTACAGAGTTGCTCTTCTGGTTGTGACCATTGAGTGAGAGATCTTTAGTTAAATTGATCAGAGTCGAGGGATTGGTAGTTTTCTTGGTCCTTGAGTCATCTTCAGATATCTTTTCTTCAGCTGCTGTGTGTTTCTGTGCAGAGGGATGAAACAATGTTACAAGATTTCTACACTTTAGTAAGTACATAAAGCATAAAACTTCCTAGCCTGAATTTGGGGTGGGAGGCACATGGATAACAAGAATAGTAGCTGGTATGGACATGAGAATTAAAACCAGTATGCTTGTCATGGTCTTAGTCTCGGTTCACAAACAATATGATTGCGCACAGGTGTTTCATAACAGAATTAGGGTAAACCAAAGATATCTGTATGAATTTTACATGTAGTGGTTCAAAGTTAAAGGATCAAGTTAAAAGGAAAGAAGAGAAATAAACTAAAAAAGAGGACAAGACTTACAGGGAAATCACTGTTCTCAAATATTTCCATTCGCAAAGTTGCAGGTTTGTTGCTTTTTTTGGTATTAAGTGACTTCTCTCGGTTTTCATAGAAGTTGAAGTCATCTAACATAGATGTTTTTGCACAATAGCTCTTGAAAATATTAAGCATTTCCAACCCTTTCTCGAGTCCGATCTGCAAATTTACATGACAGCTAGTCACACCAACTGTGAAAACATTGAGCACAAGCGAAAGGTTTTATTTTGACCAGACTAGACTCAAAAGTTCCATTTACAGGCAGGGTGTCTTGCAGAGATATCAAAGATTCAAATCTCAGATCCTAGTAGAGGGTGACAAACACAGGTTTAGTATACTTCATTCAAGGACCAGACCAAGTACCACAAAGAGACCCACGTGCATTTAAATAAAAGAATATAGGAGATACCTCTTGAGTGTCCCGGCTGAAAGTTACAGAATGGCCATCATTATTTTCAAGCACAATATGCCGCAGCTGACCGTTAGGAATGTCTTTTATTACATGCCACTTAACTGGGAAGAAACCATTCCACTTGTCAATTTGCCAAAAATCCATGTCTTTATTGAAGTCTACCTGACCAACCATCTCAGCTAAGCCAACAAACTGTCCACTTCCATTTACCTGACATTATAATAAACCAAGGAGGGCAGAACCAAACAAAAAAAAAAGACTAGGTCATTTAAAGTTTGATTGTATATAGGGGCATAATGAGTAATTAAAGAAACAGCAGACTTTTCACAAAAAGAAAAAAAAAATGTGTTTCAAACTTACTGAAAAAAAGAGGAAAATTGGACATTTGGTGCCAGTCTCACTTGAAACCTCTTCTGCATTGTGGAATGCAGCATCTAGCTTCTTATTGCCATTTGGGGTACTTGCCCATACATCATATTTAATGCTCTTGTGAATATCATCTTCATTGTAAGACTTGATAACAAAAAACTTGGCATTAGAATACTCAGTTTCAAAATCTGGTAAGTTGTATTGCTCCTTATTCATTGAAAATCCCAACATGTCCTTCACCGAGGAGTCCAATGGAGCATTATTTTTGACCGAGGAGTCTACAGGAGCATTTTTGTTGGATGCCCTAGGACCACGAGTTAATTCAGTTTGGTTTTCAAAATCACCATTTCTATTGAATCTATCTCTTGGTTTGTTTCTGTAATTCCCATTCCACATTCTTACATTTTGCCTGTAGTTCAAAGGACCACTGTGCGGGAATGGACCTTGTTTTTGGCCAGTAAATGGAGGAAACTTTCCCATAGGTTGATATCCCTTGTAAAGGCCTGCTGAAAAATCTGAACCCAGCGGAGAAACCTGTAAATTGATTGGTCACATCAGCAAAACACTTCCAAAAAGAATCCCTTAACATAATGTATACCATACAATGATCAGTTATTCTTGAACCAGCTTTTATGATAAGATAAAGAAAATCCTGTGAGTCTGGATCCACATGTCATAACCTTTCTAACAAGAAGTTCTAAGAATATTAAGAGTATCTAGAAATGGAAGGAAAAGAAATGCAGTTTCAAAAACTCACAAGCAATTTCTGCTCAATAGAACCACTGCTCCGATAAAAATGAGGAAAATGCTAAAGATGATTTCTGGAAAAAATTAAACATGCTCCAAGAGGGTTATATACCTTGGTCATAGGTCTGGCAGGTTGTGTATACATAGACTTGGCAAATTTGCTTCCAACGTTGCTATTAGATTTTACAGAGTTGAATCCACTTGACTTGGCAAAAGCAGTGGAACCTGAGCCACTTTTTCCATTTTCAAAACCAGCATTTCCATTTGAGACATCACCAACATATGTTGAATCCCATGAATAACAAGGCATGGTTTCTAATCCATAGGACACAGGATGCTGTAGATATCCAGAGGAAGAAAAATATGGCTGTTGAGGAACACTTTGCCCCTCAACACCAACTACAGTCCCTGAAGTATATGGATAGCTAGGCCAATAATAAACCATGGAACCATTATCTGATTGCATACCCTGAAGAGGCAACCAATAAAGAGTATAAGAAGTAATATTTCATCCGAAGGTGATGGCAGTAGTGATGATATGCAGTGGCAAAGCTAGATTTTTTTTTCAAGGGGAACAGATTTTCGCATTGACAAGAAAAAAGAAAAGTATGGGGGGCAATTCATACATTTTAATTTTGATCTGAGAAAAGATAAAAAAAAATATGAGGACTAAATGTGGAAGTTCAAAATATTAAGGGGGCGGCCCTCTCTATAATGTAGCTTCTCCCCTAACATATATGTCGTAGCAGTACTATTACTCTAATGGATTTCGGAAAAAACAGACAAAGCCCAAAACTTTTGCTAACAGATTCAAAACTTCAAAGTCAATGTAAGTCAGACCATTACAAGGTAATGACGCTCTGTGCTTCTATGTAATAGTTAAGAGGAACGTACTATATGAGAACCATCTGCTTGATAATAGCCATGATCATCCAATTGCGTGAAGGACCCACTATAGCCTGCAAAATAGAGTTAATTCTTCTAAAAAAACAAGTACAGTGATAACAAAAAAAATGCTCAAATTATAAATTGGAAATGGAAATCAAAGGTGAATAAACCCAATGAAAATTTCCCAGTAAATGCAGACAGCTCCAAATAGTAAAAGAAGAAACTTTATGGTTATAAAAATTTATTGTAGTATTATTTTAGGCAAAGCATTAACAAAAAAAGGAATGCTTCTATTATGTCTATCATATAAAGCAAAGAGGACTGGGGCTATCTCAAATTACTACCCAACTTATAACCAGGTCACAGCAGTGATCTTGTTGAAAGAGCTTTTGGCGTTAAATATGTCAGTATATACCAGGTATCAATTAGGACAACCCCACTAGCCACTTGCTACCACCGTGACAACTAGAAAGCGTAGCAAATGTGATTTGCTCACTAAACCTTTTGAGTAAGCAACAGTAGCATATAAGCCACCACTGGATGCTCCAAATCCCAACCTGCTTATACTCATTGACCAAACCCCAGGCGATCCCATTAAATTAGTACTCTACAAGTACTCCTATGCTAAACCAAATTCTGACCAGCAATCTGTTACTATTCCACATGCTACCCGGCCCAGAATGCAAACTGAGGGCTGATTTTTAGTCTGACCAGCAATCATTTTTTTTCTCTCCTACAGTAGCTTGGCTTAATTAGACAACATCTTTTGATGTTCTCATGGTTGACAACATCCTAAGGTGAAGAAGTTCCCTTTTCCACATAATTGCACGGTGTAGCGTAAAACATTCCAACCTTATGGCAACAAAGTATTATATCAACAATAGGGATCACAAAAATCCATTAACTTTCAGTTTCATTAAATACCTGAAAGAGTACCAAGTAAACTACTTCGTTTAGCTGAAAACCTATTACCATAGTATATTTGCAATGGAGATTATAAATTTCCATGAATACACATCTTAAGAACAAAAAAAAAACATTTTGACTACTAACCTGGGTATTGATAATTATAACTACTAGTAGGGGGAACAAAGGCAGCATGTGGCTCTTGATCACCCTCCTTTTTGGTGGTAGATGCAGCACTACCATTAACTTTGGTGTCAGAAGCACCACTCCCAGATGACAAAATGGTGGGAGTTGAGTCTGATGGGATTCCATCTTTTCCAGAAACCTGCTTAAAAAGAAAGAAAACATTAAAAAAAAAAAAAAAGCCTTAAAAGCCAAAGCTTTTTCATTCCATAATTCTATTATTCCGCCCGAGCCGATTTTAACTGAAAAAAATGAAGGTAGGTCAAATGTAAAATACCACATTGCTGTCAACTGGTTTAGCAACAACAGGGTTTGGCTCCAATCCTGTCAAGACAGTCTCAGCTATATTAGATTATATAGTTAATGACTAACTAACTCAAATCATCCATTATCAGATATAATCAATCAAACAGGAACAGAAATCCAAGAAACAAAAAGACTTGAGAGAAAGGAAGGAAGGGTACGTTTCTCGAGTTTGGTTTCGGTGGCCATTGTCGATCTTCAGAACTCAATTAACCCTACAAAAACAACAAGAACAACAAGCTGAGACACCCATATATTTATGTATTTATAGATATATATATAAAAAAAAAAAAAACATTTCTTTTAGAACTGGAAATATCTTGGGAAATATTAAATTAAATTTTTTTAAGAAAAAACATGAACTGGGTCACGTTATGCATCCAAGCGCATGTTAGCATAATGCACGAAACTGGATAAAAAAGGAGATTCTGATTCTTTCTTTTCTTTCATCACCACAACCATCGTTATTACTAGTAAAATCAAAGGGAAAAAAATCAATATTTTCCTGACCCCTTGATTGATTAATGATTTCTCTCAAAAACAGATTTCTTTTTTTTTTTCTTTTTGAGATATTGCTCGACAAAGATTCGATTTTTTTTAGAGATATTTTAAAAACTGTTTGTTTCCTGAGAAAAAGAAAAGGGGCACCACAGAAACTTCAAAATTCAAAAAGAAAACGAGAGAGCACTGAAATTTCAAATTTTCAGAACTGTGAATGAATTCTTAGGAGAGAAAAAAAAAAAGAAACCGACCTTAAAGAAAAACCGAATCGAGGCCGACCCGAAATCGAGAGACCCGATCTAACCGAAACAGAAAGGCTCTCTCTTTCGAATTTTTTTTTCGGAGAAAGATAGAGGAGAATGGAAGAAGAGAAGGGTGTGGCGGATTTGGAGTGAAGGAGGGAGGACTAGTAGTAGGGGTTATGGAGTGAAGGAGAGATCGTACGGCTTATATTAGATCCCATGTTTTGTAATAACAATTATTAACCCTTGGATGTAGGGGTTAGCGGCTGCTTAACATGTTCCTTCTCTTCAAACGTATTCAATTAGTCGATAGAAAAAGTATGATTTTTGAGAAACTTAGGTTTAGTCCCTAATGTATTAATTAATTATCAAAACATTTCAAAAGCCATAAATTCAATTCAATTTTATCATATTAAAATTTATTTCAAACATATGAATTTAATTAAGTAAAAAAATCATTTAATAAATCTGTTATTATATCCAAACTACTATTCCTTTAGAAATACATGTATAAATTGCATTTAAAATTATTTTACTTGCAACGAAAAACACATTATCTAATTATTATTTTGAATTAAAAAAATATAGATAGAAGAGACATGTTTTCTCAGCACTTTGTATAAAAATTCAGTCTAAATTGTCTGAAATATAGATTTGTTTTATATCTTTGTTTTTATCTATATTTTTTTTTAAGTTGTCAATTTTATTCTATTTTGTTTGAAATGGCTGAAATATTTTATACCAATTCAAAAAACAGAACAATTTTCATCTCATTTCAAATCTTGGTCCGTTTTGAATTTTTTAATTAAATTTCATTTAGAATGTTCCGGTTTCATTTTATATGTTCTGTTCCAGTTTTGAAAATTATTGAATCAAATTGAATCTAGTTAAATTTAATTAATTAAACCACCAAAATATAAAAAGCTCTTTTTTATTATTATTTTCAATAACAATGATATTAATAATAATATTGAAAATTATTACTATTTTCATTAACAATAATATTAATTTTTAAAAATTAGATTTATCACTAATATATATGGTTTATATTCATGTTGTTTTTTTAAGTTTATACTTTGTATGAATTTGGGCAAAACAATAAATGCTTTAGATCTCATTAGTCTTGATAACACTGTCTTAGTTTTATATTTAAAATATTTATGTTAAAATATTTTAATTTCATAATATTTTGATATTTTGTTTAAGTTAAATTACTTTAAGTTAAAGATCTATTTAATCTTGACTATTAAGAAATATTTTAAATTATATTTGTTTGACATTGTGTTTGTATTGTATAATTTATAATTAATTTATCTTGAATTTGAATTATATTTGTCGAATATATATATATGAATAGTATAACCCTGAAATAGCATGCCGAAACACTTCGAAACAGAAAATATTTCATTCCAATTAAAAAAAAAAACAACTATCAAAACGAAATTGATAATTTTAACTTTTTCAACCAAACATATTTTTGTTAATGTTATTTTCATCTTTTTGGTTTTAAAGCAGGAACTAAACATTACCATATAAATGGTATTCTATTTTATTTTATAGTAGTGTGGTATTTATTTTTATACGGAGCTCCAATATGAAAAAATATATTCATATTTACTAGAATACATAAATACTATTCATCTTTTTTGTTTTAAGAAGTAACTAAACAATATCATATAAATCGTATTCTATTTTATTTTATAGTAGTGTGGTATTTATTTTTATACATAGCTCCAATACAAATATATATATATATATATATATATATTCGTGTGTGTGTGTGTATATATATATATTCGTATATACTGGAATACATATACAATATTCATACTAGAGATGAAGCCACGTAAGACTATTCTCCATCTAATGCCCGTAGCGTCCTAGGTGCTTAAATTTGAACATTTCTTATTAATTTCACTGCTTAAAGAGCATTATATATCTTCTCATAATATTTTCTTGGGACATACCCTACAAATTTCTCACCCACTCGTGTGAGATCTTCGTAGATGGTGGCAGCTAATTGTTGAACCTGAAATTTAAATGCCATGTTAAATACTTCATCGAGGCCAGCTTGTGTTCGTAGGTGTTTTGTGCACGAAAATGGCTGTTTCTCAACTTACTAGGAGGTAGGTATGGACGTGTTTGAAGATGTGGTTTTGATTTAAAATATTTGTTATTTAAAAATATATTAAAATAATATATTTTTTATTTAAAAAAAATTATTTTTTAATATCAGTACATTAAAATAATCTAAAAATATATAAAAAATTAATTTCAAATAAAAATTTAAAATTTTAAAAAATATAATTTTACACCGGTTCTCAAATATGTTATGAATTAGAAAAGGATAAGAGGGAGGTACAGAATTTTGTTTTGGTAGATGGAAAAGAGAAATGTATGGGATGCGTAATTTGGGATTTTTTAATCCTATTATTATTTTAAAATGTCTTTCCTTTTCCAAGAAAATGCAAAGAAAGAATCATATTATTATTTTAAAATATCATATTAATAGTAAAATAATTTGCCTAATTAAATTATAATAATAAAGGAATATTGGCCATAATTAACCTTTTCAAATAACCATTTCAATTCAATAGTATAAGTTGTTAGATGAGGTTGTAATATATAATTTATGTTATTCTCTAATACATCCCATCAAGTGAAAGCCTTTTGAATTTGAAATTTGCATAGATTCTCTACCTTGTGTTTAATTTTTATCAAATAAATGAGGATGATGTGATTCGAATTCATGACCATTTGGTTATTAAGATTTTGATACCATGTTAAAAAATCATTTCAATTCAATAACTTAAATTATAAAATTTTAAGATATAATTTATATTTGTAGTGGGAGAAAATGAAAAAAAAGAAGAAGAAGAGAATTGTAAAGAAATCAAACAAAAAGCATGTATATTAAGAGTATATATATTAATACAAACATGGTCCCATTAAGACTTGCTAGCTCTCTCCCTCAGCTAAATTCAAGAAGTGCATCGTAAATTATTCCTACATATCGATATGGACATGGAATCTCCTGTGCCTAGAACACCTAAGTCAATAATTAATAAAAAGAAGGAAAAAAAAAAAAAAAAGGAAATCGAAGGGAAAAATATACTTTGCACAAGGCAAAGGTTGTAACTAAATCAAGCCAGCTTTCAGACACAATTTAAGTGTAATAATAATATAAAAAAAGCTGCCTTAAACCAAAAGATCCTGTTTATATTTCAAGCCATTTACGATCTCCTTCTTTTCAGTACCATTCTTCTTCAATTGTTGGGGGAGAATTGAAGAAGACGAAGATAGGTAATAATCTGGTGATGCGTGGCGATGGAATTCCGAGAGCATCTGCACCACCTCTCTCATGGTGGGACGTTCGATGCTATTTTCTTGGCTACACAACATTGCAATGAAAAATAAATGCATGGCTTCGTCCTTTGGCACCATTGTTAGCCTTGGATCAACTATGTGCAAAGCATCTTCTCTGCGACTGTTTGTTGCTCTTTTGCTCCACTGTACAATGTCAACTCCATCGCCGAATTCTCCCACCGGCCTCCTCCCCGTGAGAAGTTCTAGTAGAACTACTCCAAAACTGTACACATCGCTCTTCTCATCGACCTTCAATGTGTATGCATATTCTGCATTATTTAATTAAGAGATTAGACAGAAATAATTTGGGAAAAAACGCCATTTGTAACGCAGTTACAAGCAACCCTTTAAACCCGTAGCTATTAAACAAAATGTACTGAATCAAAATAGTGCAAAAACAATCAAAATGTTCATAAAAAAGGAAAAAAATAAATCAAAACTATATATTTAAAAGGAGCAAGACAAAAGGAGATGACAGTATGCCAATAGAAACCAAAACAGCCAAAAGGCACTTGTGGGTGGGAAACAGCAGGACAAGGAAAGGAACAACAAGAAGAAAAGATAGCCCTTTACACGTAAGATCAAATTAGCAAGGCAGTGCTTCAAGGCATTATATTTTTTTTTTCTTTTTGAAAAACAAAAAGAAAAAAATTTGATAAAAAAAAGAGAAAGAAGATGATGATGTAAATAGGTGTGCATGTCGGTTAGCTTTCACCAATCTCAACGCCTTGTTACGTTAGACATCATTGTCAGACAATAAGATTTCTGTCAGATTTAAACATCTTAAATTCTGAGACCAGAAGTTTTGTAGGGTCCCCAGCAAGTGCTCTGTTTTTTTTTTTTTTCTAGCTGTGGTTACCAAAAAAATTCTATGTTCCTTGTCTTGCTTGTCCCTCAGTCTCTCCCTCTGTGGCAAAAATCACGGGTGGTATTTTTAGCTGTTGCTTTAGCAGAGACAGAGAAAGAGAGACAGTTTAGCTAACTAGTACAAGCGTACAGCACCCACACTTGCTTTTTACAGTGGGATAAGGGAAGAGATGATCATTTATGCTATGAAGGAAGATGATTGTGGGATTTGAATACTAGGTATCACAGGTCAGTGATGATGATGATGATCATCATCATCTGGAAACTTGAGCTTATTGTTCCCTGCGGAGGATTGTCATACGTAATTGATTACTTCATAATCATCTTCTTACCTTGTTACTAATCCTAATTATAAAACCCAACTCAATCCCGCGGGTCATTTCAGTAACTAATCTAGGTATTTTCTGGTTTGAACCAAGTCAATTGAAAAATCGATCAATAATAATCTGGCCCTGATCGATCCATGTCAAGTTTTATAACTACAGTGCTATTTATTGTGACCTGTTCAAATTCTTTTATTCACAAAATCTTCGAATTTTCTCTAGGAAGCTTTTTAAACCAATGTAAATTGATTTTTGTTTTGTTTTCAAGTTTCAAATTTGTTAGATATTCAAGAAGAATGTAAGCAATTAAACATGTTGCAGAAAATGAAATTTAGTGAAGAAATTAAGATTATTAGGGAGTTGAAGATGGTGAGTACCAGGTGCTATGTAACCATAAGAGCCTGCAATTGCCGACATACACTGGGAGGCACCGCCATCAACCAAGAATTTCGCTAGTCCGAAATCAGCTACATGAGCTTCGAAGCTGGAATTCAAGAGGATGTTGTTTGACTTTACGTCTCGATGAACAATCAACGGAGAACAATCATGGTGAAGGTAGCATAGGCCTTTAGCAGCTTCAATGGCAATCTTGTACCTCAAGTTCCATCCCAAGAACAATGCACCTTTTTTACCATGCAGTGCCTCTCCTAAGCTCCCATTTCTCATGTACTCATACACAAGCAAGTTGGTGTCCTTGTTGGAACAGAATGCCAGCAATCTAACAATGTTTCGATGTCTAATGTTGCCAAGTGTTTGAATTTCTGCTCTAAAACCATGGTCGTGGCTGTTGTTGCCAAAACCAAGTAGTTTTTTTACTGCAATTTCGACACCATTTGGCATTTTCCCATGGTAAACAATCCCAGCTCCTCCTCTTCCAATTACATTGCCATCTTTCACACATTCAATTATGTCTGTCACTGTAAATTCAAGCTTTTGGAAGGTTGTCAACTTCCAGGAATCCGAACTGCTTTTCTTGAATGTCTTGGCTTTGATTAAGGCAGCAGTTGCAAATATCAGAGAGCATATCAGCAGGCCTAAAGCAAAGATTAGCTTGAAATTGCTGGGGGCTTTTCCTGGTGTGTTGGTGACGGTGGTGAAATTGCAAGGGTTGTTAAGGAGAGGACCGCAAAGCAGAGGATTACCAGCAAAAGAAGAGGCATTGAATAAAGAGAACTGGCCAGATTCCGGGAGCTTTCCAGCGAAATCGTTGAAAGAGAAATCAGCAACGGTGAGGCTTTTCAAGGAACCAAGGGATTTTGGTATGGTCTGGTTCAAGTGATTTCTGGATAAGTTCAAGTAGTTCAAGTTACGAATGTTGGACATATCCGATGGGATTGGACCGGAGAGGTTGTTCTGGCTCATGTCAAGAAATGTAAGGTGGAAACAGCTGCCTATTTCAGGTGGAACCAGGCCGGAGAATGAGTTTCTACTAAGATCAAGCTTCAGTACTTGAAGGAGTTCTCCTATCATTGGTGGGATTGGGCCTGAGAAATTGTTTCCACTGAGTAGAAGAGTTTGGAGGGAAGAGAAATTTGAAAGTGAAGATGGCAATGGACCTGAAAGGAGATTGTTTGACAAATCAAGTTGCCCTAATTTAACAGGTTTCAAGGAGCTATTACCATTTTCTGATAATGTCCCCGATAGGTAGTTGCTCTGAAACTCTGCTAATTTCAGCTCAGGCAAGTAAATAAATCCGATCGGAATGCTGCCATTCAAGTAGTTCTGACCCAACCTCACTTTGGTAAGACTATAACATGCTCCCAAGCCTTCTGGGATTGGCCCAAAGAGGAAATTCTTGAAGAGAATCAGTATCCTCAACTGATTGGATGAGCATAGGTCCTGCGGGATTGTACCGGTGAGCTTATTGGAGGACAAATCAAGAAGCTGGAGCTTCCCATTTCTGCCGAGGTTGCGGGGAATCTCGCCGGTGAAGTTGTTCTTCCACAGTTGCAATGTTTCCAAATTGGGCAAGTCTGCAACGTAGTCTGGAATTGAGCCATGCAGTCTATTCAAGAAGAGATTTAGGAGGTTGAGTTGCTTGAGATTGATGAACTCAAATGGGATTTCGCCGGTGAGTGCATTGTACGAGAGGTCAAGATTCACCAAGCTTGTTAAGTTTCCCAACTCCTTTGGGATGGAGCCTGAAAGGAAATTGATATGCAAATAGAGAGTGTCAAGCAGCTTCAAGTTTCCGAGCTCGTTAGGAATCGGACCATCCAATCCACAGCTCGAAAGATCCATGTGAACTAGATTCACCAAATTGCTCAACTCCACCGGGATCTCACCTTCAAAAACATTGTAGTTCCCCAAGTAAATCTCTCTCAAGTTAGTAAGATTGCCTAGCTCACCTGGGATTTTTCCTTGAAGATTATTTCCCATCAACGAAAGATACTCCAACCCCGCTAGTTCTCCATAGCTTGTTGGTATTTTGCCATAGAAATAGTTTCCACCAAGCTCCAAGTACCTGAGTTTCTTCAAGTTCAGAATCCCAAGAGGAAGGAAAGCAGTGAAGTTGTTGTCAAAAGCATCAAACACTTCCAAGTCTGCAATACTAGTGTAGTTCCAATCCAAACCACCATTGAATTGGTTGTTTGAGATGTTAAGAAACCGAAGATTACTCATCCCGGCCAACTCAATGGCACCGCTAAAGTTGTTTCCTGCGAGAGATAAGCTGGTGAGTTGATCAAGCTTTGAGATTTGAGGTGAGACAGAGCCATACAGACTAAAATCCGTCAGGTCCAACGAAGAAACACGACCGCGAGAGCAATGAATTCCAACCCAAGAACAAACTGAGCTCGGATTCGACAAATTCCACGTGCTCAATACAGGTTCAGGGAATTCAAATCCTCGTTTAAGTGAGAGCAAGACACGAAAATCACCAACCAAAGAAGAAAGACAAGTGGTGCTTAGAAGAGAGAGCAGGGCCAAAACAATGAAGGGGACCATGTTTTGTTGTCAAGATTTCTCAGCAAGATTTGTGTTTGGAAGGACTTGTAGGAAAGGGTAAAGGGATTTAAGGAGTTGAGAGATTACAGAGTTTCTACAAAAGGAAGGAAAAGCGAAGGGAATCTGAAAAACTTCAAGCGCGTGTTTAGGCCCAAGGAATCAAACATCTTCACAGAAAGAGTCTTCAAATACAAGGAAGAAGCTTGGCCTCTCCTTTCTCTGCTCCTCTTTTCTGTTCATTTCTTTTTCTTTGGCTTTCTTCCCTTTTCTCTTAAAGAAGAAGAAAGGGAAGAGGAGAGGAGAAGATTGAAATTCTTCTGAAATTCTTTTGTTCAATTGCTTTTATGTCTTAATTAAGCTTTGAGCAGGGGAAGCTGAGAGAGAAGAGGGTAAAGAAGGTTTGCTAAATCATTCTTATGGAATAGCAACAGTGTTTATAAAGGAAGAACATAATCATAAAGCCGTTGGATAACAGAAATTTAAAGATGAGATAGACTAGGGAGAGAAAAAAAGTAAAGTTGATGCTGCTCGCTCGCTCTCTCTCTCGCCCGCCCGCTAGCAGCTCTCTCCTTTTCTTTTTTGTGACAAACCTGCCCTTTAGCTTTAATCAAAGGATGCTCTTTATAGCTTTGATTCTTTGAATGAGAAATGGTGGAATTGCACTTTCAATGATTTGAAAATGGCTGCATTGTCCTGTTGCTTTTCATAATTGACACCCATGGATCCTCTCTCTTTTTTGCAATTCTCAGCTCCATATTATGATTGCCTACAAGTGGGCAAAATAATTGATGCATCAAGTTATTAATTGATTTCATTGTTGCTTTGTACTACTTTAAAGTCTCAGAATCAATCCAATGTTGCTACAAAGGTTTAAGATGGCCATAGTTCTTGAATTTGTCAAGCAGCCATGCAGGTTTTATTTAAACAGCATTTGATTATTGGTTTAAAACTAAAATGTTAGTGGCAGGAAAAACAGATAAAATATGTTTTCGTGTAATTTAGTTTTTAAAAAGATATAAATCTACTCTAAAATTATCTTAGAAACAAATTTATTTTATTTTTATTCATTTTTGTTATTTCAATCAAATGTTTTTGTTCTTAGAGTATGTTTAGAAGTGTGATTGTAATTGTTTTTTAAAGTATTTTTCGTGCTGAAATGCAATAAAATAGTGTATTTTATTTTTAAAAAAATTATTTTTAAGATCAGTACATCAAAATAATTTAAAACATGTAAAAATATTAATTTTTAACAAAAAAATATTTTTTTTAAGATACAGCCCAAACATTCTCTCATACAATCATAGTACCAAACACAACTTTACCATAGGTACTATAAGAGTGATCATTTGACAATTGTTTGGATAACTTTGGTAAATGAGTCATGTTATACATTGAATTAAATTCCATCAGCAATAGTATAGCTAGCAATGGTTATCTTTAGCCATGAACAATTTTTGTTTTTTTATGAATTAGCCATGAACATATGATACAAATTGGATGGAAAAGCACATTGACACCTGATGCATATTGGACCCATAAAAAAGTTTCCTGGTCAAGTTATACGATAAGTTGGACCCAAGAAAAAGAGTGTACTTGATCAAGAGAGAACGTAGAATTTTGTGTACTTTGATGCAAATCCTCCACACACAAACACATTTAAACTTGCGGGGGATGGTTTTTTAGGGTTAATTTTTCTTAATTTAATCTTGAGATTGCAAACATGTGCCTGCAACAAACAGTGGGCTGTAAGAAGTAAAAGATGATGATTATTAATATATCATTACTATGTTTGTTGAATGATCAATATATAATTATGCAGGTTGCATGGAAGGAGGAACCAGTGGAAGCTTTCTTTTCTTTTTTTCATCAGCTTTATTCCTTCTTCTTCCTTGCCCTACAGGACTGGGACCAAAATTTCCCTTAGTTAATGTGCATTTGAGCTTTATTAGAAGATGGAATAGTCTTAAAGAGAGGGCTGAAAAGGAAAAGCAAGTGATATTTGCTTTTGATCTTCCACTTCAAAAGAAAAAGTAAAGAAAAATCCATGACCCCTCCTTCCCACTTCTTTCACATGGAAAAGAGTGCTCTTGTATGATCTTGAACTCCATCAAGACCTCAGACCTCTCCCTCCCTCCCTCCCTCTCTCTCTCTCTCTCTCGACCCCTCGTACATGGGAAAGAGTGCTCTTGTATTAGCATGGACTTCACTCTCTCTCTCTCTCCTCTCTCTTGCTTTCATGTGTGTATTTGTCATAAAATAATGCATGGTTAATTGGCTCCACCTGTAGCTTGGTAGTTTACTCTCATGGCGAGAGGGGGTGATCTTAATTTTGAGGAGTCTCTATCTGTCTTATTGATGGGCGCAGGCCTGCCCTCTTTGAAGAGTCACTGTCTCGTGGCTTGCACCTACCTTTATGTGGTCGGTCTCGCACTGTTTTCTTTGGCAATGACATATATGCTCGGGGTTGAGTTCTTGTATATGTTTAGCTAAATTCCAAGAGTTTCTCCTACTTCACTTTTGTCTAAATCTTTCATGTCCAAATTCATGAAGCTACGACACCATTTTAAAATGCCCTAATCTTCTCCTTTGTTGCAGAAGGTTAGCCGAAGAACTGATCAAGAGTATATAAGAAATGATCTTATGTTCATATGTATATTAACCAATTAATATATTTCTTGATATATGTTGTTCAACTCCATTTGAAAAATAGTGTCCTCATATTTCTCACAAAAAAATGCTCAAGAACCTAACGATATAAAAGCAAAATAAGGTCCCTTGACATTGTTTCCAAGTAATTATTGCTTGAGACAAAGTTATTAGACACAATCAATTTCCACACAAAAATCGATCATGGACTGGGTGAATTTATAAAATCAATTATAATAGTGTCACTAAAATGATGTCATCTTAAAAAAAAATAAAAATCAATTTAAATTTTAATTAGATTAATCAATTTAAGAGTTGATTTTCTACTAAGGTTTTATTTTTTTTCTTAACCTAGACCTAACTAAGTTTTGAATCAATCCACCAGACCAGGTTTAGTAGCATTAGCTTGAGAAGGATTTATTTAACTAAGGTGAAGGAAGGTTTATCCTCAATCAACAAGCCAAGAGTACTAAATGAACCGTCTGATAAAAAAACAAAAGGAATTAAGCATGATATAATTGCCGTTGCCAGTTATGAATTAGGTTAAATTTTGCTGTAATAGAACATGCTAACATATTGTTTTTGCACCGAAAACACGATATCCGACTCAAAAGCATTATCATGGAACATTATGCAATATTCCATATTATATGCGAAAGGAAAGGGGAAAAAAGGGAAAAGAAGAAGAAGAAGAGCGGTTGACTTTCTGCCATAGAATGTGAAATAAGATAGCATACAAAAAGATGAAGAAGGAGGAGATGGAGAAGAACCAGGTTCCTTATCTTTCTTGAGGAATTATAGTTAAAAGCAGCTTTAGAAATCTCTTGGGCTGTGATATTGCTACAATGGCAGCTGTATCATTTCAATCAAAGCTGAAAGAAAGCACATTTATTTTAGTTTCTCTCATGGCAATCTTGTAAGAATAATTAATTTGGAAATGGCAGCAGTATGATCATCTCAATCAAATCAAAACTCGTGCGTGTTCGAACTTCGAAGTTAATTAGATCAGAGCAGAATTTCAAGAAAAACAACGGTTTACATTAAGAACCATAGCGTTTACTTAAATAATTATTCTCTAATCACTTGCCTCTCCAAAAAGAATTATAATATTTTCAATAGTTGAAATTGAATCTTACAAAGAGATAAAAAATCAGAATCCCTAAACATATAGAAGAAATACAAATCGAAATCGAAATTAAAGAAGAAAAGGAAGAAAAATAATTGACTTTCTGCCATAGAATGTGAAATATTGTAGTATATAAAAAGAAGAAGAAGAATCAGGTTCCTAATTATCTTTCTTGAGGAATTATAGTAAAAAGCAAGCTTTGGAAGTTTTAGCCCTTGTTTGTAGCGTGTTTGAAATGATGTTACCTATGAATTTGATTATTATTTTTTTGTTTAAAATTAGTTTTTTATATATATATTTTTGTATTATTTTAATATGTTGATATTAATTTTTTTTAAAAATAAAAAATATATATTATTTTAATGCATTTAAAAAAAAATTGAAATGAAACCATGTGTTATCAAACTTTCAAACATTCTTAGCTGAAAGAAAACACATTTATTTTAGTTTCTCACATTATTGCAATCTTGTAAGAATATTTAACATGGAAATGCATTTATTTGTAGTTGAAATAAATAGGATATATATGTAGTCTGCTATGAGTGATTAAGTGTTCAAATTAAATTAAATTATGCATATTAACAATATTTCTATGTGTGTTTACTATTATTAGGTTATGAAATTTAATAACTTTGAAATAATATAACATGTTATCTAAATGATACATAGTTTTTATTTGACTGAAAAGTGAAAGTGTAACATTTTATTTTCTTAAATTTTAATAATAATTCATATTTCTGAACTAAAACAATGACAATGCTGGAGGAGGAGGAGGAGAAGGCTGGTCGTTCTCTAGTCCATACCGCAAAAAAAAAAAAAAGACGCACACATACTAACCATCTGTGATCTCATGTCTATAATCATTTGGCATGGTCATATATTAACTATTACTAATAGTATTACTAACGAAATTATTTCATTTGTAACTCCATTATTAATTTTATCAATGTTTTGACACATTATTGTACGGACAACTCGGTTTGAATTCAAACTATAATTTCATCCGTAAAACTATTTACAAAAATTTACATGTCATCACACAGTTTGTTTTTGTTTTTAATATTTGTTCGGGATTTCCTTGATATTTATTGAAAAAGTATTTCTGTTGATATATATCAATAAATTTAGTGAATTAAAAATTTTTTGTAAGTAAATATCATCATAAAATATAAATAAATATTTTTTTTATGGCGAGTAGATTTGTATTTGTTGAATTTGTGGCAGTGAAAGAAGCCCTTGGATCAATGATGATCGTAGTCACATGATCATTCGATATGATGGGAAAATAAAGAGTACAGAAAGAAATGCTGGGTGGTGGTGTCATCCAGAAATGACTGAGACTGGAAAGGTCTCCTGATCAAGATTTGAGCTTTCATGAAGAAACAGAGACGAGAGTTCTGTGCTGTGGTACAGCACATATACATAGCCTGTGCTTCTGCTCTCTTCTTGTACTCCTCTTTCTATCATTGTAAAATTTTGACATGCATGATCATACACTATGGAATATATACAAAAAAAAATAAAAAAAATATACCATATGATTAAATGCAGGGGTGGCGTGTGAAGAGCACGACCCAATCGGCTAGGAGGAAAGTGCCTCCACATCAGCTGCCACGGCAAACCCTGTCCCTTGTCATGCCATGGAAGTACGATCATGCTCCTGCCACCAACCATCGAATCCTTCAGTGCTGTTTCATATCCTTTCGAGCTCACTCAGAACAGAGAAATCTTGCCTTTATTCTTTTCGTACATGTCCTTTCAATTAATTTTGTGCACCTTTTAGTTTGTTCACTAGTTATATACCCCGCGTAATGCCACGGATCAATTATTTTTTATATTTCAAAAAAAGTTAAGATCTAAAAATATTAGATTTTTTTGTAAAATTATACCTAAGAGTCTTAGGTTTGGTTGCAACGCCGGATCCAAGAGTAATATTTATAATATTAATAATAACATTAAACTTGGGTTAACCTTTAGCATAAAAGTGTCTGGACTGCAATACCAGATCCAATAGTATTGGACGTGGGTCTGACTGCAAGATCGTGTCATAAAAGTGTGATAATTAAATAGATTAGTTAAAAAAAAAACAAAGAAAAAAACCAACAGGAAGAAAAAAACTAATAAAAAAAAATGAATTAATTGGGTTAACCCGTCATACCTTGAATTCGCATTGTGAAAGTTTGATAATTAAAAATGAAAAAATAAATTAATGGGTTAACCCAGAATTAACTGAGCTAACTCGTTAAACCAGGTTAATGTATTAAACCCGGAATCCGTGTCATAAAAGTTTAATAACTAAATAGAAAAAAATTTATCATCAACAATTTAAATTAAACGAAAAAAAATTAATTTAAAAGAAAAAAAAAGCAAAAAAAAAAATTCAGGTTAACTCGTTGAACCAAGTTAACTCGTTAAACCCCGGATCCATGTTATGAATGTCTGGTAACTAAATAAAAAAAAGTGAACATTAACAAACTGAACTAAACGAAAAAATTTAATTAAAAATTAAAAATTAAAAAACAAATCTGAGTTAACTCGTCAAACCATGTTAACCAGTTAAACCCAGGATTTATGTCATGAAAGTCTGATAACTAAATAAAAAAAAATTAACATTAACAAACTAAATTAAACAAAAAAATTTATGAAAATAAAAAAAAAAAAAAATTGACGGGTCAACCCAGAATTAACTGGGTTCTCTCGTGAAACCAGGTTAACCCGTGAAAACTCGGGATATATGTCATAAAAATCTAATAACTAAATAGAAAGAAATTTAACATTAACAACTAAACTAAACTAAAAAATAATAATTAAAAAGAATAAAAAGCAAAAAAAAAATATTCTAGGTTAACTTGTCAAACTAGGTTAACCCGTTAAATCCAGAAAACGTGTCATGAAAGTCTGATAACTAAATAAAAAAAATTAACATTAATAAACTAAATTAAAGAAAAAAATTTTGCTAAAAAAAACAAAAAAATAAGCAAAAAATTAATTTTCCAAAAGACATAAAAAAACAGCCAAAAGAAACAACTTAGGAAAAAAAAAAACCGTAAAGCAGCAGGGATAAGAAATAGTGTTTTACTGTGGACTGTACTGTGCAGTCTATAGTAAAACACTGATCTCTTTTAGCTATATATAATGTTCAATTCTTAGGGTACGAGTACTACTAAGCAAAACAACCATATGTAGTAGGTTGGTGGCCATGATCGAACGGTGATTAAGCTGGTAGTTGGAATGAAGAGTGTGTGTATATATAGGTCTTGATGGTCGATTGTGGACATAAAAATACATTTTAAAATTTTTATTAAAAAGATTTGGAGTTGATTCGGGCTCACAGTTTGATGTGTTTTAAACTATGATAAAAATAATAAAGCAAAAATATAATACATATTCATTTCAATTACAGTTTCAATCACAGCTTTACCATTTAGATAAACGATACCTTAGCTTTTATAGATATATAGATTAGTTTTAAGATATTCTTGAGTAACAAAAATTCTATAGAAACAAAAAAATTTTGAGCATACATTCAGGTGATGATCTGACATTACTGAAAATGGATTTGACCTAAAAAACTTTTTGAAATGCAATCTAGTATATGTTTTTATAAACTAGTGGGATAAATCTAAACTCAAAAGAAGGTTTAGTCATATCATACCATGATAGAACTTTAAAGTTGAGATAACAGGAGATGTAGCAGTTAGATCGGGATCATTTTTTTTTTTCAGGTGATTTCAGAGGTAGTTCTCACAAAGAAAGCCATTGTGTCACTTATCAAACCATTTGATTTTCTAGAATCAAGTTTCAGACCTGAACTTTGTTGTTTGGGATAATTTTGTTAATTTTCTTGGTGAGTTTTGAATTTGTTGTTTTATTATAGATTCTGTTTTAATTTCTTTAATGTTGATTTTAGATTGTTTCATAATAGAAATAGGTTTTCTCGACATATTTAAAAGTCTTATAAATATTTTAAAGTGACAACCATTATATTCCTAAATTAAAGAGAATACATTTATGAATTTAAAGTTTATATAGTTAAGTAGCTCTTTTCGCTAATTAAAATCCTAAGCTTTATGTGCTATTGTTATTCTATTTAGCTTCCACCTGCATCACATATGTTTGTGAATTACTAAGATTACAATTTATTAAGCTGAAAAGATTTACATGCTTATGCGCAGGGGCGGAAGCAAGGGAGGTAAGCAGGGGCCCGAGGCCCCCCTCAAGACAATTTTATTTTTTTTCATTACCCGAAGGTTAAGATGCCTTATTACAATGATTTTACTTTTGATTTCTAATTTACTCCCTTATTACATTGACTTTGCTTATGATTTTCAATTTACACTTTGACATACATGGAAATAAAGAAAATATAAAGATATTTGAAATTAAAAACAGAGCCACATAGCTATTAATTTATCCTAATATAAATCCCGTAAACAGAAAAATAAAAACACAAATTGTGAGCAAAATTTTTCTATAAAAAAATTAAAGCGGAGCCATCAATTAATTTATCTTTCATCAAACAAAACAAGATAATTTAAATTTAAAATCTATTTTTGTTATGTTTTGAGATGTTCGTTAATAATTTGATGAGGTTTTTTTTATATAATTCTATCATTTTTACTCCTTTTTGTCCTCAAATCTACTAGTTCTATCCATTGTTTTTTGAATTCTTGTTATAGTGATTTTTTTTCTAATTAATTAGATATATTTTATTGGTTTGTTTTGATTATGTTTGGATTTTTTTTTTTTGTTTTTAGCAAAGCCACCAAAATTATCAATTTTTTCTTACGATATATGTTTTGATTTTAGGTTGAATCATGAATAAAATAATAAGAATTGATTCTCTTTTTTTTTGAAAAAAAAATATTGATAACTCACAACCTTGTGAATCAATTCCAATGTTTAATGTTGAAGTTATGATTAAACAGCTCTAATGTGTTTTAATTTATAAAAAATCTGCGTTGATTAGTGAGCAACCTCTTACTAGAATCGACATTACTCATTTAATTAGAGATCCAAGTAATCATTCTTAAATTTAAAAATACCCGGATAATCAATAAGATAAAATTCGAAGGGCATACATTAATTTGGGGTCATATCAATCTTTAATGTCTGAATATTTGCTAATTGTTAAAAAACATCCTCGTCGATTTCAGTCTCATTGGTTCAAAAGTTATCCGTGGCTTGAAAATTTGAAGAAAAAAAATATTATATCTTATTATATTAATTTTGGCCCCTTTTAAAAAATAATCCTAGCTTCGCCACTGTTTGTGCAACCAATATTTTCCAGCTTCCATCTTTATTTGATTTCCTCATTCTTGGCCTCCCTAATCTTCATAGAGTAGTGTATTTTTCAAATGTGTTTGGTAATATAATTATTATTATTTTAGATTTAAAAAATATTAAATTAATATCTTTTTAATTTATTATAAATGGTATATACACTATTTTTTTTTTTATCTAGCTTCATGAGCTTGGAGGCTCGAAAATCTATACTTAAGCACAATTAACCTATTAAGGATTAACCCAAAGAACCTGCTGAGCTTATTTTGTGTTGAATATTTGGGTTGAGTGACGAGTCAAAAGCTTGTGCTAGCTAGCTCATTGAAACATGCAAGCTAGGCATGCATTCTTTTATGTTGACAAAACTGTGAAGAAACAAATTAAAGAATTAGGGTTCCAAATTTAAATATAAAAAGAAAGAAAAAAAAGTTAGGGCAACGGTGTTGGCTGGTTAACGGTATAATAGACAAAATTATTAGTATCACATATATGTATAAAATCAATGATGGCATGCTAAACAACATTATTGTCTCTTGACTGCGGCACTCTCACTTGTGAAAAACAAAGCAAGAGCACAGAAAGATAAAGCTCGAGGAGCTTTCGGGCTTGAACCCTAGGAACACCTTTAGCCATGGCCAAAATAGCTTTTTTTAAAAAAAGAAAAAAGAAAAGAGGATGTCTCGTATTTATACTGAATGACAAAGAAGTATCATTGGGAGGAGGTAATGGCAATGGTCCTCCTCCTCTTCTGCAACTATGCAAGCACAGGGAAAGGGAGAAAAAAAAAAAGGAAAAAGGAAGGAAAGAAGCAAAGAAAAGATCAAAAGAGATGCTTCTAATAATTAATTCCTGTAAATAAAGCTAAGATTTGCCTTCAGATTTCACAATATTTATATTATATTCATTATCTACAGTGTAAGATAATTTTTTAAAAAATCTATACATTCAAGTTAATAAGCTACTGTATATACAGGGAGAGAGCTAGGGATGTGCTCTCTTGTTGTTCCTTTTCTTCTTCTTTTTTTTCCATAAAGTTTTTTGCACCTTTCCTAATTATTCCAAAACGGTTTGATTCTATCGTTTAATAACAGGAATGACTTCCTCTACGTACAACTTTTAGTTTTCATGGTTTTTTTTTTTAAATTAGCACAGTAAATAAAAAAAATTAGTAGAATAATATTGGTTAAAAACAATTTAATAAAATAACATACTTTTATCTTGTTGCACTTTAAAAGCGTGATATTTACTAAATATTATTATTTCTAGGTATAAAAAGATATTTAACGTGCTTCCGAATTTCAATATTCAGTAAATGATGAAAATGTGTGTCTTCTAACTCAACCGGTCAGCTTACCAATATTTACATAGTAGTTATCTTATGTTTTTCAATGTTAATGATATAGTTGGACTTCTAATAATGGGTGATTCTGAGTAGTCATGTATGAATTTGTCATAATTAAATGAGGTCTATCATTTATGGATTAGTGAGACAAATCTAGACTCAAGAGGAAGTTTGGTCACATCAGACCAGAATAACAGATCAAAAGGGCAATTACTTTTTGATCCAACTATTAGATCGTGCTCAAATTTTTACAAGAGTTTTCTAAAACTGTTTTTCCTATAAAAGTCATTGCATCGCTATGCGGACCGTTAGATCTTTAGATATTAAAAATCTCGTTGAGGCCCCTTAGTCTTAGTAATTTTGAGATTTTTTTTTATTATTTTCAGAACCAATATACTGGTTTTACAGACCATTACAAATTAATCAGTTGACCGATTGAGCCAACTAATAAAACACTTTTATCTTATCGCGTTTTAGAAGCGTAATATTTTTTAAATATCATTATTCTAAAGTGCAATAACAATCATATCTTACTTTAAAATAATAATTTTTAGTAAATATTATGCTTTTAAAACGCATAAAATTGAAATGTGTTATTTAATTAAAAATAAATAAATAAAACAGTATTATTCCGCCGAATTTTCACATTTGCTGCGATAATTGGCCAATTTATCCATTTTTATTACTCCCAGGTCCCACCATGCCTTTCCAAGGACGGTGCTGATGAGGGACATGCAGGCGTAATTATAAACTTCTCAAAATCCAATGAATAATAATAATAATAATAATAATAATAATAAGCAATTAAAGGAAGGAAGGTCGAAAGAAAATAAAAGTAGGCTAAAAGATGCAAAATTAGTGGGGGTTCCTTTGATTAAAGTGGGCACAAACTACCCAGCAAAGGAACCCAAGTAGACTGCTCACAGAAACAAAGGAGAGAGCACATCTTCCTTTGATTAAAGTGCCTAGCAGTTCTCACTGAAATCACACACTAAAATAAAGCTACAAGTCATGACTGATCAATGGATCGCCTTTTATTTTCATTTCCTTTTCCTTTCTTTTTGAATGTTCTAGCTATTCAATGCAAAGTTATTAATCTCGTTCTGTTCTATGGACTGAACTAAGAATCGATTTAAAATCTAGTTTATGGGTTGAAAAATGTTAATTTAAATTAATTAAAAATAATTTTAAATAATATCATTTTAAAATTTAAAACAATAATGCAAAATGAAGACGATATTATTTTTAAGTTTTTTTAAAAAGAATCTTAAATCAAGTTTTGATAACGTCGACCAGATTACGAGTTGAATTATTATGTTAAGTAGATTATACTAGGTTAACTATTACTTAATTTAATTTGAAATCCAGCTGAGGTCATTGATTGAATCAACAGTTCATTAATTTAATCCGTAAGTCTAGAGTCATGTTTAATAACACTACTTTCATGGGTTACTATACAACTTTGGGATTTTGTTTGCCAAACTAAAACACTTGTATTACAAGAAGAAAACTTCATTTCCATTTATACAAGGCTCTTAGCATACGATAAACCCTTCCTTCAAACACCAAATTAATTAGAGAATAAAATTGCGATGCTCTTTTAATATTAATTCCTCTTTATTTGTTACAAATGAGACATGGATTTCCAAAACTTTTTTTTTAAAAAAGAAATCTAACCTCTCAAAAGCATAAACTCCACGTATATTTGTTGAGCAACAAGACAAAAACTCTTTTGGGAAAATCTGTGGATTTGCCACCAACCTCGTCATTTGTCAAAGATAAAAATAACACCTCATAATCTGCAGCATTTTTGTCTCTTTATTATTGATAGGTAATATTTATATTAACTTTGCTTTTGGTTCTATACTCTTCCATTGTAGACATTCCTAAGACCATGCACTATCACTCTAAAAGATCAAATTGATACTATTTTTTATTCAAGATTTTCTGGCTAAAGATCTCTCGTACGTGCTAGCTCCCGGGGAAATGTTAAATGGCCCTGAAAAATGCATGCACGGAGAACACGAAACTATAGAAAGCACTTAATTATTCTGTGAAATTTTGTCATCTTTTAGATTATAACTAAATATTTGATTCGCACTCTCCAGTTGAGATCTAAATTTTTTTTAATGTAAATAAAATGTTCACAAAGTAAGTTTATTATGACGACATATTTTGTTATAAATATTAAAATCATTACATATTAAATTAATTTGAGAAAATTAATGTTAATATATTAAATCTTTGATTTGAATAATGAAATCTTGATAACCTAATAAAAAATTAATTCATAATCAATCTATAGTTGAAAGATGACAATGAAAAAAAATTTAATTAAAAAACATGCAAGTCAAATTGGGTTAAGTCATAACACCAAGATGAAATTGTAAATTGGGTTAACACTACGGGAAAAAAAATAAAAAATAAAAATAAAATTAAATTCTTAATTAATTCAATATTAAAAGATAAAATAACAAATTAAAAGTAAATAAAAAAAGAAGATTGAGTTCTTGAAAAATAAAATTAAAAAGTTGAAAAAAATGAAAAAGTAAAAGCAAAGCATTGTTTACTAGAAAAAAAAACAGATAAAAAAATAAAAAGTAAGAAACAAAAAAAAGTGTCATTCACTGATAGGTCAAACCCGCACACATGATCTTAATAAAAAAGCTTAAGCTTGCATTTGTTTTTATTATTTTTCATTCGCTTTTTTTTTTAAAAAAAAAACAAATTAAATCATAAGTTGCCCGCGGTAACTGGAGTCATGTCACTGCAAGTCTAATTTTCAACTTGTTTTTGCCTAAAAATACCTTTAAAATATAATATAAACTTCTAAAAAAACCTTAACAATCCCAAAACATCTCAAAAACATTCTAAAAGATGAAAGTCAATCGAATAAAAAAATAAATGGATTTACATCTACTTTTCTTAATTTGTTTAGAGTAAAATACCATTTTTATTGAACTTTTCTCTAAGAATAGAAACCCATCGATATAAAAATCATTCTTTTTTATTTTTGAAATATGGTTAATTAACAACTTTCTCTTTATTTTATTGTGTTTTAGCAACTTTTTACTCCTCTCTTAAGTTCAAGAACTGGAAAAAGAATAAAATAAACTTTTGGGTCAAAATTAAAATTCTAAATTTTTTTTTTCAATTTAGGAGAATTAAAAATTACCTTAAATCTTATTGTTAATTAAATTTCAAGGCGGATTATGAAAATCTTGTCAAAATAATTTATTAAAAACATATCATATATTTATAGATTTGATTTGAAATTTCATTTACACTTCGAATCGAGTTGGTGAATCATTAAATCGATCCAGAGTCAATATAGATTTAATAACATTTTTTTCATGGGTTAGGATACAACTTTGGAATTTCATTCCTCAATCTAAAACACTTATTTAGAAAGAAAGGAAGAACCAAAAAAATTTTATTGCTAAAAGAAAACAACATTTGTATTTTTTTAAGGCTTTTGGTATACGATAAACCCTTCCTTCAAACACCAAATTAGTTAGAAAAAAAATTGCAATGCTCTATAATATTCCTCTTTTATCTATCTATTAGTAATAAAACTTGGATTTTCAAAACCTTTTTTTGTATTACACACACACAATAATATACAAAGAAATCAAACCTCTCAAAAGCATAAACCCCACGTATATTTGTTGAGCAACAAGACAAAAACTTTTTTGAGAAAATGTTAGGAGTTGCCACTAACCTTGTCATTTGTCAAAAGCTTTGCAAGGTATAAACAACACCTCATAATCTGCAACGTTTTTGTCTCTTTATTATTGATAGCTCATATTTACATTAACTTTTTGTTTTTGGTTCCATTCTTCCATTATAAACATTCCTATGGCCAATATCTCTTTAAAAGATCGCATTGATCCTACTTTTTATTCAAGATCTTGTACGTGCTCCATGGAAATGTTAGGTTGCCCTGAAAAATGCATGCACGGAGAACAGCAAACTCGAAAGCACTTATTCTGTAAAATTTTGTTATCTTTTAGATTATAACTAGGTTACTTTCCAATATTTAGATAAGTAGGAAATTTTGTCATTGAAGCGTCGAACTTAAAAACTCCACAATTAATTCTCTATTTGGTCTAAGTTTTAAATTAAATAATATAAGAGTTGATTTAATATAATATTATTTATTTGATAGATCCAAAAAAAAATTCAAGTTAACTCTAATTAAACTGTCAATGTTACAACTTGAGTAATGAACTTTAGTGGGTTTAATTAATTTTTTTTATATTATATAATAAAAAAAATAAAAACTAATTTAAAATCAATTAAATATTAAAGGAAAAAATAAAAATAAAATCAATAAAAATTCGACATTGAATGATAAAATTAAAAGAAAAAAAAATTAAAAATTCATGAAATAACCAAAGGTAAAAAAAAAAAGGAGCTCAATGCAAGGGTTTGGGCCAAATATATATATATATATATATATATATATATATATTAGGGCAAATGACCTTTAACAAATGACACGCCATACACTTGGTTACAACCAAGATGTGGCTGGAAAAATTGGAGGAGGGGTTTTTTTAGTTGAAAAATAATTTGTCAATCTATTTTCATCTAAAAATCACTCAAAAAAACATAAATCAACTAAATAAAAAATCTCAAAACTATATCCGATCTTTTTTGTCAGGATATTTAAGAAAAAACACCAACATCAAACTCTCCTCGTCGATTAAAACCCTTTGACACTAATAATGATGAGTTTCTTCACTAAAAAAGAGATATAACCGATAATTTTCTCTCTTATCATTATTTTCAGGTGACTTTCTCTCATTGCTTTCAAAGTTAAATATTGAAAAATTAAAAAACAAATTGATCAAAATTAAAATTATTGTGAATTTGGTATGAAGCATATATTTTCTCTATGTTTTACTTTTCAATTCTTTGTCCTTTAATTTTATATTTTTATGATAAATTGAAATATAATTTCATTTAACTAGCCTATAGAAGGGATTAGATTATAAGAAAAAAAAAGTTTTTTTTAAAAATAGATGCTTCTATGTTTATATAAACAATGAAACCACCCCATATATTTTAGTTGTTTTTGTGGTTGATGATGCTTATCTTGCTGCGGAGGGTCATGGGGAGCTTTTGAAACAATAAAAAAAAAAAGCTCTTGAAAGGGAACTAAAAGGAAAAATTAATTGTTATATTAAATGTGTGTTTAGTAATATAATACAGTGTGCTTTTCAATTAAAAATGCATCGAATAATATTTTTTTTAATTTTTTATATTTTTGACATTAATATATTAAGATCATCAAAAAGCATTATAAAAAATTAATTTAATATTTTTTCAAATAAAAAACAATTTAAAAAATACTTTAAAAATTAAAAATTACCAAGTATCAAATATATACAATAAATTAAGTTAGGTTTTTGTCCTCGTACGACTAGCAGGTGATGCTAAATGGCCTTAAACATATGTGATTCATACGTGAATTTTTAAGACTTGTGTTAATGATGTGACAGAAATTAATTATCCCTAATTTATATGGAAACTTAACCAAATTAAAGGATAAAATTTACCCTAATTTTCTTGATAAACCATGTTGAAAAAATTAGATGGGAACTGTTTGCGCTTTGATCAATAATTTATGGTGTCTGACATATTTTACCCTTGATCTTTCGATATTTTTAGCATCTCAAGTATTTTACCCTTGATCTTTCGACCAAGTACTAGGCACTGGGCTCTGTCCTTAGAGCTGACCTCGTCAATGATTAGGGCCAGACACGTTATATAAGCCTGTGATTTTATAAGCTTTTGGACGTTTTGGCTCCCAGTACAGATGTATTTGGAAAAGTGTTGCAAATAATATTTTTTAAAATTTTAAATGTTTTTAAAATAATTTTTTTTATTTAATGTATTTATAAATGAAAAACATTTTAAAATATCACTAATACTATAATTCCAAACACATCCTAAATTTAGGCTCAGGCTTTACTAAATATTTTGTTTTGAAAACTAATGATAAATCTTGGTTAATCTGTGTTCAAGAAATATGCATTTATTCCAAAGATAGAGATCTTCTTTTGTTGTTGTTCAACAAATTGCCCACTTGACATGGGCTTGGTATCGAGAGGTAAATATTATAGTTGAATCATTACGTAGCTCTATTTATTTTTATATTTTAAAAATATTTTTAAATGTTTTTTTCTTTAAATTAATATTTTTTTTGTTTTTGGATTATTTTAAAATGTTAATATCAAAAATAATTTTTTTAAAAATAAAAAATATATTAATTAATATATATTTTTAAATAAAAAATTGTTTTAATAACCATAATTATATTCTCAAATACGATGTAAGAATGAAAAAACATAAACACGCAACCACTTCCTGAAAGCTTTGTGAAGCTCAACTCAAATACAGCACTTTGTTCTACAGGCTGTGGACTCGACATGATTGCCAGAGATCATCACGGAGACGCCCTTCCGAGTGCTCATAAACGGATATTTCAGGCCCATCTACCTATTGTCCTTGGGGAAGCAAAGGAAGCAGGATTCTCTAAGATTATGCTTGAATCAGGCTGTCTTCAGGGCTATCTAGGGGCAAAGAAGATGAAGACTGCTAGCTACTCAATCATTGCTAAAGACAGACTACTTTGTATCATCTTCTTCTTTCTTCTTTTTTTTTTTTTTTTTTTTTTGATATATGAACTAATTTATATATATCTCAATTAATTTTATAGATTCTAAAATTAACGACCATGTAAATTTTTAATAATTATTATATAAATAATTACAGAATTCGAATATAAAATCATATAAAAAACAAATTTTTTAATCTTAAATTATTATCATTTTGTAGATGGTTCTCAAGCTTTTCTTCGTAAGCACAGTCCATGACAAAATGGCCCATTTCGTAGAAATATAGCCATGCATGCTGAACAAGAAAGCATTACAATGGATGAGGTCCCTGATTCTCTGTGTGCTGTGTGTGGTTCAAAGCGATTTATCTCCATCTTCTTTATGAATGAAATTGATGAATTGATAGAAACAACAGCAAGAAGAAGAAGAAGTTGGTTGGTAAATTAATCTTGACATATTTTTTTTTATGATATTGGGAATGGTTAGAGGAAAAATATAAAGGATGCTTTTTTTTTTTAATGGATAATTGAGTACATCGTTTGGAAATGCAGTATAAACTGCGTTCCACAAAAATTTAATCTTTTTTGCTATAAAATAATATTTTTGATATGTTTTAAATTATTTTGATATGTTGATTTTAAAAATAATTTTTTAAAAATAAAAAAATATATTATTTTAATATATTTCAGTATAAAAAATATTTTAAAAAATAATCCCAACCACACTCTCGAACAAGTTCCTCAAACCATGTATAAATCTTTATAATAGTAGATTTAAAGATGCAGCATTGACAATTTTATGTTGTAACTTCAAAAAAAAAAAAACTAAACTAAATTATTTTTTTAATTTTCTAACAACAAAAATCTCATAGATTTTAAAAATAATTTGATTTAGTTAAATTTATATCATTTTTACACATATTTTAAATAATTCAATTAATTTCCTCACCTCTAATCCACATATTAAAAGGGTGTGTTTGTAATTGTAATTTAACCACATGCTCTGAAAAATCTTGAATTTTTTGCTTTTAGCTTTAAATTATTATTATTTTAATATATTAATATTAAAAATAATTTTTTAAAAAATAATATTATCTTAATATATTTTTAAATAAAATATTTTAAAAAAATCAACTTCATCAAACTCTCAGTCTCAGCTGTACACGAAAACTGCCGCTAGGGCTAGGGAAATAGAGCACAATTATACCTTTGGGCTTATAAAATGTTATGATTAAAAAATTAGCTGCCTAATGGATCACGAATAGGTCTGTCTCCCTGGTTGCCACATCTCCAGGAGTCGGGCCCGCGGTTGGCATATCATTGAAGAAAAATCTCATTGATTCAGTTAAAAATAAGTTCCAGTTAATCCGGTTAATTCAGTAAAAAATTAATTATTAATTTTTAGAAAAACATGTTTGATTTTATTTAAAAATATTAATTTTTTAAAATAAAAATAAAATTATCTTAATTTTTTAAAAGATTTACCTATAAATTACCTAGCCATCCGAATCAGGTTTTAAAACTAAAAAACCAATCGTTCATCTACTGGATTTTATTAATTTTAAATGAGTGTTTGGAAACACTGTTATACTCGTGTTTTTAAAAAAATTAAAATTTTTTATATGTTTTAGATCGTTTTGATGTGTTGATCTTAAAAATAATTTAAAAAATATTATTTTAATTCATTTTAATATAAAAATAATTTAAAAAATAACCACAATCATACTACTAAACAATCATATCTAATCTTAGCCATCAAATTAAAAAAAAAAAAACAGCTAAACAAGTTTTTTTATCCATTTCACAAAGCCAAAAAAAATTCTCTGTTCTATCTCAAGGTATATCGTTTTATTATTTTCTTGTTTATCTAAAAACGTTCAGTGTTGTCTAAAAAAATAAAAATATGTCAGCCAAAAAGTAGTTCAGTAAAATAAAAATAAGTTTCTCAAGTTTTTTAAAGTGTGTTTGGCAGTGTGATAGTGATTGATTTTCAAATAATTTTTCGTGTTGAAATACATGTCAATGATTTTTTTTTTTAAATTATTTTTGACATCAGCACATTAAAACAATTTAAAAAAATACAAACCATATTAAATTTTAGTAAAAAAAAATTTTAAATTTTTTAGGAACGTGATTTCAATCGCGTTTCCAAACGCTATCATGTTGAGTGGTATTTATTTTAATTATTACATAATTAAAAAAAGAAAAAAGCTTGAAGCCTTGAAGCATTGAAGCATTGCCCGGGCATAGTAGCTAGTTGTTGTCTGACATAATACGATAGCAAGTCCATCATAATAGCATCATAGCATCAACAAGTTGAACATTGTTGCCCTATACTAGAATGTTAACTAAGGAATGTTAAACCAAGCAATGAATTCATTACTGTATGAGCTTGATGTTTGAAGTTCACGGTTATAGAAACCCAAGGAGAAAGAGAGGGTTTTTGAAGCGCGATTTCCATCGATGATTACCGACAAGAAAATGATCCGATAGAAGGAGAAAAAGTCGATGTAAGACCATCAAATCAAGAAATAGAACAGAGGAAAGAAGAAATCTGGGAACATCAAAAAAGCAAGACCAAATTAATCATACCTAGGTCAATTTCTTCTCGTTTTTATCGGTGTATTTATTTTAATTTTTATGGTTCAGATTGTAATTAAGTATAATTTATTTATATATAAAACTCAACTATAAAAAATTATTTTTTTTATTCTTTATAGCTTTTTAATGGGTCTCATACCCAAACCTCAACCTCCATCTCTAATATAAACACACACTAATATTTAGTAGCCGTTTGGTAGTGTAGCTGCAGGTAAGGTTTACTCGTAGCCACACTACCCAGTGTTTGATTAAAGAAAAAGAAGTGTGTTTTGCTAGCAGGACCCACTAATATTTAAGGTTGGATCGCAGGTTTTGAGAAGCAGCATTTTACTGCTTCTCATGCTGACAAGGTAACCTCAACAGTGGAGCCAATTAATTCACTCGCATTGTTCATATTAACATTTTTTTTTTGAAAAATCAGTGCGCAAAGTTTATTTTTTCCCTAAAAAATTACTAGTACAGTTAATTAATTGCACTCGTATTGTTCACGTGAACGTAAACAATATTATTTTTTGTTTTTTTAAAATTAGTTTAAGATAAATTAAATTTGTTCGTACTGTAATCTCAATTTTATTCATGATAATATTTAATTTTATTTTATTGCACGCAAGATAAATCATGATAACTGTAGTTATTGTCAAATGAATTTTGTACATAATAAAATTGTTGATTTTTTTTTAAAAAATTGTGTTTTACTCGAAAAACTAGTACTTAATATTATTTAATAACACTACATAAATTAGAAGGATATCGCATGATGACGTTGCATTTGTGAAATTTGATTGCAATTCTAATTATGTTATTGCCAGGTCCGGCCCAATTAAAAAAAAATCAGTTTTTATTTTTATTTTAATTGTGTTCTATTCAAAAAATTAGAAGGAGATCGCTTGATGACGTAACAAAAGATTTAGTTTTTGTTGTTGCACGCTTAAGGAACCATGAAAAATATTATTCTTGTTGGATAGATTTCGTATGTGATGACATTGCACATAGTTTAATGAAATAATAAAAAATATTTAATATCAATATTATTTATTTTATGATATAATAACAGTAGTTAATTTTACAATATTTAAATTAAAAATCATTAATATTAATATATATATATATTAATTATTTTATAACCTCAATTTAAAAAGTATTTTTTTAACCAAACACATTAAACTATTTTTTCTTCAATCTCAATTTTAACCACAGTTTTAACCAAACACCTATTTTTTCAAACCAATCTCAACTAAAAATATTTTTTATAAAATAATTTTTTTAAACTACAATTACAAAAATTACTATAATATCAAACACACTTTTATTAGCAAAGGAAAACACAAATCCGTCTGTGTGCTGTGTACAATCTACCCTCTGCCTACAAGGTATCGCAAACACCTTGAGGTGGGGACTAGGCAATCACTTGCAAAGAAGGAAAGGCAACCCCGTCAGTTCGTCACAGTTGCTCTGACCATATGGGTGGTACCGGAGGCTTTGGGAGAATGGAGGTTATAAATATATATAGAGATAGAGGGTATATTTGGAATTTTCTGAACAGTACAGGGTTTATTGTTTCGGAAAAAACCATTAACGTGAGAAGCGATTTTTTAGCTGAGAAGCGATTTTGGAAAACATCTAAAAATGTTTTCCAGCTTGTGTTAAAACCAGAAGTTTTTTTTTTTTTTTTTTTTTTTTTTTTTTTTTTTTAAATTTATAAAAACAACAAAAACTCCTCTTTTTATGTTTTTTGTTTTGAAAAATAGAGTAAAACTCCATAACCCCTACTGCTAGTCCTCCCTCCTTCACTCCAAATCCGCCACACCCTTCTCTTCTTCCATTCTCCTCTTATCTTTCTCCGAAAAAAATAAATCGAAAGAGAGAGCCTTTCTGTTTCGGTTAGATCGGGTCTCTCGATTTCGGGTCGGCCTCGATCCGGTTTTTCTTTAAGGTACGTTTCTTTTTTGTTTTCTCTCCTAAGAATTCATTCACAGTTCTGAAAATTTGAAACTTCAGTGCTCTCTCGTTTTATTTTTGAATTTTGAAGTTTCTGTGGTGCCACTTTTCTTTTTCTCAGGAAACAAACAAAGTTTTTAAAATATCTCTAAAAAAAAATCGAATCTTTTGGTGAGAAATATCTCAAAAAGAAAAAAAAAAAGAAATCTGTTTTTGAGAGAAATCACTAATCAATCAAGGGGTTAGGAAGGTAGAGGGGATCGATTATTGATAGAGAAGGATTTGAATTTCTAAACGAGGACGATACTAGTGGAGTGCAAGAAGGCATTCAAGGTGATATATCTCAACAACAACAAATGAGTTTGGTTAGGGAAGCCATTGCAGATCAATTGTGGAATGATTATAATAATCATTAAGAATTTATTGTATCTTAATTAGTATTGTTCATGGGTGTAAGACTTCATTATTAATACTCTCTAACAATGAAAATATTATATTGTTATGTTCATTCTTGTACCTCATTCAATTTAATTAGGTGGAAAATTTATCTCAAAACCTTTCAAAATAATGATAAAAAATATTTGTGTATGTCAAGATATCAAGAATATCATAGAAAATGTTTAATTTGAATACAATTTTCATTTTTCCATTTTTCTCGAAATCGAAAACAATATAAAATGAACACATTTTCCAGTTTTCTGAGTTGGAAAAATGATCTGAAATTTTAAGAAATGAACATGTTCTCTATTGGAGAAGAAAAACTAGAAAAAGAGAAGAAAATTGAAAATGATAAGGGAAAATTGTTTTGTGTTATTGAACAGGGCCTAAGTGGCTTATTGCTAAACTTGGTTTTCTTTTTCTTGTTATTTTATGTTGTGTTGTCATGTTCGCTTCCAACAAGTGTAAATTTGGAGGACCTGCAGCGTGTTTTTGTTTTGTGTTTTTTTCATTATAATTTTAAAATACAGTGGTTGCTGATGAATTTGTGTTGCTACAGGAAATTAAAGCATGGAGGAAGAGGATAACTACGTGGAGTATGTTCCTGTGGCGAAGCGTCGAGCATTGACAGCTCAAATGATTCTTCAGAGAAGGGGAAATATCTCTGCTTTAGAGGATGAACTTGAAAAATCAAAACTTGCAGAAGCCAAACCCAGTCTCCTGGTCAAAGCATCTCAGCTCAAGCGTGACCAACCTGAAATTAGTCAGACGGAGCAGATTGTGCAACAAGAAAAAGAAATGATAGAGCATCTATCTGATAAGAAAACACTCATGTCAGTTCGTGAGTTGGCCAAGGGAATCACATATACGGAGCCATTGTTGACAGGATGGAAACCACCGCTTCCAATCAGGAAAATGTCCAGGAAGGAATGTGATGCAATTCGAAAACAGTGGCATATAATAGTTGATGGTGAAAAAATTCCTCCACCGATTAAGCATTTTAAAGATATGAGGTTTCCCGAGCCTATTTTGAAAATGCTAAAAGCCAAAGGGATTGTGCAACCTACTCCTATTCAGGTGCAAGGTCTTCCTGTTATCTTAACAGGAAGGGACATGATTGGGATTGCCTTCACAGGATCTGGGAAGACGCTTGTTTTTGTGCTTCCACTGATTATGATTGCCTTACAGGAGGAGATTATGATGCCCATCATGCCTGGAGAAGGCCCTGTTGGTTTGATTGTCTGCCCATCAAGAGAACTTGCCAGACAAACTTATGAAGTTGTGGAAGAATTTTTGATTCCGATGAGAGCAGCTGGGTATCCAGAACTGAGGCCATTACTATGTATTGGTGGAGTGGATATGAGGTCACAGTTGGAGGTTGTAAAGAAGGGTGTGCACATTGTAGTTGCAACTCCTGGAAGGTTGAAGGACATGCTAGCAAAGAAGAAAATGAGCCTGGACAACTGCAGGTTTGAACCATTTATTTTGTGATACAGTATTGTTTTAAATTAATGACTTTGTTCTCTATTGTTATTGTGATAGTTATGGATTCTTACTTTTATCTTGTTGAGAGGGTCTCTATTTGCTATATGCATCCATATAGATTTGATACCAAACTAAGTCCCTGCCACATATTGCCTCATTTTTCTCCAGACCCCCTTATCAATTAAGTATTTTTTATTATCCTTTTTTTAAGTTCTGCAGACATGCAACCTCAGCTGACATTTCTCATCTCAAAACTTTTTTCAAACTCAGATAATGTCTGCTTGCCGGTTATACTTCTAGTCTTGCTAGACTTCAAAACCTTAAACTTGATCATATTTGCTACTCAGATTTAATTTGGTTTTTTCTCCACAAGTGGTGCAGTTGAGTTTGACTTGGTTCCTGTCATTTGAAAAAGCCACAAAGGACATTGCTAATAAGATAGCCTTTAACATCATAGGAAGTGATGGAGGAACTTGTGGTGTCTGGAGAATAATTTCATATTAGTTGGTCAATGATTCTTTGAAGATTTGTAGTCTGAATAAACTTCTTTGGTATTGTATCTTCAGCTTATTTGTGTAGCTATAAAGATGACATCTTGAATTGAAAATGTTCGATGCAGCTGTTTTTAACCGTGCATATAAGAGTTGGTGTTGCCATTTTCTTGTTTCTATACCCCCTTAGTTTCCTAGTCTTGCAGCAAATTGTATGGCTTTGCTATGTTTGCTCGCTTGATGCATTTCTTTTCATCCTTTCATATAATGTTTGATACACTTTTCTTCTCTCTCGAGCTCTCTTTTGTTCTTTTTTCCCTGAAGATATATTTTCTATTCATCTGCTAGCTACTTTCTGTTAAGATTGTTGCCATTCCCTTCAGGTACTTGACATTGGATGAAGCAGATAGATTAGTGGATTTGGGCTTTGAGGATGACATAAGGGAAGTTTTCGACCACTTCAAAGCCCAAAGGCAAACTCTTTTATTCTCTGCCACCATGCCCACCAAAATTCAGAATTTTGCTAGAAGTGCTCTCGTGAAGCCTGTCACTGTTAATGTGGGAAGAGCCGGGGCAGCAAACCTTGATGTGATCCAGGAGGTTGAGTATGTAAAACAGGAGGCAAAGATTGTTTACCTTCTTGAGTGCCTACAGAAGACGCCACCTCCTGTATTGGTATTTTGTGAGAACAAGGCTGATGTGGATGACATTCATGAGTATCTCCTCCTGAAGGGAGTGGAGGCTGTTGCTGTTCATGGAGGCAAAGACCAGGAAGAGAGGGAGTATGCGATTTCATCATTTAAAGCAGGCAAGAAAGATGTCTTGGTTGCAACTGATGTCGCCTCAAAAGGGTTGGATTTTCCTGACATTCAACATGTAATTAACTATGACATGCCTGCTGAAATTGAAAACTATGTACATAGGATTGGGCGAACAGGAAGATGTGGTAAGACTGGAATCGCAACGACCTTTATAAACAAAAACCAGAGTGAGACAACACTTCTTGATCTGAAGCACCTCTTGCAAGAAGCGAAGCAGAGGATTCCTCCTGTTTTGGCTGAGTTAAATGATCCAATGGAAGATGGAGACACGATTACTAGTGCAAGTGGAGTTAAAGGGTGTGCTTATTGTGGTGGTCTCGGTCACCGCATCCGTGATTGCCCCAAGTTGGAGCATCAGAGAAGCCAGCAACTTGCTAACTCCAGGAGGGATTATTTCGGGTCTGGTGGTTATAGGGGAGAAATCTGATGTATTTGTACGGTCTTTTCAGCTGATCTGGCGTGCATATTTCTATACTATGTTTGTGTTGCTGTATCAGAAAACTTTATGTTCTTTTAAATGGCAGGGTTACAATAGAGAGGCTTTTGTCGAAATTTATGTTGTCTGTAAATGTAGTTAAGATAACCAGTATTGGAGGATTATCTTGTTAGCTAGCATTTGTTTTTGAATTTATGATCTCTTGCCCTGCTTTGATTTACATAGTAAAATCAATTATTATTGTTGTTATTATTAACTTGGATTTGGATTTGGCATGCGGATAGGATTTTGTTTTCTACTTCAGAGCATCCAGGGAAATTCAAGTTGGCCAGAAGGATGAGTTGTTTGGCTACTAAATGGAGATGGAATGGTACTATTTTTGTAAATCAGGGAGTCCATGTTGTTAGAGCTTCAAGCAAAGATTCAGAAGCCTGGAAGGGATGATCGGCCTTCAACTTCAGATGAAAGAAACGAGCTAAAAACACTCTTATCTCAGATCACCGGGAGACTGACAAGCACGTGGAAGCAATCTGGAGGATTGTATCCTCCAATGGTGCAGTCGGCGGATATAAACGTGAATCCTCGGAGATGATGCATTGAAGGTATTTTAGTTCTGCAAAATCTGACTCATTTATCAAGTGGTCTCCAACTAGAAAGTCTAGCTCTGTTTTAACCTTCTTCTTCAACGCTTCTGCATGGATTAAGGGTATGTTTGTTTTTATATTTTAAAAATATTTTAAAAAAAAATTAAAATTTTTATTTTTTTATTAATTTTAAATTAATATATTTTTAGTGTTTTTAAATTATTTTGATATATTAATATAAAAAATAATTTTTTTTAAAAAATAAAAAAATATCATTAATAAATATTTTAATAAAAAAAAATTATTTAAAAATAACAGAATCATACTAGTAAACAAGCTCTAAAACAAGCTCTAAGTAATGCCCATTCCATAGCCCCATGAATAAGTCAATTTCCGTGTACTTAAAATTACCGTCCCTGGTCTTCCAACTATAAAGCTTGATGATGGAGAATTAAAATAAAAAACTATATTCCAATCTGGCAACTCATCATCAAATATCAATTTATTTCGTCGAATTCCGCATAAAATCCAATAGTACAATGTGAGAATTGTTTGATGCTGGGACTTTAACAACAAAATACAAACGAATACACCAATACAATATTTTTATGGTGAATTTTTTTGATTGAATATATTTTTATAGTATTCATAAATATTTTTTTGATATATATGGAGAGAATTATAATAGAAAAAAAATCTTAAAAAATACAAAGATGTTTTACTATTACAAATATAATTACCTATAGATTTAAAAAGTTCTGGAATTGTTAATTTTTGATATACAAAATTACACAGATGATGAAAAATAATGAAATGATTAAAATAGGTTAAATATATTTATTTTTTTGGCATTTTTCTAATTATTTTTGAAATACAAACAAAAATAGGGCTAAAATTAAATTATAACAAACACTTTGTTCAATTATATTGTCTCTTTGACACTCGTTTTCTATCAACATAGAGGGCAAGGGAAGTGTATGTGGGGAAGAAGAGACCTCTATTTCTTGCTTTCTTTTTAAAAGGACATTCGTTTGTCGTCTTTGATATTCATTTCTTGCACCATTTCACTTTATATAAAAGCCCATGAGTCAAGCCCAACACTATAATGGGCCATCCCAGGAGTCCTGCTAACATGGTCCAAGCCCAAACCCAAAGAGTATTGAAGCCTAGAATTGGACTTGTGCTCTAACATTCACTGAGGATAGCCCACTTGAAATGAAAAGTTGGTTTTTATTATATTTATACTTAAATATTTATATTATATTTATCAAGTTTTGGATATACAGAGTATTATTTATCTAAGGTATATATAAATATATCAAATAGAAAATTTATAATACTCACAATTTTAAGATATGATATTTGATTTGATAATTTTTATTCATAAAATAATTATTTTAAAAGACTCCTTTTTTATTTGAGTCATCCGGGTTACTATAGTTTTGAAACTCTGCCCGGCCTGGCGGGTTGACCAGAGATTGAAACCAGGCTGGGTTAAAAAAAATAAAGAAAGAAAAAACCCGGTATGACCCGGCAACCCAGCAAGACCTGTTAAAAATTTGGTTGTAACCCGTTGAATTTTGTTTTTTTTTTTTTTTTTACTAAAACGACGCCGTTTTGATTTTTTTTTTTTAAAAATTTGGTCTGGATAATCCAATGACTCAGTCAAAATCCGGTGACCCTATCAGAACCTGGAATCCAGGTCTTAGACCGAGCTGGCCACCAGGTCAGGTTTGAAAACTATACGGGTTAATAATCATTGCTTAAGTTAAAAAAATTAAAATTCACACTTAATATGTAAAGGGGAGAGCAAATTAGGGCAGATTATTTTAGTTTTTGTTTATTTTTGTGGTGATATGATATGTCTGTGTATTTTTAAAATATTGACTAAAAAAATATGGTTTATAACATTTTATAAAAAATAAAAACCAATTTTCTTAAAATTATTAGTGCAAAATCTATTACTACAGTGTCAAATACTTGAACAAACGAAGAATAAACTGTTCAATTTCCTGCTCTACCTAGGTTCTCAAGTGTGCTCATGTACTGAGGAGCACAAAACGTTCACTTTGATGAAGTCTTGAGACCTTGGATGCCTCGATTATTTCAGATAATGGCACTGAAAACAAAAACTTGAAGATTCATACACAGTATTAGAGGATTCATTTACGAAACCGTCAATGTTGTACAAGAAAATTAATGGAAATGAGCAGGCAGTAGATTAAGGACAGGATAATTGGTTGGTAAAAATGGTGGGAAAGCAAAGGGTTGCTTCGTTTGGAGACTAGTGTTTGAGAAAGATGAGAAAATAGAGAGACAGAAAAGAAAAAAGCTGAGAAAAACATGCTTCAATCTATTTTCAACGGCTGCTTTGGAGTGCTTTCATGTCATGGGACCCTTCTCTTTCTTTTGCAAATGTCTTACATGGAAATGGGAAGCAATCATCTCCCTTTTGAGATGACCTTTGTGCATGAAAATACAAAATTTGCTGTAATTTTGACATTTTTTTTATTAAAAAAACAAGAAAGGCACATCTTGATTTGATGGAGCACCATTTCTTGGGATGGATTCTTTCTTTTTTTTTTTTTTTTTGAAAAAACAAAAAGAAGATCACAAGATATCATCCGATCAGGAATCAGGAAAATACATCATGACCCCGAGTTTCTCCTCTAAATTTTTTTGGATTATGTTAGCATTCTATTGCGTTGATGCTCAATTATATATAATAATATGTAGAGAGAGAGAGAGAGAGAGAGAGAGAGAGAGAGAGAGAGATCTAATACAAGTTTCATGAAAAGGTTATGGAATTGTACGATTGGCCATCTCAAAGAGATAATTAAAGAAGCTCGGACTCAAAAGAAGAAATCATGGGATTTTTGTTCATACAAATGGCGCTTCGAACCTGGAACGAGCTCAAAAAAATACTTGTAAAGAGTTGGGAAAATAAATAAATAATTGAATTTTAATGAGAAAGGTGAAGATAAGGCTTTCATTTCATTCTCGGACAAGGTGATTGTGTGGTTGACAAAAGAGTCTCCATCAATGTTTTGGAGGTAAAATTAAAGAGCTTCTTTCTTTTTCCTGGCTTCTTTTAATAATTTATGCTGCAATTATTACTCCATCTGTTTTCCAAAACTAAATAATTCAAGTTTTCTTTTTGTAGCTGAGAGGATTCTTAGCTTAATAGTAATCTCTCTCTCTCTCTCTCCCCCTCTCCCAGTGTTTTTAAAAGTATTATATTGTTAAAGGTGAGGGTTTTCGTGGCTCTAGTGTTGGTTTCTGACAAAAGTTAAGGGGTTCGCTCTCAACAGGTTGTTAAATTTTACTTTTTTTTTTTTTTTTTTTTAAATTCTGGATAGCAATGTGGTCTAGATCATCAACCTTTTCAAGATTCATTCTTTTGGCCACTCAGCCATTTCTTTCTTCTCTTAAATCATGGCGGTTCGGTACTGCATAGCTGTAAGGTCTCAAAGACATTGATTCTCTCTCTCTCTCTGTCTTTTGGCCACACATGCCCTTGTTCTATACCAAAGCCCTTTCAGATTAAATTATGCACATGGCTTGTTGCTGTTGTAATACAACCTTTTGATGTCCTAGCAGCTTCTTCATTCTTTCTATTTAATGGTAGATTACGTGAGATATTGCCATGCCTTTTCCATGATTACATCTTGATGTTTAAGCTGGATTTGAGCTGGGAACCTAGGCATTAATCCCGTCAAAATGAGCTCTAAACTTGAATCCAGAAGGTACGTGATAATTAATAGTCAAAATGAGCAATTAGTGATTTCCACTAGCACTAACCAGTGTGTTTTTCTTGCTGTAATATGGCATTGTTCTTGATGATGATTATAATCATACATCATGTGAAAAACTGATCAATGGTTGGTCCCTTGGTGGTCATAATTATTTGTCAGTTCATAATTACAAGAGTAGTTGATAAATCATAAACTCCAGCAGCCTACAGGTTAATTGTGGGGTTATTAAGGTTAATGTAATGTAATTCAGCACTCAAAAGGTGACGACTTTTTTAAAGGCACCAAGAGGCCTTTCCTGTTTTCGGCTCTCCAGACATGAAGGCCCATGCTTTTGATTTCTTAAAATATGCTTCTTGAGACAAGGTATAGTAGTAATCAGTAAGTTAGGCATCCGGATCTTGAACATCAAAAACTGTACTGCTGGCCTTTGATTATCATATAACTTTGTCTTTACATTTTCTATTGGAGTATAAAGCTAGTTCGCCTCAGCTACATGACGTAAAGTATTCATCGAGAAGTGTAAATGTCTTGTGTTTCCAGGGCAGCGAATACCCTCTAGAATCTCAAGACTTGGATGATGCATGCTTCTATTTCTCAGGGCCAAATTCAAATGCCTTCCAGCTCCTCCAAATGATGAGGTCAGGTTACACTTTATATAGCTATCTATGATCATAATAGTGTATAGCAAATTAGCAGCTCACCTATTTCCCCACACCACAGGAAGAGCAGCATCAACTGAAGATCATCAAAATCCGCGAGCAAGACAACTTTCGTGTTAGTTCTAGTTCTATCTGCTTGTCATTGGTTTTTCTAGCTCGAGCTTCTTCGTTCAGAATTACATTTTCTCAAATATCTTGGTGTTACCTGACCTCAGATCTGGTATATCACAAGTGGCATCATCATTTTCACCCTGTCTTCTGAGTTTAGTCTTTATCTATGTACTCTTGTGCATTTAGACAGCAATTATTTAGTGGGATTAGCTGATCCTCTGGAAATATACGATCTCTGTGTGCTGATGAATGTCCACAGGCGTGCTTGTCTACAATGTAATTAGTAGGCGGCATGCTCTTGCTTTGTAGTGATCATTACCAATCTTTATGTAGTGTGATGGGAAATGTTTATGACTTAACCATTCCTGTGAAGGGCAATGTTTATGAGAAGTTAGGAGTAATTTAATGGGTGTTTCTTGACACATAGTTTGAAATTAAAACAGCAGGTAGCTTAGTATTCGACAGAGAGAGACCATTGTTGGGAATTGAAGGGCAGTAGTTGAAATCCCAAGGCAGTTGCAAAGGTCAAAGCTCCTCCAGAAAAATGGCATTCTTGTCAAGATTCACATGAACACTTTCCTTAGGAAGGTCAGGTCCCCTGGATTTTTTAGGGGTCTGGTTTTAGAACTAGACCACCAGTTATTCACTTGCCTGTTCACCTAGCTTATCAAAATCGGTCAAGTTTTCCTATCTGCAATCATATAATCATTTTCTTCAGCATTGTGTTCAATTTTGTTCTTATTGTTGATGAAGGATGATGCCTTCTTCCCTCACATTGTAATTGCTAGTGCTTTTGTTCTCTTTGTTAGCTAAGCAATTCCTTTATTCATTAGAGTGCTAATTTTTTTTTGCTTCAGGGACAATGACTGACCACGGGACCAGAGACAGGAAACAACTATTGGATCTCAGTCTCAAGAAGCTATAAGTGTACATTTGATACTTCAGAGTTGTGCTACCCACAATAGCCCTTCAGGAAGAAAGAAAACAAGAAGACAATGAGTGAGCTAGGTTCTGAAAGATCAAAGCCATGGAACATATACACAAGTTCAGACCCTGCACCATCTCAAACAGGAGAAATTGATAGGGAAGCTCCATGGAAAAGTTTTGGAACGTCCATGAATGCCATTTCTTTTGGTTTTGTTGCAACAGCAATCTTGATATCAATGTTTCTGATCATGGCCATCTTCGAACATCTGTTTAGGCCTAATCCTTCTTTTTCTACACCTCAAGAAGTCACCGATGGTTCTTCAGAATCAAGACCACTACACAAACTTGGAAACCCTCAAACAGTAAGTCTTCACTAAGCATTTAAGTTGTATGTTTCACTTTTTGATGAAAAAAAGAAAAAAACCATGTACTATGGTAGCGTTTGGTTGTTGTCCCAAGACAAAGAGATGGAGACATTAGGAATAGAAAGGATATGTCTCCTGTACTTATTTCTGAAAGGACAGAGATTCACTCCAAGGCCTAATCCTTATTTTGTTCTTTTTGTATCTGTTTTTTTTTTTATCCTGAAACACTCACCAAACTCAACCATATATTTTTCTTCGGCCTAGTGTGCAAGAAGCCTGCTAGTTATATGCTTCTATGGATGATGAAAATAAGTTCTTGGCTTTGTGACAGGTTCCAGCAGCTTATGCATCAGATTTTGCAGTAATGATGCCTGGACAGCAGCTTCCAACTTATATTGCCCAACCAGCACCCTTACCTTGTCCAAGGGAAAAGATTTATTGGCCTAACCATGAGCAAGACCTTGTTTTTCCTTGAAAACATAGTGTAATACTTGCATTTGATCATGCAGCGGCAGTTATGTTATACTATCTATCTATATCAAAATGATTCATCACTATTATGCACTACTCATTTCTTTGGCTTATGTTACCACATGAGACTAATTGATGAAAATCTGGCCATTTTTACTTGAAAAATCGATCATTCCTGATTAAAAAAAAAGAAGAAGAAGAAATAGCCCTCCGTTGACCAATCATGCCACCTTGAGTGGGCAATTCATGGGTTTCGCCCTTCTTTAGGATAAGATGTTCTGTCAGAAAGACTTCGCTGTATTTCTACTGTTTGAATCATCACAAGGATTTCCAGTGTTCGAAAATTTTTTCATCAAAATGTCAACCAGCAAATTATATGCTATGAGTACGATGCCTTGTAAAGTTTGTCCGTGTAAATCTGCACACCAACTTGGCCATTTTCCAAGTATCATGTGTTGAAGAAGCACAATGTGTTCTACAGGTTCAATGTTACAGAAGACAATGATGTTCAGTATTCCAATCCAACACCAAAGCTTTCATAATAAATGGCTATGACATCCTTTTAGATCCTCAAAAACTCCCTTCCTTTGTTAGCACACAAGCTACAGCAGCTTACTAAAGGAACGATTTTTGTCCCATAGGTTCTGCTCTTCTGTATCCTATCTGCAGTTAACATGAAGCATATATCTCTTGAACAAAAATCACCTGGGATAAACAACAGTTGAACGTTGAGAATGATTTGGTGGAAGTATTAATCTAGCTGCATGATCCCTGACTGAAGTTCATCTGGATGTTCGATCTATTTAGGAAAGTCATAATCATGTTAATTCACTCGAGGCATCATAATGTTGGGAGTATTTCATGGCACAGTTCCATTTTGTACCTTTTTCTGTATATTCTCTTAAATGTGCTGTTCGCAAATGGTAAATCATCAGCTAACAATTGAACCTTACTGCTCTGAACGATCTCTGTGACGAACTTGCCAGAACTAGGGTTTTCAGACCTTTTGTTTGAGCCGATATCAAAAACTAATGCTATGGTTTGACCCGTGTAGATTTGGGAAATGAAAAAACTTGAGCAGAAGAAAGTATATGCTGAGATTCAGAGGAACAGTTGCTTACAACATGCATGTGTGTTCCTGTTCATTTTGTTATATGGAAAGATGGAATCTAAGCTGTCTGGCTGTCTCTCTCGCACGCAACTCATTGCGGTCTTAGCAATATGTCCTGCATAGGTTCATGTATAGATATGGTCTTTCATATTAATGAAACTTTACTTTTTCCTATCTGCGGCATAGGTTCATGTATAGATGGTCTTTCATATTAATGCAGCTATACTTTTCCTATCTGTGTGAAGTAAAATGTCATATTACCCGCTTCGAAGAAGCACACCACTTGAGAAAAGCCTGTTCTGATTTCCTTTGTGATCTTGTAGCGGCTCAGAAGCCACTGATGCCCATGTAAAATGCCTACCAGAGAGGCACTGCTGTCCTGTTATGAATCTCCAGCGATTTTCTCTGATGCAATTAAGTAGATGATGCCAATAACAATCAAGGGGATTGACCATGAAGTTAACCACGAGCATTCTCATCCTCTGTGAGTAAAATACGGTGCGTGGTAAAGCTTTGAATACCATGGTGTTTCAACATTCGAGTGTTTCGACATTTGAACAAAGAACCAAAAACCTCAGATCTGTTTTTTCACTCCAAAAATGTCTTTGACCAACTCAACCTCCCACAATCCCAAGTAAACCTTGACAGGGAATTTGCAATTTATGAGAAGCAACACATTTTGTGCTCTTCTTTAAACACGTATCCTAGCAACAACACCAACCCTAAAAGAATATAACTAGAAGAACCAGCAATAACAGCCTCCATTGCATACAAGCCAACAAAACAAATATTTTGAGAAAATGTGTCTATGTTGATATGAAACATGGCATTGATCACATACCAGACTAGAGAAATCTAACAAGGACATTGTTCTTATGTGACACGACCTATCCAAAAATTTAGAAAACAGAGAACAAATGTGAGAGGGCAGAAGCCGCCCCTCAGGTAAAAAAGATGTCAATTTCATGGAAAAATTAGTACCAAAGCAATCTATCTTCAGCACAAGTTTGTAAACTACAAATCTTTACATACAACCCTAAACATCCAGTTTTTAACATAAAACTCTGAGTTAATGTTTTCAATGTACGAGACAAGGTCTAAACTAACCATGCCATAACCATTGAGGACAAATTTAAGTTGTAACAAGCCAATAACAAAACCAACTCGAATCCTTATCCATCAATTAATCAACAAAAATCTCCGGACTTTTGGTGTTGTTGTAGTTCAGCTAGCATTAGTTTCCCCCTCCTCCAAACCTCCCTTATTGTCTAATGCACTAAAAACTAATCGACAAGAAGTCCTAAAATCAGATTTCAATCGCTCCAATATTTAATAGTTACATAAGAACCAGATTCAGAGAAAACTAACTCAAGTCCTTATCCATCAATTAATCAACAAAAATCTCCTAACTATGGAATTTTATAGCTCAGCTAGCATTGAGTTCCAACCTCCCTTGATATCAAATATCCTAAAAACTAATCAACAAGTCCTAAAATCAGATTTCAATCACTTCAATATTTAATAGTAACACAAAAAACACAATTTAGAGAAATCCATGATAACCAAAATGGCATGCTAGGTCCTCCAAATTTCTCCATTGATCATTTAAGTTGAACAGCACGTTATTCTACATAACAATTCACCAAAAATAATTTTGATAGATAAGAAAGAAAACAAATTCATTCAAGTACCACAGTAGCTCCCAATGCTTTAAGTTTTTCGATAATGGGACCAGCCTCTTCTTTAGTAAGACCCTTCTTCAAAACCACAGGCACTTTCTCCACCAAGTCCTTGGCTTCCTTCAAACCCAAATCAGTAAAAGTCCTAACTTCCTTTATAACCTTGATCTTGGCCGCCGCATCAAACTTCTCCAACTTAATATCAAAGGCAGTCTTCTCAGCCGCCGAAGCCGTCTTCACATCCCCGGAGGCGGATCCAGGTGCAGCCGGGCCTGATAAAATGGCCCCAGAGACAGCAGGGCCATAACGACCAAGACCCATTTTATGTCTGAAGAGAATGGCATAGTCGTGCCTCTCGATCTTTGTTAGGTCAAGAAGCACGTCAGCAATGCGTTCAAGTTTCTGGGTTTGGGTTTCCGAGGAGGAGGAGGAGGAGGAGGAGGAGGAGGAGCGGGAGATGATGGTGATGGGTTTCGGTGTGAATGGGAGGAGTCGTCTTTTCAGTGTTTTAGAGGCAAGGTTTGTGGTTATGGAGCTCATCTTCTTTTTTTATGGAAGAATTTATGGGTTTACACTTTAGAGTGAGGGAGGAGGAGGAGGAGGGTTTTTCATGTTTTTTTTTTTTTTTTTTTTGAGGAAATGGAGAGCTCACTGTAGTTAGGGTTGTAGGCGCTAGGCAGCATAAGAAGACTAGGGTAGTTTAGGTATTCTCCTATTATTTAATTTTTAAGGTTTTGTTCATTGTTTTCCCTCATATATTGCACAGGCCTAGCTTAATAATAATAATAGTAAATGATATATAACATAAAAAGTATAAATTTATTTGATTAAAAAAGTAAATAAAATCTGGGATAAGATCTCATTATAACTTCCACCACTTCTCTTGTAAATTCCTGCAATTTCCTGCAATTACAGCAATCAAAATTATAATTTTCATCAAATAAAACCCTGGAGAGCCAGATGAGTAGTTTGAGTAGAAATCAAGAATCAGAGGTCTTACCTCCTTGTGAGAATACGAGCTAGATGGACTGGTATCAGCAAGACTCAGCCTCCGTTCCCTCATCTCAAGCTGTTTAGATAAGATGCAAGAACAAAAATCCCTGCCAATTGTGTAGATTTCATGGAATTTACATAGAAAAATCAAGCAGTCAAATCATTTTTGATGATATACAGAGGAGTTAATTAAAGATCATTGCAGTAATCCAGTGACATTAATTCTCAATTTTGGCACTTCAGTGGTGTCATGTGGTTTGCTCCACTAGCAGTACTGGCCTTGATGCCATGGAATCAAAAGACAGTACTGGGTTCATACTGCCATCACGTTCCTGTTTTACAGTAGGTTTTGCAGCCATGGCAGCCATGGAGGGTACTTTCTCTCCTCAAGTTACTGCAAGCATGCCTCATTCCACGAGGCTTTTTCTCTTCTCAAGTATAATTGTGATCAAACAACGGTTCTGTTGTGCACTTCATCTCCAAAATCCAAAGTTTTCAAAGAAAATCATAATCTCATTGGCATTAATTATTAGGATTAGTGATGCAACCTGCCAGCCTGATGCATAATTGGACAAGGCCGGCAAAAGCTCACCTGTGATCACGATGGAGATGCTATATATATATATATATATATATATATATATATATATATATCATAGCATCCCAGGTATTCTAGGAAGCCGAAGAAACTACGTACGTACGTACAGCATGAATTATGATTGTGGAATTAAGTTCATCATCTAAAAGTGACTGAAGAATTTCGAGTAAAACCATATTTATTTTGGTTCTGCAATGATCAGAAAACTAGATCCATATTGAATAAGGATCAGACTGAAGCGAGATGATGGGATTTCAGAAATCAGACATGATGAATGCTTGAAATCCAAAAAAAAAAAAAAAACAAAAACCTTGTTCTTCTGGTAAACTTGCTCAGAAGCCATACCATGCTGTCCATTCACAATCAAAAACCTCTCCTTCTTAATCTCTTCTGTAGATCATCAGCAGGTTGAAGAGTTGATGAGTGTTGTATATTAATGTCATACCTGAATTAAGAATTGAGAAACAAGAAAGCAAGGCAACACATGTTATAAGAATTAAGATCTTAGATGAGCTAAAACTAACTTCTTTTACAATTTCTGGTGGGAAAAAGGACACATGTTAATGGAAGAATGGAAGACTGGCTAGGTTCTCCTTATCTTCCAAGATGTTTAGAATCTTTAATTTTTGTGAGTGTTAGTATCGCATCTCGTATCCTCCATCTTTAGGTTTTACATGGAGGGAGATGCAAGCTATGGAACAGCTGCTTGTCTGACATGTAGATTTTGGATTTGTTCAGACAAGCTACTCTTCTTTTACAAGAGTATAGGTGTGAAACATTTACTTGCTACCGATGCTTGGTTTGCACTCTTTTATTGTTGTTATACTTTCCCCAGGGACCCTCTAATCAATTCACAAGTATATCATATTAGTTTATGTTTAATTGTCATTTCACAAATAGTAGAGCAACAACATTTACTTTTTTTATTTTTTTTTATTTTAAATCATTACGCATATTATTTCAAATGTGATATATTCCCTTCCCGTATCAAGATATGGTGTTACAAAAATTTTGGTTGGAAGAAAACCGGTTTATGTTCTTATCGCGGTTAAAATTTCTCATTCTATCAATTTTTGCTGAATTTACCAGTTGGGGTGGCAATTTGACATTTCCTCATGTATTTACCTATATCTAGAGCTCTAGAGCTCCAAATCGAGCAAGGTTAGATTAGTTGGAAAGCTAATATTTTAAACTATAATTTTTATGAGAAATCTTTTTTAAATTTTGTTATTATGAGGCCTGAATATTCTTTAGAATAAAAGTGACGAATCTTTCCATATTTTATTGGCAATTCCTAAATGAGTTTTCCGCCAACTTCACTTTTTTTTTTCTATGGTATTTATTTTCTTTGTTTTCTTACATCTTATTATCTACTCATGTTAAAATTATGAGCTATACCTATGGTCAATAACTTTATTTTTGCTTTCTACAAAACACATCAAACTTGCGAAGTTTTTTATTATCAATTTTTCCACAGTTTTCCTCATTAGTGAGCTTTCTACTATAATTGATTCATGCATAACAAAATACATAACACACTAGAATTCTTCTTTTCCCCTTCAATTTGGCTCTTGGCCGAGCATGGTCTAAGGGAACTAAGGATCCCCTTTTTCTTTCTAGCTGATTTTTCTTACCTCATCAACTCATTGTTCACAGTCTACACATATTATAACTATTCATCAACCTAAATTTCAGAATTCCTTTCCTCCCCCATTCCATCCTTATATAGCTGGCCACTCAAGCCTTTGGGTTAATGATTTTTTCTTTACTAATTTTGTGTTTTTCAAGTCCAATTCATCTCATGTTAGCTTAACTAACCTCATTCTAACAATTTCTGCATTTTACCTAAATTTTCCTTCAAGAACCCTAATTTATAAAATCTGAAATTGGTGTCTAATTCCCATTTAATTGTTAATTTGTCTTACACAATTAGTTCTTGTGTCCATACCTTAAGAAATTTTAGAATCTCACTTCAATTTAGTTGAAGATTTTTGGGGCCTCTCTTCTCTTACATGCTAGCGACCCTCTCCCCTCTTTTTCTCCAATTTCTTCACTTGTTTTCCTTGTTAAAATCCTTGTTAATTAGTGTCCTCTCTATTTAAAGAGTTTTAGGTTTGTATAGCCCTAAGAGATTTGATATTTTTCCCTCTCTTTTGATGAAGAGCAATATGTACTCTCTCCCCTCTTTTCTATGGTATTCAGCCAGCTATGCAAGAGGAAGAAATGAGGCATTTATAACCCTATTTTTCTAATTACACATCGACCCCTTTTCTTTTCTTTTGCAATTAGAGTCAGTCCTTATATCTTTCATCTTTTTCTAATTTGATTTCTCCATTATTATATTTATTTATTTTTATTTTTATTTTAAATTCTAGGGATTTTACAATGTGAGTAGCTAATTTTTACAGATTGGATGTTTCTCAGTTAGATTGCGGTGATTGCAGCTCTTGAGGATGTTGAAGACGTCATATTCATTATTCGTCTGAAGATGTCTATTCGATTAGCTAAAACCTCTAAAAGAAGAAGGTGAATAATAGTCAAAAGACGCATCATTTAATCCCTTTTTTAAATTTGAGTGAAGTGTCGTCTAGGTTAAACCCAAAAAATTAGGGTTTTTAATTTGAGAATTGACAAACTTCAATTTAGTTCATGTTCTTCTAATTGCTTTTAATTGCACCTATAATTGATTCTCAATTTCTTAATGTCATGCAATTACATTCCTGTCAAATTCAATTATTAACCCCAAAAGTTCACTACATATTCATTTTGATTCTTGGTTATGAAATTGTGCATTTTGACCTTCAATTGATCAATAAACTTTTAATTTTTTCAATTTAGTCCTTGATTTCATCAATTTCAACCCTTGTATTCTCACACATTTTTAGGTTGGTCATTGGTTTTGAATTTCTTTAATCAAGTTCCTAATCTAATCAAACTTTTATATTTTTATGCAATTAAGACCTTGATTTGATCAAATTGACTCTTTAAAAATGCAATTAGACCTCCAAACTTTAATTTCTTATAATTAAAGCATAAATTGACTTCATAATCATTTATTTATTGCAATTAAGCCCTCAAAAAATTCAATTAAACCTTGAAAAAAATCTAATGAAGTCCTTAAACACCTAATTTTAAATTTTCATCCTTAAATTGAATTTTGCTTACCAATAAAACTTTTATCAGTAAAAAATATGCTGTCAGATTCTCAACTTTAGGTATTTGACCCTCCTTAACTAGTTTTTGGCAATTCATAGGGAATTCTGATATATTTTTCTTACCGATATATATAATTTTATTTTCCTCAATATTTTTTTATTTTTTAAATATTTTTTCCTGATTTTCTTTGCATGTTTATATGAGACTTCAAAATGAGTAACAACAATCAACACATCAAAACTATCAAAATATATATTAAAACAATTTAAGAAAAAAATTTAAATTTTTAGAAAACATGGTTTTGCTTACCAATAGGGCTTTTATCAATAAAAAATATGCCGTTAGATTCTCAACTTTAGGTATTTTGATCCTCCTCAATTAGTTTTTGGCAATTCCTTGGAAATTCTAACATATTTTTCTTATATATATATATATAATTTTATTTTCCTCAATATTTTTTTCATTTTTTTAATATTTTTTCCTGATTTTCTTTGCATGTTTATGTGAGACTTCAAAATAAGTAACAACAATCAGCTTATAAAAACGATCAAAATATATAAAAAAACATTTTAAAAAAATTTAAATTTTTAAAAAACATGGTTTCAATTGTGTTTTCAAATGCTCATTAAAACAAATACAAGAAATCTTACATGTAAATAATTTGAAACATTAGTTTAATCCTAAACTTTGAGGAAAAAATTGTAGATCTCATACTGACACCATAACAACACCAACATCAACACAAACACACAAACCTTCCCTATAACTAAAATCAACGCTACAAGTTTATCATAATTATTAGCATCAACATGAAAATCAACACCACAACTTTTGTGATTCCTACTAATACCTATATTTATTGTTGTACACTCACCAACACCATCATCATCAAAATCTAACCTTCTTTCTCAACTACTAATATAATTTTATTACCATTTTTTTTTTTGAAAAATATTTTATTCCTGCAGGCCTAACAGTAGCATTTGGTTTGCCTATATAACACTTACATGTTTTCATTTGTAGTGGAGCAATATTAGAATCAACATCAACAAAAGAGTAGATTTCTTCCTCTTCTTTTACTTCATGCATGTTTGATATCTATACCGTCAAGTCATCATCAATTATTTTATTATCCATGTCATCTCTTAGATTAAACCATGCAAGTCCACGTCATAAATTGTAAATAAACAACATGTCTATGTAAGATATATCAAAGAAGCAATTGTTCATAACATATGGAGCAACCCCTAACATACAATAATGCTGGGCATTTTATTTCCTACATAATTAAGCATTAATTAAATATGTTACAGTAAAAGAACACAAAATTAAGGTTATATAAATAATAAGACAAATTTTTAATTTGAGGATTTATTTAGGTTTTCAAGAAAACAATCCATATTGTTTTCCACTTTCCTAAACTTTGAGTTTGTGGACATACGAAGATGAACAAGAAATAATTTAGGGATTTACAAGTTACATAATAACTCTAAATTAATGTATTTTTTTATTCAATAGAGTAAACCAAATAATATTCTAAGGAAATAATAATAATTAAACAACCACTAAATACATAAACTTGATTAGTTAAGTCTTAATTTGAGAAAATAAATAAGACTACATATCCTATTTTCTTTCTCATTCTTGACAAGAATATTACACGAACTCGATACAATGAACAAACATACTAGGATGCAAAGAGAATCAATTATGAAGCATCTAAACTTTGATTTTGTAGAATTTTAAATTTAATTGAGATGAAATTTGTATAATTTTTAGAGAATTTTTATTTAAAAATCATAAGCAAAGAAAGAGAGAGAGAATGAATTTGTGTTTGTTATTTGCTGGTTTGTAGATAAAAAATATATATATATAGAGGCATAGTAATTTCCTTAAAGTTTAATCGAGTTAATAGAATTTTACTAAATCAATATTTTTCTAGTTTAATTTAAAATTTAAAATTAAATTAAATTTTAAGTCATAAATCTCTCAAATCAGACCATAATTTTAAAATCTAAACCAGTTTGATGGGTGAACGCAGTATCTATTATCTATCATGAAAAAACCATGAACCACCTCGATGATTCCATCCGGGCAGGGCAGGCAGGTCCACCCAATTTCAACGACCATCATCCATGCCCTTGAACACACAAACGGGCAGCCCTAGATCATTCCAGAACATGCCACGTGTCAACACACGTAACCCTCGTTCACCTTCTCTATAAGCCCAAAACCCTCCCTCTTCGTTCTCTTATCTTCTTCTTCTACACAGAATCACCTCACCTCACACAAAGCCACGCTCCAGTTCCTTAGGCTCTTGTCTCTCTCCATCTCAATTTCTTTGTTTCTGGGGTTATAAGCAGACAACAATGGCTTCCTCAGCTGCCCAGATTCATGGTCTTGGTGTTGGTGGTGGGATTAGTAGCACATCTTCAAGAAAACCCACCATTTCTTTTGCACCAAGATCAGTGTTTTTTGGCCAAAACCTTAGAAGAACCACAGCTACGTTCTTAAAACATACGACTTCAAGAAGAAGGTATAGTACCGGGCCGGTTAGGATAGTTAATGAGAAAGTTGTAGGGATTGATCTGGGAACAACCAATTCGGCGGTGGCGGCGATGGAAGGAGGGAAACCCACGATAGTTACAAACGCGGAGGGGCAGAGGACTACCCCATCTGTTGTGGCGTATACAAAAAATGGGGATAGGCTTGTGGGGCAGATTGCGAAAAGGCAGGCGGTGGTCAACCCTGAAAATACCTTCTTTTCGGTGAAGAGGTTTATTGGGAGGAAGATGAGTGAAGTAGATGAGGAGTCTAAACAGGTTTCGTATAAGGTTGTGAGGGATGAGAATGGAAATGTAAAATTGGAGTGTCCTGCTATTGGGAAACAGTTTGCTGCTGAAGAGATTTCAGCTCAGGTATATTGAGACTGCTTCTTTTGACCTTTTTTGTCTGTGTGTCTTGGTTGCTGCCTAGTGATGTTATTGGATTTGGAACTATGGGTCTGCTGTTTTTCCTAATTACTTAGAGTGGTGAGGTTTGATGTTGAATATTTGGTGTTTAAGAATGTTTCTTTGATGAGCATGAGTTATCTATGGATTTGGAATTATTTTTCATTTGCTATTTGATTTGGGATTTTGGATAATAGGGTGTTTTTGTGCTGGGGCAAGCCTCTTAGTACATGCTGGATGCTTCACTGTTTAATTACACGAGTTATCTACTTTGTACTCATGTTGCATGCTATGTTGGTGTTATGGTTTCGTCTAGCTTAAACGTTTGGTCCTTTTTTCTTATGGGGAAGTACAATGAAATAAAACTTCAATCTTGATGTTTTATTGTTTAGTTTTTGGATAATGAGCTCATTGCTCAAGTATTGTCTTTCTACTTTGTGCTTGTTGGTCATTTCAAATTTCTTATGTTGTCTTTATTATGTAAATTTAGGTTTTGAGGAAACTTGTGGATGATGCTTCAAAATTCCTGAATGACAAAGTGACCAAAGCAGTTGTTACTGTGCCTGCGTACTTCAATGATTCCCAAAGGACAGCCACAAAGGATGCTGGTCGCATTGCTGGGTTGGAAGTTCTTCGAATCATCAATGAACCTACTGCTGCATCGTTAGCATATGGATTTGAAAAGAAGAGCAACGAAACCATCCTAGTATTTGACCTTGGTGGTGGTACTTTTGATGTTTCAGGTATCTTATTGTTGTGGGTCGTTGACTGCCATTAGTTTTACTTTGTGCTTTTTGGCAAAAGCATAAGTGTTGTGTTCTTATCATAATTGACAATTAAAAGAGTACAAAAACAATTTTTCTTTTTTGTCTCCATCAAAGGAAAATAGAAAACGCGCACTGAATCTCCATTGTATTTATGCAGTGCTTGAGGTTGGTGATGGAGTGTTTGAAGTGCTTTCTACTTCAGGAGATACACATTTGGGGGGTGATGATTTCGACAAGGTTGGACCTGCTCTTCTTTATTTTAAGTTCATTGTGCTTTGTGGATTTAGTTAGTTCAAGGGAAATTCATTGCGATCTTTTCTATGTAGAGAGTTGTTGATTGGCTTGCTGGTAGCTTTAAAAGAGATGAAGGTATTGATCTTTTGAAGGATAAACAAGCACTTCAGCGTCTAACCGAGACAGCCGAGAAAGCTAAGATGGAGCTGTCTTCTTTGACCCAGACAAACATCAGGTACTTCCATTTTGCATGTTGTCTGCTCTCTCTTTCTCCGATTTACCTTCAATTTCATCTGGTAAAAGTCTCTCTTCTTCTGCAGTTTACCTTTCATCACTGCTACTGCAGATGGCCCCAAGCACATTGAGACCACCCTGACAAGGGCCAAGTTCGAGGAATTATGTTCTGATCTGCTTGACAGGTATTTTATTTAGTACACTTTACTTTATGTGCATCCAGCCATCATCTGCTTTTTTGTCTTTGCTTTCAAACTCTGGTGGTGCTAGCTTATTAGTGTAACCAACATACTAAGCAACTGATTTTGTACTCTCCACCAGGCTTAAAACTCCAGTTGAGAATTCCTTGAGGGATGCCAAACTGTCCTTTAAGGATCTAGATGAAGTGATCCTTGTTGGTGGATCAACACGTATTCCAGCTGTACAGGAGCTTGTAAAGAAGTTGACTGGAAAAGACCCCAATGTCACTGTCAATCCAGATGAAGTTGTTGCCCTTGGTGCTGCAGTTCAGGTGAGGCTACTTCCCTACTTTTAACAAGGGCTTGCTGTTCATTTAAAATTACTGTCAACTACACAGTTAAAAAAGACAGCATATATTCCCATATGGCAATGTCTCTGTAGTTATATGGTATAATTTCTTGTGAAAGTAATCTTTGTTCTTGTTTGACTCTAGGCTGGTGTCTTGGCTGGAGATGTCAGTGACATTGTGCTGCTGGATGTGTCTCCGTTATCTCTTGGTCTGGAGACTCTAGGAGGGGTTATGACAAAAATCATCCCAAGAAACACTACTCTTCCAACCTCCAAATCAGAGGTGTTCTCAACTGCTGCTGATGGACAGACAAGTGTAGAAATTAATGTTCTCCAGGGTGAAAGAGAGTTTGTGAAGGACAACAAATCTCTTGGCAGCTTCCGCCTGGATGGTATCCCACCAGCTCCACGAGGAGTTCCTCAAATCGAAGTGAAATTTGATATTGATGCCAATGGTATTCTCTCCGTCGCTGCTGTTGACAAGGGCACAGGGAAGAAGCAAGACATCACCATTACTGGTGCTAGCACCTTACCCAGTGATGAGGTATGCTTGTCCATGAACAATTCAATTTGGATAGCATTTGATACTGCATTAACATGATGCTGGTTAAAGTAGTCATTTCATGTTTTGAGCTGCAGTGCTTGCTTGCTCTTTAAAATAGGATTTTCATGTTTTAATGTGCTTGCTAGATCGAAGTGCTATGATACTCTAGGTTATAGGATAGGTTCATCAACTTCAAGCTAATTAATTGACCTTTTTAGAGCTGATCAATTGCTCTCATGGTAGAATAATGTTTATTGACCTGTGGATTTTATGCAGGTTGAGAGGATGGTCAGCGAAGCTGATAAGTTTGCAAAGGAGGACAAGGAGAAGAGAGATGCCATTGACACAAAGAACCAGGCCGATTCTGTTGTCTACCAGACCGAGAAGCAGCTTAAAGAGCTAGGGGAGAAGGTTCCAGCCCCTGTCAAAGAGAAGGTTGAGACAAAACTCCAAGAGCTCAAGGATGCAATTGCAGGTGGATCAACTCAAGGGATGAAGGATGCCATGGCTGCCCTTAATCAAGAAGTCATGCAACTTGGCCAGTCCCTTTACAATCAGCCAGGTGCAGCGCCCGGTGCAGGCCCTGGCCCTGCCCCTGGCAGTGAAGCTGGACCCTCAGATTCATCGAGCAAGGGACCTGATGGAGATGTCATCGATGCAGATTTCACAGACAGCAAATGAGATGGAGAAACTGTTGGCTGGTTTTTCCCTTCTATACCATGAAAATGTGTATAAGAAATTGATTTTGTAGGGCTTGGGTCTGGTGTTAAGTTGGGTCAAAGTTTCCAGACATTTTTGCTCTTTCCAAGTGAGAATCAGGAGTATAGAGTATTAAACACCAACAACCACCTTTTAACAGCTAAAATTTTGGGTGTGTAAGCCTTGCACGTTGCTTGTTGCTTGCTTAGATTTAGTGAAACAAACTGTTGGTGTACAAGTTTCTATGTGCATGCTTATGTTCTGGGTTCAGAGCTGGTCAGAGTTTATGGCTGACACTGTTACTTGATTTTTGCTGCTTCCATGGAAATATATACTACATTGAGGATTTCTTGCTTGTAAAAATATATTCCTACAATTGTTCATGCTCCGAACCTGTGTAGATTTTACTGTTCCGGATTATATAATGAGATTGCTTTCCCTACAATTTCTTGCAAGAAATTTATATGCTAACCAGCTCTCCTGCAGTCTCCTGCTTCTGTCGACGGCCAGGATGCTTCAAGTTCGCATGAATTTAATTACTTTTCAGTAGAACACTCTAATGGAATTGAAAGAAAAAGTAAATTAATTTACTCGCACGCAGCATTAGCATCAAGTGTATGAACTAAATCATCCTTTGATTTAAAGTATAAGATCACAAGTTCTGCTAGGTTACTTCGGAATGTACAACAGAACATCCTTTACATGTATCTATAACTTCATTTTCTGAAAATATTCTGGAATTTCTTCACATATAACAACACCAAAATAAAAGTAAAGCATGTGCTGTTCTTACCAGTTGGAAAAAAAAAGAGAGTATAAAATGAAGAAAGAAAATGTCTTCTGTACCATCTTTGAGCCCAAAGCAGCAAGTCATCAGAGCATACCTGATCTTTTCTGTCAGATGCTCTCTACTCCACATTTCCATTGCTGGGGCTCTGGGGAAGACTGACTGATCTATCAGCTGTGCTCAACCCATAAGAAGAGTAGTCATCATAGTGCCCATATTTGCTGGAGTTTCCACTCCCTAAATTGTGTCTGCTAGAGTAGTATTGGTTGAGGCCACTACCAGTAGGAGCCCTCCCAAAGTCTGACCGTCCCAGTGGCAAAGATGGTGATAGCCTGTGAGGGTCGTGAGGTGATCTAGAAGGTTGGTAACCATGTGGATTATGTTGCTGGTGGTGGGGATGGTAAAGGTGCTGGGGATGGTGCTGGTGCTGGTGCTGGTAGAGGTGGTGGTTGTTTAGGTTGTTGCTATGGTGGTGGGTGGTGTTTAGATTGCATAGACTTGGAGAGCTATGGACTCTAGTCATTGGGTTTCTACTAACATGATAGCTATTCATGAAGGTGGGTTCATGGGGCACAGAATCAGCAGTGTTGCTTTCTGGAGATGTACTTTTCGGAGAGGAGCTAGCAGAGAGGCTGAAGGAGGGATGGTTTGCATTTATAGGAGAAAGTCTAAAATTGGCAGCTGTACGAACCATACCATTAACAGCATCCACAGAACGTTGTTCTGGTGCACTGGGATCCATGGGAGTAGATTTTTCTATTGCAGCAGGATTTGAAGGGAACAAGAAGGCTCGTAGCTTTGGAGCTCCTTCACTTTCATGGCGGTCATATTCATCAAGCATATGCTTCAGATCCTCATTGGTTCTTACAGACACCAAAACGTCAAGTTCTTCAGGTATAACCTGATACTTCAGGACCATGTCTCCTTCAAACTCCACGATAAGCTTCTTCTTAAGCTCTGCACATCACAAACAGGACCATATAAAAGAGTTCCATATGGTCTATGAGATAAAGCAGAAGAGCATGCAAAAGAAGTCACCGTCGCTAACAGCTCATGAGCAACCATTGCAAGAGACAAAAATAAGAAAAACAAGAGCTGTGCTCCATAGCTAATTAATTCATATCATGTAAGTGTATAAGCATAATCTAGCACCTAAAGATTGAGAGCTTGTATCTTTCTTTTTCACGAAAATTGACGAAAACCCTTTTTAGTTTGATCTTCAACACACGACATAGAGCTAAGGATTTACACGGCTTCCAAATTCAATCGCCTTTCTTGCCATTCTCAGCTACCACATAACAGTTAACGTTCAAACAAATTCTTTGCACAAGGAGATGTCAAAACATAAAATTTTGTCAGTTCAAATCTCTGACTCAATGCAATAATTTAGCCTTTATCAATTATTTTTGTTTGGATCAAGATGGTATATCCAGTTCAGCTTATATATATTTTAATTAATTTTATAAGTTTTAAAATTAAAAATTATATAAATTTTTAATAATCTTTAAATTTATATATAAAACTTAAACTGGGACCTCTAAAAAACCAATCAACAGTAACCTTTATCAAATATTATCTTTATTAGTTTAACCTTAACTGATTTTTTATTTTGATAATTAAAATAAAAAATCAGATCAAATTTCAAGAAATATTTATCTTAAAAGATTTTGTTCTAAACTTTTATTCAAAATAACATCATTAATTTTTTTTTTAAAAAACTAAATAATATAGACTACTGTCGAGCCAAGCCAGTATAATAACTATATTATCAAGTTATATAATTTATTATATCGAATTAGATCATCTCATCCCAACAAAAAAAATAATAAAAAAATTAAAAAAATTGCATAATATAATTACTTAAGTTTTTTTTTTAATATTTATTTTTTTTGTAAGCACAACAATAAAAAACCATCTGTTTTAGAAAATAATTACGGGCATTAAGAAAAAAGTAGGAAACCTGAGAAGTTGATGTCGCGAGGAATGGCAATGACACGTGTCTCACCGCCAACGTACTTGAGGTGGCCATCAACGGCTCTCGGCATGATTTTCCCGCCATAGCTACACAAGAGCTTCACTCTGTTCTTCGGAGACGATGAAGCAGCAACAGCGGAAGCTTCATCGGCTATATCTTTCATCATTTCCACCGAGTTCACAGCTCGCTATTGCAATTCAGTAATCATAAAAATCGAAACTCGTCGTTCCGATTCGATTAAACTCAATTCCTTTTGAATCCACAACCAGCAACAAATTATATATATAGAAAACCATAAACAATTTTTTTTTATGAGATAAAAAAGAAGGAAAGAAATGAAGAGAATTCTTTTTCTTCTGATTTTCTGGTTCTTTATCTTACTTTTCTTTTATTTTTGAAAGGACGAGAGCAGACTATTTTCTCCATTTTTTATGCCGTTTCTCTGGGGTTTTTTTGGAATTTTCTTTCTCAGGTTACCAATACGCCCTTCTGGCTTCTATTGGTTTTTCTCTTTTCCCTTTATAGAATTTTGATGATTTGCGTTAAATTTGCTTTATAGAATTTATATTGTTTTTTTCTCCAAAAAAAGATTAAATTAATAATTTTTAAGTGTTTTTTGATATTTTTAATAAAATTAATAATGGGTATTAAGGTCGAAATAATTTTTTTTAAAAAAAAACATTAACAACTAACAAATAGTATTTATATTATTCTTAAAAATGAAAAAAAAAAAGTGGAGAATAATAAAAAAAAGTGGAAGAAATTGGTTCAAAAGGACAATAACGTAACTTCACAAAACCCAGAAATAGTAAATTACCAGGAGAGGTTACGTCAATGGCTTGGGACGAACACGTCCTCTCATCAGTTACCTTTGTCGGAATTTAGTAAATCCCGAACTGTAGGGCACGTGTCTAGACAGTTTCAGATGGGGTCCACAAACCAGCGTGTCTGATTCTGGGCCTCCTTTTAAGGCACGTGAGTGGGTTCCAAAGGCCTTATTTCTCTGGTGACGTGGCACAAAAAGCCGGGAGAGGGTGTAAAGCGGGAGAAAATAGGGACAAGAGCTATTGGCACCCATCAGCCGCTTCGCTCAGCTGGCACAGCCACCAATGCATGAAGATGTGGATTTTCCTTCGTTATCATCCTTTTATTTTTGGCTCTAATATATTTTTAACACAACTATTTTTAATTATTCTTAATTTTTAAGTAGCACTTAATTATCAATTAAATACTTTTTTAGAAAGAAAATAGAGTTAAACTAGTTTACATGTCTTTACTATGTTGCTAGTCAGATTAAATTTTTTTAAACAAATAAAAAATATTTAGATTATAAAGAATTATTTAATATTTTTATTAAAGTCGATTTGATGAATTAACCTTGACACCTTTTAATTTAACTTCCTATCTAGCCTGAGTTTAAAATTAAATTGTATAAAAATTGAATCGATATGACTCAATAGACTCGGCTAGTCCAAAGACATCTTGCTTGACCGGTAAAAACAATTTGAGGATGAGATTAAGAAAAAAAAGATGAAATTGATATAAAAACCCTCATGACACAACTTCTTACCTAACTTGAATTTAGAATCAAACCTTATGGCAGTTTTATTGATGTGACCTAACCGATTTGGATGGTTCAAAAGTAACTTAGCTTACTGGTAAAAAGAATCCAAGGAAGAAATTGAGAAAAAAAAAAAGAAAATGAAATTGAAAAAATAAAAATTTATCTTGACTCGACTCCTTGATTAGTTCGAGTTTAAAATTAAACTATGTGAAAGTTACCTTGACATGATCTAGTTGATTTGGCTAGTCTAAAAACAACTTGATGATTGTTAAAAAAAGTTAGAGGATGAAATTGAAAAAAAAGTACAAATTAAAAAAAAAAAAGAGATTGAAAAAAGAATAGCGGAGGTTGAATTGAAAAAGAAAAGAAAAGAAAAGAAAATAAGCTTTACTATTCATATGAACAGTAAAGTTCCATAATGATTCCTAATTATTTTAGTGTTAAGTAAATTGAAGGGAGACTTTGATGAGGACATCAAACTTGAGAAATGGTTCAGACCCGAGAAATGATTCACACATTCATATGATCTACGATGATGGAGGATAGTCCAACTCTTGTGTTATTGGATTTTATTTGGGTTTATTTATTTCCTAGAAAACTCCGCATATACTTTAAATTTAGAAAATACATTTTAGGTCTCCAAACCAAGCTTTCTTAGCCCCAACAAATCACATTATCATGAACAAATAGGTTTGACTTAAAATCACTAACAAATAAACTTGAATAATCAAGAACATGTAAAATATTTCAACTTCCAATTCTATAGCTTTATTATCAGCCAACAAAAATATCAAAACTCAATCCAAAACTGATTCTTTAAACATTTTGAGATCCAAACTAAACTGATGAATGAAGAAAATGCATTAACAACTTAGAAAAAAGCCACCAAACATATATTGCTACCTTTGACAGATTCCGAAACTACTATCCTTATCAAAACCAAACATATAGGCACCTTTTAAACATCCCAACAACATTAACAACAACTTTAAAACAAGATTAATTAAAACAACATTTTCATTTATGAATCCATATAAATGCTAAAACATTAAATAATACCAAAAAGATTAAAAAACATCATTAAACATTGAAAAAACATGAATGGGCAGGTCACATGAATTCTACCCTTGAGTTTTCACATGGTTATATCTTTTCCAAGTTTGCTGGTTATAGGCTATTACTTCCCTACCGTCTTTTCTTTTGACTCTTTATTCTTTTCAAAGCTTCTTAAATCATCTATGTTAGGTCTTTGAACCTTCACACGATAATCCTTTTATAGTGTATCCTCACGTTTCTCTCGCTTCCCCATCTTTATTTTTCTTTGATTTCTAAGGGTATTTATAGGGTTTTTCAAGGTTTTTTGGTGGATTCCCTCAAAAATTGATCAAAGTTCAATCCTTTAATAAAAAACAGGAGAGCTCTGGAAAAATATTAACGACTTGAACCTTTATCTTTCAATGGTTTTTGGGGATTATGGTTTTACCTAGGTGGTTTTCTCTTTCTTGTCTTTTTCTTGAAAACAAAGACATGCATTTCTCACTTTTTGATCTTGAATGAAAGATTTATGGCCCTTGACAAGAACCTTTTGGAATTTTAAGTGTGAACATATGAAAATGTTAGGTGGTTTTGCATAAATGAGCATCTCAGTCAAGGCTAATTGAGTTGGTCATTTTCGAGGCTTTGTAGAAGAAACTCTAATGTAAACATCATCAAAGACCACTTGAACTTGGTAGAGGACATACATACCTTTCATTTTGATCCATCCTTGCTCCATTTGAAGGTTTGTAGCTCCACATTTATTCACTTGATGGTGCTAACTCAATCAGCCTAGAATATGAAAATGTAATGATGATTAATTAATGATAAGATGTTGGAGATTTTCATGGAAGAATTGGGATGTGAACATCTAATTTCATGAAAATAGAGTTGTAGAATGGATATTCTCCTTTCATTTGCAAAAAACCTTGTGCCATTTAGAGGTTTAGAACTCCATAAAGAGCTCTTAAAAGGTGTTAACTCGACCATCCAAAATTGTTAAGGAATGAGATAAACAGTGGGTGAACGACGGGTCGTTTAGGTTAAACCCCTAAAAATTAGAATTTTTAATTTGAGATCTAATAGATTTCATTTAAGTCTCTATTATTCAAATTGCTTTTAATTGCACTCATAACTACCTTCCAAACTCTTAATTTTCATGCAATTTCACCCATGCTAAACTCAATTATCAGCCCTAAAGTTTAGCACCATTTTCATCTTGGTTCTTGGTTTCTGATTTGTGCACTTAGACCCTTAACTGATCATTAAACTTTTAATTCTTTTTAATTTAGCCATTGATTCGGTTAATTTCAGCCATTGAAGTCTCACGCTTTTTATGATTTGATACTTGATTTTGAATTTCTTTAATCAAACCTCTAATTAGCTATCAAACTTTGTTTTTCATAATTTAACTCTTGATTTGATTAATTAAACTTTTCAAAGTTCAATTTTAGTTCACAAACTTTAATATCTTCCAATTAACACACGAATTCACTCTAAAAACTGATTTCCTTACAATTAAGTTCTTAATAAAATTAATTAAACCTTTCAAAATCCTCATTGAGTCCTTACTCATCTAAATTTGTATTTTTTTACCCTCAATAAAAATATTTTCATCGAATGGGTCTTTTGTCATTTAGAATTGGGTCACCAATTTTATTAATTGATTAGTACTTAAAAGTGTATTTTTATCAAGGTTTTATATCATCATTTTGCACTTGAAGTATCAATAACTCCTTAACTAAAGCATATTTTATAATAACAAGTCTGATACTATAAGATACCTTAATTTATGGTAAATGTTCATCTTAAATATAGGCCTATCACATAAATAAATGGATTGATTAATGAGTTTAAGTACTGAAATTGAAAGGACAAAGAGAGAGCCAAACTTAGAAAAGAGATACTGGTTCAGTACAAACTGGAATACTGTTTGGTATTTGGGTCATATATGGAGTTGTAGATCTCGGATTTAGATCTGCTTTATATGAATGGAAAGCTAAGACATAGGCCTAAAACTTTCATGGGAGTCCAAGATTTAAAAAAACTGTTTTCAAGTTCAAATTGTAGCAACAACAGAGAAGTCCGAATCTATCCTGCAGCTCAGACACTGTTCAGTGTTTAGCCTATATATCGAGTTCTAGAAGTCTAAATGACCTTAATTGTTTTTTCTTGAAAAGCTGAGACAATTTCCTAGAACTTTCATGAGTAAAGTTGGTTCAAATTCGGACGTTATCAATGCCGTTTTGTTTAGACAAGAAGATAAGGATTGTTACAAAGTCAAGATGTGGCCATCCATTCCTTCTCATTAAAAAAGATATGTTTTGAACTTTAAATAAAACTAACGAATAGAAAAATAACCTAGAAAAATAATCAATGAACAATATAATTTACCATAAATAATATGCCTTGGGCAGTGATTTGAAAGGCTTCTAAATTAATGAAAACGGTATCCTACCTTAATCTCTGCATTATTTTCTACACATAATTGGGCTATGGTTTGAAAGGCTTCTATCTATCCTGAAAAGCCTATGATTAGAAAATATCTACCTATGCAACTCATTGAAGATCCTCTGAACCATGTATATCGATGGCCATGCGAAGGAACTTCAAGAAGATCACAAGTAGTTAAAAAATTATATAAACATCTTTCGAGTAGTGATTTTCTTGATCGAGTATGTGCTAGATGTTTATATAATTTTTTTTTATCTAAATAGTATCTTAGATGGCCATACTATAATAAACGTAGGCCATTCAAAAGCAAAGTTAAGGACAATAAGATACCGCAGTAAAGATTTTCTATCTTTCATATTACCTCTAGCATATATAGTCATTTAGATAAATAATTTAAAAAAAATGCAAAATTTGTATTTGCTGGCATCCGTATATGGTTTGAATCGGGAGCGCATGTTCTGAAATGCAGGAGTCAAACTCGTGTATTTTTTTTCTTCATTCAAACTATATAATGCAAAGTCACGAGGACTCTATTGTTCTAGTTATTTTCATTATATTGCCGTGTTGTTCTAATGTGGACGAAACATCCGTGGATTTGGTTGAGTAATTCTTTGGTAACTTTTTAATTTTGAAGAGTATAATTTAATTGGTCATGTTTTAGATTTGTATTTTAAAAGTTACTAATTTGAGTCCTATAAATTTTAAAATAACTGAAAGTTTACATAGTCATTAACTTCAAGACTCATGAAATCAGTTGAGGTGCATACAAATTAATCCAAATAGTTACATTAATAATAAAAAAGGAAGTCTTTTGAACACTTTTTAAGTGTATACTATTTCAACCTGATTTACAAAATAGTATGGATTCATCTAAGATAATAATTAAATTATGTTATTCCTAACTTGAGGGAAGTCCAATTCTCTGAGGTAGATTTGATAATTAAAATGAGTTGCTTCATCTTTTTTTGTAACTTTTTTAGTCTGTTTGGGAGTCTGCAAATTGAATTTAATTAAGAGGATTAAATGAATTTAATTAAGAGATATTCTTGTACTTTATAAGATATGTTATTAATCTTTCATTTTTTTTCTTTTATTGTTTTATTTTTTGCCCAAATCTTTTCCTTCCTTTTTTTTTTTATTTCTGAAACAAAAATAATTTATAAATTAAAAAATAGTCAAGATTGATAATTCCATTCATTTCCATATGTATTCTAAATAATATAATTGCATTTAATTACATAATTTAATATTTTATTTCAAACATAAAATTATAATAAATTATAATTTGTATTCAATCCAGCATTATTTCCAAAAAAGATATATGACTTTAGATTGTGAAAACAATATCTAGAGAATTTATTTTCTTTTTTCGATGAAGGAAGATTTATTTCCTTAAATTCACTATATCAATATAGATGATGCCCTGAAAAATCATTCTAAAATGAGATCTAGTGCTAATCGACACATAAATTTGTCCAAGGATAATTTTTTTTTTAAAAAAAACACAAAATCCTGACGAGTAAAGTATCTTAAACTCAAATTGTTTGAACAAACACGTTCATTCCTTCAAATCCACATTGCATTTTTGCTGGTCTTGAAAAAAGTTATTATAACCAATATCAATCAACCAAACATTATCTCAATTATAAGATTTATTATGAACCTGCTTGTTTTTATATTTTAAAAATATTTTAAAAAATTTTAATATTTTTATTTTAAAATAATATTTTTTTGGAGATGTTTAAATTATTTTAATATATTAATTTTAAAAATAATTTTTTAAAAAATATATTATTTTAATAAAAAAAATTACCAAGACTTTCAAGGACACCTCCCTCTCTGCATCACGTGCACTCCCTCTCCCACGACAGATGGCCTCCATCACAGGTAGTCTAAACCAATCCACACCATGCATAAGGCATTCTAAGCTGTCTTGTCCCATCCTTTGTACTGATCACCAGGCCCCATTTTCAAGACCTTCTAGCTCACCAGGCCACCATTGGCAAAGTCTGTATCGTCTCCATCCCACAATCAAAATGAATGGTTATTCCAAGATCAAAATCTTTGGCGATGCCAATTCAAGATCCATGGACTTTTCAGATCTTTCCTTGGCATTTCCTGAGTCCACAAAATCCAACACAAGCACCTCCCTCGCACACCAAGAAAGCGAAACCAAGATCATAAACCAGGACATCGACACCATGAACGTAATTCGTTCTGGCACCACCTCCGCCACCACTCAAGATTCACTCTTAGTTCCTGAAGATGATCAAGAAAACGATGTTGAAGAGAGGTTTAGCATGAAGCTGAGGAGGAACCCTTCCGTTTCTTCATCAGCTTCTGCAGTGAAGAAAGCATTCTCTATGAGAAGATCTACTTCGGTGTCAGAAGGGTATTGCAGGATCCATAACCAATTTATGACATCTGCATCACCCATCCATGATGAAGATGATACTTTGGACACAATGAAGTCAACAAGATCTGTGAAGAAAAAACATAGCAGAGGCAGGATCCTCGGAGCGTGTAAGAAACTTTTTGGACTTTAGCAAATTTCTGCCATTTGTTTAATTCCAGTTATTGGGCTCATCATATCATTCACTTTGCTTCCTTTTTTTTTTTTCCAGTAAAATTTTGAATGCTGTAATTGTTGGAGATATACTGAAGTAGCATATATCATCTATTCAATTAAGCTACAAGGTTGATTACTATTTTTGTTCTCTACAATCCATTTGGAGTAAGCAATGATGTTTTTTTTAGAGTTCCAAAAACTCACAAGCTCTTAGGAGAAAGTTCGCATTTTTGTTTTTTTTTTTTTAATATTATTTACGTGTTAATTACAATTAAAATTTAGTTTTTAAAAGCTTTGTTTCTTTTTGTATATTTGTTATATAGTTGGATGAATTTAATAACTTTTTAAGTGATAACTCCAAACTTTGAAGTAAAATCAAAGGAAATGCGTTCATCTTTTTAATCACAAGTCAACTTTTTGGGATTAATAAATAGATACACTAATGGAGTAATGGTTGCTCTAGAATTATAAAATAAATTAAATAATCCTCTAGTCTTACAAACTAATTCATTCATTCATTGAATATAGTCAACTTTAATTTAATCACCCCCCCCTCTAAAATGTCTCTTTTCATCTACCTTTTCATATTATTTACCTCTTCGTTTTCAATTTCTTTAAAAAAAAAAATAGAAAATAACATGAAATGGACAAATTTAATTTAATATTATTTTTTTCTAAAAATGTCTCTCTTTTCTTCAACCTTTTCATATTATTTGCATTTTTTTATTATTTAAAACAAAAAAAGAGGTTAAATTAGAAAATAACATGAAATGGACAACTTTAATTTAATATTATTTTGTTCTAAAAATACCTCTCTTTTCATATCGACCTTTCATATTATTTACCTTTTCTTTTTCTATTTCTTCATAAAAAAATAGATTAACCTGAAATGGACAACTTTAATTAATATTATTTTGTTTTAATAACGTCTCTTCTCATCAACCTTTCATATCATTTACCTTTTGGGCTAGCCCTATAGAAAGGAGGCCTGATTTCATTTTTTGGGCTGATTTCGGCCCAGTTTTTTTTTAGGTTGGCCCGGTCCAGGAAAAAAAATAAAAATAAAAAAATTCAAAAATTATTTTGGAAAATTCAGGATTTTCCCATGTGTTTTTTTTTTACATCATTTTAGTTAATATCGGTTTGTATTTTTATATCGTAAAGATACAAATCCAGTATTAAGATACCTGGTTTTTTAAAAATATATATTTTTGTGCATATGGTCAAACCTCTCAAAACTAAAAAATCATATTGTATTTTTATACAACAAAGAAAACTTAATATATATATATATATATATATATATATATATATATATATATTAGCATGCATTTTGGTTTTAATAACCAGTTTATTAAAGTCCCGAGAACTTGGCCAATATTTTAAAAAAATAAAAAAAAAATTTGTTTTGTTTTAATATCTGGGATTATGAATTTATACGTAAAACGTATTCCTAATATTAAAAAGATAATTTTTTTAATATATAGATATTAGAACGGTTAGGCTTTACTTTATAAGATAAGAATCTCCTTACTAAGAAAGGCTTTTCTTGAACCATAGACGGACCAACATGATATGACCTTAGTTTTTATCAGACAATAAAACAATGTAGCTTACCTTAGGTAGGACGTATTTGGGGTGCTAATACCTTTCTTTTACGCAACCAGTCTCCTTACCCGATCTCTAAGACTAATTAGAGTTCCTAGTGATCAAAATACTAGGTGGCGAATCCCATTCCTTTTTCATTGATAAGAAACAAGAATTCATTGTCTCTCCATATTTGCTGGAATAAATAGACATACCACACTTGATGAGGGTAGTGGGCGATCACTGTAACGCCGCACATGTGGGAAAATATGGTTAATGGATTTTTTTAGGTTAAATTAAAAGTAAGACCCTCTCTCACTTTTAAGATAAAAATATTATTGAAATTTAATTTTCAATATAAGTTCTTTAATAAGGAACATTAACATAATTTAAGCAGATTATGAGTAAATGAGAAATTCATTCTAAAGAATTCTTGGTTGACATATTTTAGAGCAACTCAAAACATTCTTAAAACTCATATAACACATGTATAAAAAAAAAAAAAGCTTTCCTTATTATTTATACAGTAAAAATGTGAAAAATTAAAATTTGATCCAAAAACAATTGAAGTTTTTAGAGGGAAGATAACCTAAGTAAAGTGAAATTTGAGCTTAAACCCACACACTCGTGAGGCCCGATACTATTCAAAATATGCTTGTGATTTAGTATATTTAGTTATAATAATTTTCTTGGTAGAGTACAACACAAACAAAACACATGATGATTTGTCTATTTTTAATTTTGCTTCATGTGATCTCTAATTACTTGCTTTTCTGCATGGAACATGGTTCAATTTCACTCTTTAGGTTTTAGACGAAAATTATAAAATAATTTCATGTCACATGAACGTTATGGAATTGGATTCTTAGAGATCTATTAACATAAGGCTTTTGGCCTCCATCTCAATAATAAGGAATGATAATTATTCTAAGATTTACTTCAAAAAAACACATTTACTATAATTACATTATTCGTTTCTCTCTCTGTCTTTTTTTTTTTTTTGAAGTTACACCAGCAATCCTCTTTTCTTTTTCTTTTTTCCCTTTTCATCCAGGTAAATTATTTTCAAATACAAATCAAATAAATTTTTGGTTGTTCATATTAAAAAAAAAAACTTATTTAACTTTAATATAATATATATATTATTTATAATTTCAAAGGGTTGGTTTGGGGACCAAGTTAAACCAAACGGGAAAATTGGTATTGGGTCGGTGGGAACAATAAAAATAGGCAAATGGATGTACAGAAAATTACAAGATACTAAAATCTAGACAATCTGCCATTTAGGCTTAATTAGGAAGTAAAAATCAGAATCATCAATGGCATACTACTATCTGATGGTATAGCTGCAAAGTTTTCTTAAGCAGGAGCAATCTCCATTACTGGCAGAGAGACTGAAGGAGGAAAACCTCATTCTCAAGAACCCTATCCCTCTAATAATGGGAATTTATCTTAGCTATCTTATAATCCTTACCACTACTATATATAGATAGATATCAACTTGGTCTCACCTTCAAATTCCCACCACAGTCTTCTTCTGTTCTTAGTCAATATTCATATTCTTAGTTCGCTGCAAACCTTGAAGGATGTCCTCCATGGAAGCTGCCAATAAGGTGGTGATGGAGTGGTTGCAGCCTGGGAATGGACAAGATCAGAGAAGAAAGAAGACCATCGATGATCTGTACAAACAAATCGATGACATGAAGAAACAGTACGACAAACAAGTTGATGACATGAAGAAGAAATTCGACTGCGATAACCATCTTCTTCATCAAAGGTATTCTAATGCAGCAAAAGAGCTCGTTCTCTTCAGGAGATCATACTATGATTTAATGGAGAAAGTTCAGCAGCAGAAGAATCCAAGTTCAAGCTGTCAGTTCTCCCCTAAAAATGAACATCGTCAGAAGAATATTAATGTTCATGATGGCCCTGTTACACCATCTCCATCTCCATCTCCATCTCCATCGCCATCGCCACCACAGCCTCAGCTTATTGTTATTGATGATGACGATGATGTTGATGCCACCAAGGTTGAATTCTCTGTAAGGCCGTAGAGGATAAGTTTTTTCTTTTTTTCAACATTTAGTTGTTAGAATCTTATTATCCCACTCATTTCGTGGGTAATGAATTTAATGACTGTTTTATTTTTATCCAAGTTGTTGAGTTTTTAGTATCTGCGATCTTTTACAATAAATTTATAATAAACTTCTAGTAGAATTATCATTGTTATTTATTGAATCATTTGATGAATTTAAATATCAGATACAAATTTATTCATAAATAGGTTCACATATTCACCCATCCAAACATACATAAAAATTCTCAATTTGTATTCGATTTAAATTCTGAATTATTCTCAATTTATGCAATAATAATATATATAAATTGTATCTCTATTTGTTGAATCAAAATATCGAATAAAAATTTATTCACATACATGTTCAGACATTTACCCACCTAAATATATTTATTCAACATAATTAAATATTTATAAAAGAGTTTATTAAATACTTTTAATAATCATATCCCAAAAAAAAATGAAGATTTTTAGATGCACATTCAATTTAAAATTTTAATTATGCTTATTTTTAAGAAGTTGTCGAATTAAGATTTCTACCTTCTTAGTACTAAAATCATAATGGTCACGACCCCAAAAATTTTTGATCCATTTCCAAATATTTTTTTAAAACTCGGGTAAAACACCCAAATCTAAAAAAAAAAATTGGGCTCCGGTTGAAACCCGAGCCCAAGTGCTGGGCATGCCCACCACCTTCTGTTGGGCTGTAGTCCAAGCTCGGTTGATAGGCATCCCCAGCACCTTCGGTGGACTCCAATGCACCACTTGATTCCAACCCCCAAATGATGTCTCTTAGCTTAATTTTAAACTTCAAAAACATGTGTTGAGTTATTTTTTCTTTTGTTTCCATTAATGTTCATTAATTTTTTTTTTGTAAGAGATGTCCTTTTCTATTATAGCTTATTAATATTTATGTAAGAGATATTTTTTTTTTCATTAATATTCATTAATGTTTGTGTAAGGGATATTTTGTTCCTCACAAATATTATCATTGTAAAATTACTCTTCAAACCTTTCATCCAAGAAAAAAGACAAGGTCCAAGGGTTATAAATATTCATTGCATTATGAGCAAGTTTTTCTTACATTAAAAAGATATAGATTCAACGCAAGAACCTAAATCTTAGAATTAAAGCTCTTTAAGTGTATTTATCACTTTTTTTCTCTGTAAAATTACTGACTTTAACATTGAAGGGTCCTTAAACACACTAAAAGAGGACTTTTTAAAGGTATTCAGAGGCATTCATCCAGAAAATTTACCTTAACATTAAAAAAATAAGCTATTTAAAAAGACAATTAACCAATTTATGATTCAACCACTAAAAAACCTTATTCTATAAATACTTTTGATTTTAACACTTTATTAATTGGAGCTGTCGGTGGGGAATTGATCAAAAAATCATTAATGTGCTTTCCCCAACTTGTTATAGACATTCCAAATCACTCCATGGTAGATAAACCAAGATATACCCTGGCTTAGACATGTAACAAATCAACATAGTGAGGCAGATACTTCTATTTTGCTAGACCTCTAGTAGCTATTTAATTAAGTACGACTCCTGACTCAAGTGGTGTTAGCTACCTAAGGGCAGAATCGAGCCATGCCGCCCTAACAAATCCCAACACCCTCTACATCAACACCCTCAGTGGTACCAGTACCCTTAGAACAACCAGAGGCCCCAGTACCACCTCAAAGGGTCGCTCCTAGCGCCCATAAACAGTCACAGACCTCTAAAAGGTATTGGAAAAATGATATTCGAGAAAACAAATATTCTAAACGTGCTTCTTCTCAATACCGAGGGATTGACAACAACTACCGAACCAACCATATCAAAGGAGAATATTCAAGCTCTCCAGAATCAAGTAGACAAAATGTTGAAAATAGGTCAGCCTTTGATCACATCCAAGGAGATGTCCATAGTGCTCATCAAGTGCGCGACTCTCCCTTTTCTAGACAAGTTCTGAATGCCTCGATTCCCCAAGACTATATATATCTCTACAAAGATGAGCCTAGATAACTATGATGGTCCTACCGATTCAAGGAAACATGTGCAAAATGTGCATAGTAGCTCAAAGTTGGTTAATGAGGAGAGTGACGTGATATAAAAGATACTCCCTACAACATTCAAAAGGTCAGCATGTCCTATAGATTAACAAATTGATAGGTTTTTTTTTTTTTCACAATCCAAAATTCTCAATACAGAAAAATAATGATATAAAGCTAGCTCTTGTTCTATCAAGATGCTCTTCATGCTATTATAAAAAAAAATTACAAGATCATTCAAGTGACTACCAGATGTAGTTTTGCACCCACCCAATTTCCTAGCACACCTTCTCCCCATTTTTCTGTCTTTACTTTCTTTAAATTCCCATTGTGTTCCTATCAATACTGGATTTCTAGTGTCAAAAATAATGTTTTCAAGGACGATAGCATTTTCTATTATATATAACGCAAGCCCAACTTTTACGGTTTCGCCTGTAAGCTCAAGGATTTCCACCACCTTAAGGTGTTGATGAGGTCATCTTTCGGGCTTTTGTTCTCTTCTCCAAAAGTAAGGAGCTTAAGCACTAGTGCCTGAAACAAGAAAAGACAGCCAATGAAAGATTCATAAAGAATCCTCCATCCTAGACAGAACTTGACTTTTGAGATACCTGAAAAATAAATCTCAGCAAAAAAAGAAGCTGCCTCAATCAACGGGGTGATGGCGAGAAGTGTGGGATCTCTATCTATTACATCAGCTATGAACTTCAATTGCTTGAGCTTGGTCAGCACAGGAACTTCAAGGATCTTTCAGCATGTTCTCATGCAATGCAAGTGTATCTACTACTCGATACAGATATCTTGAGAGCTTGCAAAAACTTCGAAGAATATAATAATATCCTCCTATAGCTAGTTCAAAGGGTCTGCGTGCATGCTTTAAAGGCATTCTTATCTTTGGTCTAAAGTATTTGAATGATACAAGATTCACGGCTGAATCTCCACTTTCTTGACTGAGCAATATCTTATCTCCAAATACTTGAGTCGAAGCAATGGACCGGCAACTTTCAGATTTACTAGACTATCTGAGGATTGTATATGCAATGTTTCAAGGGCAAGACAATTGGATACGAAGTGCTCAATAACTTCTCCGGTTACGTTGACGTTCTTCAATCGGAGAGTAGTCAATAAATTGCATGTAGGAAAATCTTTATGCGGAGAAAAGTACTTGTTATATTGACTGATACCACGACAGTTTGATAAGTTCATCTCAAGTTTCTTGACTTTCTTTTCTATTGCAAAATTGATTTGTCTATCAATGTTCATGCCTCGAACTTCCATTTAAATCAAAATGAATCTGAAACTCATTTATGGTTGGACTATTAAAGAATAATATAATTATATTTTGAGATTTTTTTTAATAGTTTAAGCTATGAGGTTGATATGGTTCTCTGACATGATATCACAGTCTTGATTACCAAGCGGTCATTAGTTCGAATCACATAATTTTTATTTATTTAATAAAAATTAAGCACAAGGTAGTGTGAGGTTGTGTAAGTTTCAAGTTTGAAGAGATTTCACTTAAGAAGATACGTTAAAGAATATTAATATAAATTATATCTTAAAACCTCACCTAACAATTTAAACGATTAAGTTGAAATAATTATCTGACACCTACATTAATATGATTTTGTTTCTCGATTGGAGCCTTTGAGGTTCAAGTTGTTTTTTTTTCCAATTTGCAAGTCATCCGATGTTTTTTGAGCATCAAAGTGTAGGATCCGAAATATAACCCACAACTTCCTCCATCGACTTGAAAGAACACTAGTTCTTGCAGCTTCTTTGGTTGTCAAAAGAGAGAGAATATTGCAAAAAAGAATTTCATCAGGTAACTCACTTATCCAATGATCCAAAATCCTTCTCTATCTTCTCATTAAATTGATTGCAATTGAAATATTTAGAAAAATAATAAATACAGAAATTAAAGAAAGAAACAACAATCAATGGATACAACCGATGATAAAGAATATATATCCGACTAAATGATACTAACCCAAGAGTCGATGCAGCACACACCCTTTTTGCCATTGAATTTAGGCAGGTTTCGCTTGGCCTTTCCTTAATTTGCTGGCTATTCAATGTAACAAACCACGCAAATTGTTAATACAATTCAGTAACGCACCATAGTAATTTAATGATTTCTATGAAGTGTGATAATAGGAAGAAGAACAACTAAAGAAGAAGAAGAAGAAGAAGAAGAAGAAGAGAAGTAAATAATGGATGGCTATTTTTCTAATTAAAAAAAAAATAAGTTGTGAGTTTCTAATTTTATTTCTTATTTGGTATGATGATCCTCTGTTTATTATTATTATTATTTTTTGGATAATTGGTATTTGAGGTATTACTATCAATATTCAATTATATATATATATATATATATATATATATATATATATATATATATATATTACGGTAAGATGTATCTTCGGACCACCACCAAGACAACTAGCCTCAAAGGTCAAGATTCGACGATATTCATGTATTACTTTTTAGCATCTTGATGCTACCAGTTGGTGAAAAAATAGTATTTCCTTGGTACCACAAATTAGACATGGATGGTGTCTTCCTAAGGGATATGTCTTTCTTGGAGGCTTGCATTCGGTAATTACCTTCGAAACAATTCAGTAATTTTAGGAAATTTTTAAAAATATAATAATAATTGCCTATCAAAATATTTTTCATTTTAAAGCAGTATCTCCTTATGGGATGTCTTTCTTGAAGCTTGCATTTTGGTAATCACCTTTGAAACAAGTCAAGTAATTTTAGTAGGTTTTTAAAAATACGATAATAGTTGCTTTTTAAAATATTTTTCATTTAAAAATATATCAAAAAATATTTTTTAAAAAAATAATTAAAAAAAAAATTAATTTAAAGCAAAAAATTAAAAAAATCTAATTTTTGTAAAAAATATTTTTAAAATATAAAAACAAATAATACACTTAGTTCATGCAAAACCACCACGCAGTTGTTTTATTAATCAAATGAGACAAAACAAAGCTTCAATCATGGAAACAAATAATCGAGTATGAGAATAAACAGCAATATATTTATGGCTCCACTGCATTATTGTCATCCTTTTTATCCCTTTTTTTCGTAGGAAGGCCCAAGAAGTATGGTAATTAATCAATTGTTTACGTTCATGAATTGGGTAAGCAAGCACAATAATTATTAAAATGATGAAACATGCATAGAGTTCACTTAAGTTGCACGCAAGCGGACCGAATTAAGAAAATTAATCAAGAAAGACCTCATTTTTTTAATGATGCAAAGGTGTGCCATGAGTAATTATATATGTAACCAATGGAAAAGGTTCCATGTAGTCATTAATACAACTAAATTGACAATCCACAAGTACCAATTATTCTCCATTTTTATACAATTAAACTAAGCAAGTAGTTTCAATAAATCAATATCAAAAATTTTGATTTTAACATAAAAAACTCTAGAGTGAGAAAAAATTACAAGATCATAGTCCATCTTATAAAAACTTTCATTATCAATAATAATAATAGATATGCAACCATCTTGTAGATAGCATAGTGGTAAGGGTTTAGGATTAAGAGGTTTGATTTCCCTATAATTGCTAATATAATAGTCAATAGAGGCTTATATGGTCGTTAATTTTAGAACTCGTGGGTTTAGTCAGGGTACACGCAAGCTAGTTTAGATACCCATTTTAATAATAATAAAAAAAATAGTAGTAGTAATAGATATGTAAATATTTTTTGTATTTAAAATTAAGGGCTACAATATAAATCATCAAGAATAATATGTTCTTGGAGTACATTGGAGTACAAAGAAAGAGATTTGAGAAAAATCTCATAATACTAGCATTCATGTCTCCGTGAGCCTTCAATTTTCAATATCTAATTATATAGAATGAAAAGTTATGTATGCAGAACTTGCTTTCAAAAAGTTAGCTTCATCCCACAATGAATCAATTAAATATCAAAATTTGAATCGAGAACATTCAGGTTGTTCTCATCTCTCTTTTTCTCTTTGTATATATAGTCAACTATATGATGTAAAAGGCTTGAAGCCTTTATCCTTTTCTTTCTTAGTTTGAATGAGTTATTGCAGAAAAAGGTAGGACCAGTACCCAACAGTATATTAGGTGATCCTTTATATCAACTTTAGGGTATCATTTAATAGGTTAAACTTTTATAATAAAATGATTTTTTTAATATAATATAAAAGTTTTATTAATATAAATAATATCTTGAAGTTCAACCAAAGAGCATAGGTTTATAGGTTGTTCAAGGAGGATAAACAGTCCAGAGAATTCTCTTGGCTGCTGTTTCTATTGATTATAATTTTTTATTTATGTTTTGAGACAGTGCAAACCCTAATGAGAAGCTATGCAGAAACCCGTAATTAATGAAATGTCAGGAAGACAGGGTCAAAAGCTATTGCCACGAAATGCCTGCAGAAATGTCCATAAACGTCAGAAAAGAGCAGAAGAAATGCTTAGTGAACCAATTCATGATATCAAGTTATTATCTTTCAAAAAAAAAAAGTTATTATTTTTGGATGGTGATTTTTCTCTCTTGCTTTCTTCAACTGTATCAATGCCCCTTGTTTCCTGTCGACAATGCTACTACTTTGTTCAATGAGTGCTAAATTATTCCTGATGGGTCATTTTAGTGTCGTCATTTCCTGCTTTTCTTCGTCGGGTTTTAGCATAAAATGACTTGCCTTGTCACTGCTGTGCTATGATTTGTTGCCTTTTGTTATCATGAGCACCATTGACCTGTCTTATTTAAAAAAAAAAAAACTCTTCAATGTGTGATCCTTCTCATCGCTAAACAGTCCATATATGGCGTTTTTGATTCGCTGCTCCAAACTTTTGGAATCTCGAATGCACGAGAGTGTTCAAAATTCGTTGTCCAGAGTTTTTTTTTCTATATAATAATCAAAAGATTTATTACAAAACTCATGCTAGCCAATTAGAGGATGGCTTAATCGTAATTTAAAGGCATGGATTCTTTGCAAAGATGAGAAATTTACAGTGAAATCTTGTGCCATTTGATAGTATCAAGAAGTAATATAAATTATATTATATTATTTTATCTAATAATTTAAATTTTTAAATTGAGATAATTCTTTAATATAATATCAAAACTTTAATAATCAAGTAATCATGAATTCAAATTTTATTATTCATATTTATTTAATAAAAATAAAATAAATCATCTTAAGCTAGAAACTTTCAGAAATTTACAGCCTCTGAGAAAGAATGCTAATCCTTCTATTTAAATAAAAATAGGGATAACGAATCACCTTGATGAATTCCTCGTACGACCTGGAACTCTTGAGTAGAAGACCCATTAACAAGAACTGATAATTTAGCAGCAGAAAGACATGTATACATTAAACTTCTATATTTAGGCTCAAACCTCATATATCCCACAACTCATCAAGATAATCCCAGGAGAAAGAATCAAAAGCTTTATGAAAATCCACTTTGAAGATCATACCTCTCCCCTGGAGCGAGCTCTGCAATTGGCTATCATAAAACCATTAACAATCTGACACCCATTGATAAAGGCAATCTGACATTAGCTAATTAATTAGATCTTGGATGACATGCTTGAGTCTCTTGGAAAGAAGTGTGGCAATAACTTTATAGAGAACACGTATCAAACTAATTAGCCTATAATCTGAGAATTGAGATGGAAAGTTAGTCTTCGGCAGCCAAGTGACAGAAGCAAGATTAAGTCCTTTTTGGAATGTTATTGTTGTGAAGAAATCATTAACCAAAGAAAATAAGTCATGACAGATCAATCCCCAAGCTTTTCTGTATAATTTAAGGTTGAAACAATCCGATCCAGGACTCTTTGAATCATCACAGTCCCACAAGGATGCTTCGAGTTCTTCCATTGTCACTGCACGCTCGAGCAATGTAGAATTCTCTTCCGTTGGATGCTTAAAACCTAGAGGTCCCATAGTTTCACGATTTGATGGAGGTTGTGTGAAAAGGCCAGAATAGCAGCCAACTGCAGCTTCCTTAATAGACGATGTTGTGCTATAGTGGCTGCCATTGTAAGTTATTGCAGAGAGATAATTATGTGTGCGTCTGAATTTAGCATTGATATAGAAGACTCATCTCCTATTAAGATACTCTCGGCCTGCTTGTTCTCTAATTCTGCAATTTTGTCGGTTAAAGTGAGCAGTCGACTTTCTTGGTTACCCAAATGTTCACAGTTCCATAGTCTAAGATGCTTAGCAAGGTAGCTTAGTTTCTTCATTTGATACGTTTGTTTTCATGTTTTAAAAATATTTTAAAAATAAATTGAAATTATTTTATATGTTTTTTTACTTTAAATTAATATTTTTTATATTTTCAGATTATATATGTATTAATATAAAAATTAATTTTTAAAAAATAAAAAAATATATTATTTTAATTTATTTTTAAATAAAAAACATTTTAAAAAATAATTATTTCTAAATAAACAAACATGGAAGCTGGAAACTCAACACAGCTAGCTTCCCACAACGTTGTTTGAGTAGCTGTTGCCACCACTTCATTATCAACTGCAGAAACAGTAGTCACCACCACCACCCCTGAAGTCCTCCTTGCCGCCGTTGGCAGAAACCTCTGTTTACAACCAAAGATCTCATCCATCAATGTCCATCTTTTTTTATTCTCCACTGACACCCACTAACCCGTCAGCTTATATGGCTGGGCCTGGCCCAGCTATAATTAAAAAAAAAAAATTGTTGGTGTTGTATTTTTTTATTATTATTTATTTTTTAAAAAATATTTGTTAATTGCATACAATCAAAACTCTTAAAAAATTAAAAATTATATCTTGCTCATTGAAACCAATTCCAGCTTGACAAATCTGTATAAAAAATAAAAGAGAAGCAATCTATGAACCAAAAAAGGAGAAAATCAATTATTTATTCATAATGAGAGTCACTGTTGGTAAAGAAAGTAAGAAGAGGAAAATCATTTCAGATCCATCTATTTTTTTGGGTTTCACCTGCGAAAGCACGTAAACCTACTTGTCGCCAGTGGCAACAACGCTTGGAGTAAATGCGCTACCACAGTTTTGTTGTGGTTTCTCATGTCTTGCATGCTTCTTGAGTTCCCAGCAAACTCTCCAACTTGTTTTTGACCTTTAGAAGGTTCTTTTTGCAATTCTTAGATGTTTACTGTGTGGTTTAAATTATTGTTAAATATTGAGTTTTCATAGTTTATAAACATGTAACTGTGAGGTATGCGAGTATTGCAATTTTTTTATTATTTATTTTTCTTTTGTGATAGAAAAAATAAAAAAAATTAATTTTAAAAAAAATTAATGGTATACGGGGAATTCTCTAAAAAATATATATAAAAATAATATCTTATTTAAAAATTATGTTTTATTTTTTATTTAATAATCAGTTGCATCTACCGTGTGTTGTAAGCTTCTTGTTTAAAAAATAAAAAATACATGTTATGTTTTATTTCTTATAGCTCATCTGACTCGTCATCGTCATCGTCATCTTGGTTGAGCAATAGCATGAAGGTCTCCATCTCGATAATGGAGGGAGTCTATTTCTATGACCTAGACACGATAATCCATCTCCATCCAAAACATAAATTAACAATGAGAAGACGTAAAGCATACAGTGAAGAAAATTAATTAAGGCTGACTTTGCCATATCTTATAATTTTCCCAGAACCATGTAAGATTTTCGAAGGACATCCTACATTCCACCCAGCTGTTGGCAAATTCGTGACAGTCACCCAAGCTACTAGAGTTATATATTATTTACCTTTATTTATGTGAAGTCTAGCTAGAGTTATGATATATATATATATATATATATATCTAAGGAATTTTATTGCATTGGCCATTTAGGATATTGCCATGAAGAAAAAACTTACAAGTTCAGGCATGAAATGAGATTACAGAAGAACATAAGAAAAGCAGAAGACTACACTAATACAGTAGAAGATATTAGAGTCATGCACTGTTAGAAAATAATATAAATCATATCTTAAGATCTCATCTAACAACTTAATTTATTGAATTGAGATGATTCTTTAACATGGCATCAGAGTCTTAATGATCAAACGGTTACGAGTTCGAATCTTACCATCTCTATTTATTTAATAAAAATTATGCATAAAATAATATGGGTTTATACAAGTTTTAAGTCCAAAAGGCTTTCACTTGAGAGGGTGTGTTAAAAAATAATATAAATCACATCTTGAAATCTCACCTAACAGCTTAAGCTATTAGATTGAGATCGTTCACCAATTCTATTCGTCGTGACAGGATGCGCCAAGCAACACTAAAAGAGAGGAAATCGCCATGTCTGACGTTGAAGATTTCCTTGAACCATCATAGGCCGCTGGAACAACAGGTTGTCTAGTGTTTCCAGAACACACCAATTAAAGCCCGACCAGGGCAGATTCCACCATAAATGCCAAGCAAAGGAACAAGGAATCAACATATGATCTACTGTTTCAATTGCAGAATCACAGAATGGACAAAGTGCTTGAGCCGCTGTCAACACTTGTCATTTTAATAGAAAAGAACCTGTAAAAATCCCTTCCTGCGCACCGCTAACCATATGAAACACTGAATCTTAGGAGGAACAATCTTAATCCAAACATTAGACTGAAAAGGTTTGGCTCCACTGCAGTACTATATATGATCTAGCAGGATTTAGCAATGAATGTTCCATCTTTGGTGAGATTCCATACCTTGACATCCTTTTTGGCATGACACGGCTGAATAGAATTCAATAAAGCAAACAAGGAAGTGACCTGTTGAATTTCAAAGCTTCTAAGAGTCCTTCGCCAGTTCAACTCCCAACTCCGGCCACCATCAGACCATTTTGCCATGGCTGCAGCCGTTGCATTAGGTGATAAATTAAGATAGAGCTTACAATCTTGGATATAAATCTTTGAGGATTGAATTCCGTATCCATTTATCACTCCAAAATTGTGTTGAAGTTCCGTCTCCAACAGCATAACTACAGCTTCTTTTCAGAAACCACAGCTGTTGGATGATTAGATTATACTATGGACATGATTCCCTGCCACGCACTAGATAATCGCTGCTTTTTAAAAGTTGGAATCCCATTCTAAAAGTCTGGCTTATATGTTTTGCAAATCAAATCTTTCCATTTGTCATTGCTAGGATGGAATACTCGGACGCCATAACCACTTATATAACAGTGACTTGTTCTTAGCCAACAAGGAACCAATTCCTCATCCTCCTCTATCTTTCTCCTTGGTAACAATCTTCCACTAATTAACTATTTTAATTTGGTTAGATATTCTATCCGTACAATAATTCATGATGAGAGATTTACCAATATCCTTCAACGTTAACACTCTCGATTCTAAGATTTTTGCTCAATGATTGTAAATTAGGATACCCTGGCTACTTAATAGGTGGATAATATATAAGTAGTTTAGATCTAGAGCATAATTCTCGGATTTTGTCTAGGAAATAATCTGAAAATAAAAAATTGAGTTATTGGGTTAATTAGAAGCCATCGAGTCAATTCTAAACTAATTATTTTTAGATTCTGGTCTAGTTTTTTTTTAATTTTAAAAATATTTTTGAAAAAAATTAAAATTTTTTATTTTTTTCTTTGCTTCAAATTAATATTCTTTTGGTGTTTCAAATCATTTTGATGTGCTAATGTCAAAAATAGTTTTTAAAAAATAAAATAAAATTATTTTAATATATTTTTTAATAAAAAATATTTTGAAAAGCAATCATAACAACACTCTGAAACAGGCTCTTTATTTAAAAACTAATATGAAAAAGAAGTTGAGCCATTGATCAATTAATTAGTAGGCTATCAAGTCAATCTAAATTAATTATTTTTATTATAGCAACTTTGTTTTGTTTAAATCAAGTTTGACTAGGTCAATTAAACCATTAAAATCTAGCTAGATTGATTAGGTTTTACTAGTTTAATGTTTGTATTTTTGTCTAATTTGATTTGAAATATAATTCAATTAACCCATTGGAGAAGTACTAGCAAAAGAATGAGGTAAGAGATTCCACCATGCCGGCCCTGCAGTATCCGTGTGGGATACAAAATAGGTCTGCTTTTCAACAATCATACTAGCAGAAGCATGTCGATGCAGTAGCCAAAGGTCAATCCATCGTATGACACATGAACTGATACAATCAATGGTGGAACTAGTGGGTTGATACGAAAAGTTTTCTGCTTTTTGAGGCGACCAGCCTCGTCAACAAGCCTACGAAAGTAGGTGGAACTTGTGCCCACAACATCATGGATTAATATAGAAACGTTTTCTGCTTCTTGAGCACTAGCTAGGCAAGATTTTATAATAATAAGAAATCATATTTAATAACATTCTTACAAGCATGTTGTGATGCGATAATTAGCATTCATCAAACACAAATAACCACACTAATTACTCACAATTAAGTGACTATATGTACAAAACACCAACTTAATTATTTCAAATCAAGGCATCTATTCTTGGACCAGCCAAATCTGATTGATATGCTTATGCAAGCCATAAAACCGATTCATACACTAGCATTTTGAGTTGTATTGTGATCCCCACCTCCTTGATCAGTAGAGTTGTGATTTGTAGAAACTCTGTTGATTGATGGAGAAACCTGAAATATTATTGAAAAACCAAAGTTAAAAAAAAATTAATTAATCATCTTAAACAAGGTTAAAAAGTGTATGTAAAATAGTTACTAAACCCCGTCTAATCTACGATTAAGAACAAAATTCAAAAAATAGTCAATCTATATTCACCCTCCCACCACCATAGGTTAACTCGCGAATGATTAACTCAATCAAAAATTAATTTAAATATTTTTCAATATTTTTAGAGCAATATCGTTTTGATTGACCTCAATTAACTCGTCCATCCATCCCTTGACCTGGAGGTTCAATAAAAAGAATGATAAAAGTTACTTTATCTAATATATAATTTGTAGTAAATGATGGATGTAGTATTTCTAATAATATATAAAACAGAAATAAAATTCTGAAAGCGAACACATGCCATGCTATATGCCTGGATATGAGCCTCCTGATGACGACTTGATCGATGGAAAACATTTGGGATCAGGTCTCGAGCTATCTCTGAGATAGCTACGACGTCTAGCAAATGACCAAGAATTTGCTGGTAGGATCTAAGGAGTGCCTTCACGAGTATGAGAACTCCACATAAAGCCAATAGAAAGTATCCAAAAGGAGGGAGCAGTATCAAGAGGAGTAAATCACAGGTGAGAGCTCCAGAAAGGAGGGAAATGTACTCAAGCGTGACAAGAAAAAGTGTTTCCAGCAGCTGGTGGGGTCGTAGCAATAGAGCTATCAAAGCTGTTGAGTAGACAAAGGAGGTCACAATGTAAAGCAATATAATAGTACCATGTGCCTCAAAAGGGGACTCATTGTTTTGATATTTCAGCTGAAGAAGAGCTAGCAACACGAAATTGAGAAAGCACATGGCGGCATGCATGGCGGTGGTGGAGCTCCTGATCAGCTCCAGCAGCTGCTCTCTTGCCTAACCAAAACATGAACATGAGATCTTAATTGCTTTAGTTAATGAACAAAACAAAGAATATTACAAATTAATTGACTAATTAATAATATATATTCCCCATAAACATGGGATTACATGCCTGCGCATTTAACATATTCTTCAAATTCTTCCTTTCCCTTCTCTTAAGCTGAATATTCTCTCCTTGAAGAGTGAATTAAGATTCAGTAAGTGCAGGGATATTTAACGTATGAGAGCTAGATACAAACAAAATGGCTCGTGGTGGTGCACTCCATCTTGCCAACCTGATGTCTGGATGAGGTGATAAGCCCTTTTATCTCCACTTTTTTTTAAAATGGGAATCCCATGGCGTAGGTGAGATAAGAAGAATTTCATAAAAAGCAGTGATTTTTGATATAATGCCTTGCCTCTTTTCGAGTAAAGATATGTTTAACCTATAGCTTTACCTAATAAACTTAAGGAAAGATGTGGTTGACAGGCTGCTTTATATTGCCGCATCTCCCACCAATATTTGTTAATTTCGGGAAACTACTGGACTTATAACTCAACAGTAAAAAGTTGTAAGATCCAATCAATATTCAAACACTTGCAGGCAACATGAAAATACCTGCATTAGCGAGACGTGTTAAAAAGTCATTTCAATTCAATAACTTAAGTTGTTATGTAAGATTCTAAGATATGATTTATACTATTATCTAACACACCCCTTCAGGTAAAAGTCATTTGTACTTGAAGTTTACACAAGCCGACATTATCTTATCTTTAATTTTTATCAAATAAATAGGAATAATGAGATTCGAACTCATGACCGCTTGGTCATCAAGACTTTAATATCATATCAAATAACCATCTCAACTCAATAGCTTAAACTTTTAGATAATATCTTAAGATATGTTTTATATTATTATCTAACAATGTAAACTAATTACTTAGTTTCTTTTGAAAGGGCTACTTAAGCCCCACAACCTTTTTATTTTCCAAAATTATTCTGTAAACAAAATTAAATAGGGGTCATTTGTCCTATTTCTTAGTCCATATCAATATTTGATGTTTAAATTTGGACAGAAGGACTTCATCAAATAACGAAGTGCATGTGGCATAGTTATGGAATATGGTTTGAGGTTTGATCCGGGTTTAGAGCTCAGATTGGGCTAATCCATAGGTTACCAAGTTTATTATTTTGGAGTTAAAACAATATCACTATAAAATATCATTATAGTTTTCTTTTTTTGGAGTTGACTAAATTAATTTTAGTTGGGTCAATTGGTTGGTAGATCCACTCACTAGATTTACCCTAATTTGACTAAGTCAATATCTAAAATAATTTGAAGAGAAAACATGGCCGGATCAAGCTCTAAGTTTTCGATCAACTCACTAGAACATGTTTAATAACTATGTATTTAGGATGGTTTTATTAAAAAAATTAATTGACATAGATCTATATTAAAAAAATTATGATAAATTCTAAATTTAAGGACGCGTGAGGGTGTGTGATCCCCAAAGTATAATAGAGTAATTCCCCTATCATAATAATAATAAAAAAATAGATTGTTTTTTTAAATATAAAATAGTTTTAAAATATAAATAACTTGTATGTATGTTAATTAAAACTATTTCTTTTTAATATTGTAAAAGAAAAAAAAATACTTGATATGAAACACAGGATTTCTATCTTTGAATTCTTAAATTTCAAGATGTTGGTGAGTTTAGCAAGGAGATTGGGGGACCTCTGTGCTCAGAAGAATATGGTGGGGCTTCACACACACGTGCTAATTAATAAATGAGAAGCCCCGCCATATTCTTCTAAGCATATAATATCCTCATTCTTCTCGCTAAACTCAGTAACATGCCCTTGGCTATATATATATATACACACTCGTTGATAAGCTGCAATTTCTCAAGCATATAGTTCCAATTTTTCACCACATAATGCAACCTATACGATGAGAGTCAGCAAGTATCAATAAATGACCTATTATAGGTATTGATTATGCCTATGACAAGGTTTAAAACTAATAATATTAAAGAGAAATTTAATAAGATAAGTCAAAATATTTTAGTTAAAAAATTATACATCCATCAAATTGAACTTTTCTCTATGTTTTGGGTTATATATGAAGTTATAGGTAGAATTATGTTGTAATTCTAGTTGAACTGAAAATTAGATATCATAAGCTTTTCATACATATAAGGTATGCTCATTAACTCATCCAAACAATAAAGACTAATGTGTTTGAAGTAAAGCTTGAAATCTGCTAACAAACAAGAAAAGTGAACATTAGAAGCGGTTTGGGGCTTATATTTTATAATATGTATTTTTACATCAACAAACATAACTTTTATTTTGATTGTTTGATTGAGCTAATTTTTTTGCAAAAGGTTCTAAAAGCCTTGTTTTATATAGAATTAAAATTTCACAATGATCAAACATTAGGAATGTAACAACCCTGATTTTCTATGTTTTAATTTTTTGCGATACATTAAAAAAATTTAGGTAAAGTTTTTTTATATACAAGTTCCACCAAAATTTTTGTCAAAATTTCGACAGAATCTCCCCTATAGTAGAAGATCTCAAGTTATCGACAAGATCATATTACACTTTTAATTTTATTTCACATCCTGATCCAATCATCTTGGATCTCAACCCAACTCATCAGCATCAACAAGATCATATTACACTTTTAATTTTATTTCACATCCTGATCCAATTATTTTGGATCTCAACCCAACTCATCAGTATCAACACAACACATTTTATTTAATAACATCATATAATATAATTCAAGTGAAAGATTCGATTTCAACTATAAACATGCATGGTTAAATAGGTACTTAGAGTTATAAACATCATATTAAATTCATATACTCAAATTTACAGATTAATATTACATCTAAAGTTTTAAGAGATAAGTTTCTTAATTTATAGATAATTACATGGTCAAAAGCAAAAGGTACCTAAATCAATATCACTTCTGACGCAACCCTGATGGACCTGAAAATAAAAATTAACGTGTACACATAAATATAAAAAGATAGTAATAAACAATAACAATGACAGGTAATAATTTTCATAAAATTTCTTTTAATACATAACATTAGGCATAAACCTCTTTTACAAGATACATTTTCCATCTATTACCGATATCCATCTAATATCCTATCCTATTTGTTGAGAATAATTCCATCTTGAAAATCTCAACACAACTCAATGGTTTTCGAACATCCTCTCCTTATAAATCAATTCTCACTTAATACCAAGATATTCCTCTATTAGTATCATTAGCTTATTTCATTCTTTTAGAATAAGTAATCAATATTTTTCCTCTTATTTTCTAAAAGGTAATTTCCAATAATAATGAATCTCATTAGTATCATCAGTCTCTTAATATTAGGTTAGACTAATCAATTACATTCACGTGTCGATATCAGTACAACTGATTGGTATCATTAACTATTCCTTTCCAAGAATAGTTAATCAAATCTTATTCATATCTGGTTTACCATCAAAGTTGTCAATGTCAAGAACCTTTGACATCATAAGCCTTTTTACTTAGAGTAGCTAATCACACCAGAAATGTTTGCTGATAATGTGACTAATTAATATCATTAACTATTCTCGACCTAAAATAGTTAATCAACTTATCTTTTTCACTTAACCAGAAGTAATCATGCTAATGTTAGTAATCTTTACTAACATCATTAGTCACCCAATTTCTCGGAATCGACTAATCAATTAAAAAAATGTTGACATCGATGAAACTCCATTGATACCATTAGTTATTCAAACCTGGATAACTAATCAATGTCATTTGAAATGCCAATATCAATGATCTAACAATGTTTCACAAATTCAAAATCTATACTTTGAAGTGAAACTTTAGGGTTAGAAATGTCATGTTTGTTTTGCTTCAAATCTTTGTTGCCATAAATAAACTTCAAATTCCACAAAGCAAATTGCATTAGTAGAATGTAAAGGATAACAAACATGAACCAAATTTAGTTTGATGCTGCCAACCATATTATGCAATAGGACACTAGTTTGTTCTCACGCTTCTATACAGCAAAACATGACATACATTCTTCTTAAATTAGTAAAAAATAATTTATTACCTGTACAATTTTGATCTACAATCTGTCAGCTACCTATAAATAGCATGTTCTTATGATGTAACAAATAAAATAATCTGATGAAACAAAAAAGTAAAAAAAAAAAAAAAACAGAAATTACTTTCATTCCTAAAAAAATGTTGATAAGATTTTTTTGTTTTAATTTGCTGGCCAGATTGCTGGTTGGAGCTTGTTTGAGGTGGAGCTTGTTTTTTGTTTTTTTTAGGTATTTTCTGTTTGGATTTTATTATCCTTGTTCTACTAGGCTGTATTCAAGCGGTTTCTTATTTCTAATTTTAGCCTCTCAGTCTCCATTATATATTTCCCTCCATTTCATGAGAAAAAAACAAAAAAGAAATATCAAGAACTATCAATTTCCTTGAAGCCATGGCCATCAGATTTCTGGCTTTGTTTCAATTTCTTATTATCTATTCTACTTTTCTTCACATCATTCTTCCTCAGAATCCATGCAATGCATCTGATATACCCAAACTTAAGCAATGTGGATTTGATGCAATATATAATCTTGGGACTTCAATTTCAGATACAGGCAACTCAGCCATAGATAATCCTTCTATTTGGCAAGCCATGTTTCCTTATGGAAAAACCATTAACGAAGCAACTGGGAGACCCTCTGATGGACTGCTAATAATTGATTACATTGGTAAGCAAACAATCTTCTTCTTTCTCTCTGTTTTACGTAGCAATGATTACTTTTTTGAGTACGGCTGGATTGCTATGACAATTTTGCTTCGAAATTTTGCAGCAAGATCAGCCAATCTCCCCTTGGTCGTTCCCTATAAGAATTCTAGTGCATTACATTTGTCAACAAGTCGTGGAGTGAACTTCGCGTACAGCGGCGCTACAGCCTTGTCAAAGGAAGTTCTTGCAAAAAAGAATATCACCCTCGATTGGGCAAAGCCTTCTCTCAGTGTACAGCTTGGATGGTTGGATGATTATTTCAAAGGATTCTGTAATAATGTCAAAGGTGCATGGTTACTATAATATACTTCCCTCTCATCATATCATATAGTTATTAAACTCGTAACAGACCTGCCGATCAATACACTAACTTGTCGCTCTGAAACTTGACCTGGGTTATATTTTATTTTTATTTAATTTGGAGGTTAACCTGATGAAATCTAGATTAATCTGGTCATTAAATTCAATTAATCTAGTTAATTAGATCAAATACGAATAAGATCTGGTGTCAACTCTAATTATTATTTATCTCTTATGTGTTTATCTTAGTATTTACAATTTCATCTGTGTAATAGAACTGAAAGAAAGGCCTATAAATTTGAAACTTGTTCCTGTAATCTCACACATTTGTTACGTTTGATAGACTGTACGGAGGCGGTCAGCTCGTCACTTTTCATGATAAATTTCGGAACCAATGACTATGGTTATGCATTCAGCCAAAATCATAACATTGAAGAGGTAAAGAAGAATGGCTTGGTGTCCGACGTTGTGGAGGCTATAAAACAAGCTCTTAAGGTACCTTAATATTCTTCCTTTTGTTTTAATTAATTACTTCTCAGAAACAAGTTAATATGTTAAAAAAAAAAAAAAAGGCTTTTTTGTGATCATTGAAAATTAAATCAACCGTTTTGAGTTCTCAAATCTTAATTATTTTATCTTATTTTGTGGTGAATAATTTATGTTGCATTAATTGGCTACAGAAAATCATCAACCATGGAGCTAGAAAAGTCCTAGTCTTTGGAGTAGCCCTAGATGGGTGTAGACCAATCTCAGTAACCATGCAATCTGCTAACAAATCTGCCACTTATGATCGATTTGGATGTGTAAAAGACAACAATGACTTCTGCAATTACCACAATGTACTTCTTCAAGAAGGCCTCAAGGAATTAAGAGAGCAAAATCCTGATGTACAAATAGTATATGGTGATCTTTACAATGCAATGCAATCGATTTTGGATAACTCCCAATCTTTTGGTGAGTGCTTTTTACCCTTCATATACAATAAGCATGTTTAAAAGTATGGTAACAGTTGCGGTTCAAAGTGTTTTTTTATTTATAAATATATTAAAATAATTTTTGTTAGTTTAAAAAATTTATTTTTGACATCAGCACGTCAAAACGATCTAAAAACATGAAAAAATTAATTTTAAATTAAAAAAATCAAATTTTTAAAAAACTATACAACAAGTAGGATTCAAGTCAAATTAATTTGTTCGGATATAATATGATTCTGACATGTATAATTAATTCTTGCAACATGTAGGATTCAAATCATTGACAGAAGCTTGTTGTGATGTCGATGTCGAAAATAAAAAGAAAGCTGTGTTGTACAAAGATAAACTCTGCGGAGCTCATGGTACCATAGTTTGCCCTAAGCCTGAAGAATATGTCTTTTGGGATAATGGGCATTGTACTCAGAAGGCAAATGAGAAGCTGGCCGACTGGATCATTCAAGACATTTTCCCCAGGTTTCAATGCAATGCTTGACATATATATAGTTGAAGTATTATTCAAGATGATTCGAAAAACAAGTTCTTGCTTCTTGTATCTTGGTTTCCTTTCTATATAATTTGTTTATTTTCATGATTCTTATATGTTTTTTTTTAATCGAGTTTTTTTTTTAAAATGAAATAAGAGAATTTATATTAATTAAATTGATTTAACCATGAAGAGCATGACTAAAAAGGAGAAGTAAAGTTACAATAAATAGGCCAAAAAACATTTAAAAAAAAAAAAAAAACAATGTCAGACAAACTTAACTATCTTCCTTGATTACTTAACAAAAGTAAACAAATCAAGCATAATATATATCTATGTAATATGATTATAACTATGCAATCAAATCAGTATCATTATGAACATTTTGTTTGGACAAAAACTCTGATACATAGTGTTTTTTTTTTTTTTTTAGATATGCTACATGGTGGCTTCTTATAAGTCAACTTCTTGTAGAATCACCTAGAAAAATTTAAGGTTGGTCCAACGATCGAATCTCCTATTATCTAAGTTTCAAGAAGCTAACCAGGTATGGCACAACCAAGCCTAGACTTATCCTACTGACCACCCACATAATTTGCTTGGATTAGACCCTCATCTAGTAGTGTCAGATCCTCATCCAAATGCTTAGAACCTTCAATTTCTACAAGTTTGGTTACATCATTCTCTCCAGGTTAGAGAGAACTCATCCTCGAGTTCTGTTATTTTCTTCAAATAAGATGTGAAGTGCTAAACATTAAAGACATCAGAAGTTTTCAGATGGCTAGGAAAGCAAAGTCTATAAACATTGTCATTTATCTTTCACAACACCTCAAAAAGCTCATCTTTCTTTCATTCAACTTGTTGTACTTGTCCACTGGAAACTTGTTACGAGTAAACATTACTCATACTAGATCACCAACTGTAAACCCCGCTCTTCTATGATAGGGCTTTATACTTCATATTGATGTCATTGAATTGTCTTCTTGATTTGCTCATGAATACCATGCAAGTAATCTGTCGTACCATCAGCTTGAACACTCAGTTATCCAATACAAGAGATAAGCATCTACTCCAACACTCTAGAAGGGTTTTGTCCATAAACAATCTCGCATGGGCTTAGCTGGATAATCCAATTCCAATTCCTATTATAAGCAAACTCTACTTGTGGTAAGGCCAGATCCCATTGTTTCAACTTGTCTCCAACTAAACTCCACCTCAAATTACCAAGGCTTTAGTTAATTATCTATGTCTGCCCATCTTTGTGATGATGATATACACTACTAAAGTAACTCTTCTAGAAATTACTTTAAACTTCAAATTAATAGAGAAAATGTATACAAGGCTGATTAAATAAGTCCAACTTGCTCAAAATAGGGTTTGGCTTCATTTATTCAATAAATATCAAATTTTCCTCCTGAACTACCAATGGATGGTGGAGCCCTAAGGAGGTGAAAGCAAAGACAGATTTAAAAAAGTATTTAGGAATGTAGTAGCTGTTATTTTTAAATAATAAAGATTAGTGATTATCCCAAACATATTTCATATTTGACATGAAGTTTGGCCTGGCAGTCATGAGTTGTTGGAATCCATCCTCTAACTATAATTTAATTGTAAAGGTAATATAGAGTTGTATAAATTTTAAGCTAGAAGAACTTCTTATCTAAAAGGTGTGCAATGTATAAAGAGAACTAAACTCATGTGATAAATTAAGACTATGAATGTTTTCCCCAATATTTCTATATCTTCAATGTTTAGAAGAAGTGTAGTAACGGTTCACTTGCAACCTTACCGACCATTTTCAACTCTCTTGTTCGCCTGTTGCATACGATGTTTTTAATGGAAAGAGCAGAATATACTGTTTCAAGAACATAGCTGAAAAGAAAACATAAATTACCTCAACAGCAATCCCATACCTCCAATATCAATTACACAAACCGTTTTTTGGAATCTTTGTATGATTGATTGTGTTCAAATAAGCCACCTTCATGTCATCAGCTATTTTGGAATTCCTCAGAATACAATATTTGTGTTCTCGAATTTGGCTCTTCAATTTTTTTATGTCAGTTTATTTTTTTGGAGCCAATTGCTTCTGAGGAAGCGCCCTCCACCCAATATCTCGCCGGTAGAAACCTCCTGGCCAGTTGATTTCCTCAACTGCCTGATAAGCTCTGTCCCGGGCCTCTTCAAGATCTCTTCCAGTAGCAGTGACCCCAAGAACTCGGCCCCCAGTAGCAATGAAGTTGCCGTCTGAGTTCAAAGCTGTTCCGGCATGAAATACCTTAACTGTTGGAGCAACATTCTCGGCCTCCTCAAGGTTTCGAATCACAGTCCCCTTTTCATAGGACCCAGGGTACCCCTTGCTTGCCATGACCACCACCATGGCAGACCCTGGAGACCATTTCAGGGACACTCCACTTAGCTCTCCTGTACTAGCTGCAAGCAGGACTTGTGCTAGATCCGATTCCAAGCGAACCATCAACACCTGCACATTAATACAAGAGAACGCCCCATTAGTTTTATGTCGCAACTATTGATATACCACACTTCAAGCAACTTTTGTGGGATAATCATGACAGCTAAAATCTGATGGCCAGTTTATAGCGTGTTCAATCATGCACATGCACATAAAACAAAATCAGCAGAACCTCCCCACTCATCATCGCCAATATAGATAAACCAACTGGAACCCAACTGGATATTGCTTTAGTTTATGCATACAGTCATAATTTGAAGGTTGCATGAAGAAACCATATCTGAATTACATCATGCTGTTTATTGATAATTTGAAACAAGTATTCAGGTTGACCCGATCACATCACAAACCTGTTAGGGAAAAAACCAAAAACCAACTCCTTTAATGATCACTTAAAATCTAAAAGTTTATGCAGTCAGTCACTGTTAAACGAATAAAAAGAAAAATGATAGAAGGTTTTCACCAGGAAGCAACAAACTACCAACAAGCTAAATATGACTAAACTCTAAACTTTGATCCTTGAGCCTTGACGGGAACATATATTTTCTCAAACCAACAGTTTCAATAAAAACTCGTTTCCCCATCGTTAGTAGCATAAAAGTGGTATAGAGCAGGATCTCAATCAAAATACAGCTTCTCCATGGGTATTTCACTTTAATCAAGCAGCAGATGCTGCATAAGACCACAACGTCACAACACTAATTTCAAAGACACAAGAATAACAACGAAAAAGAGACGAGAATATGGTGAGAGAAACTAAAAGAAAGCTAAATGGTCAGGGAAATAAGGACAAGCCTTCTGGGTTTTCCCTTTCACCATTTACTCTTACATATATATCCTAAGCCCACTCTGTGAGTAGTAGATACTGTAAACTAACAAGACATAAATAACCCAATAAATACAAGGGTCTAATGATCGCTCATCCAAAAAATATAAATCAACATTGCAAATAATAATTCAATTTCTAAACATTGCAAATAATAATTCAGTTTCTAATGCAAGAACTGGGTTTATAATTTTTAATGCATATTACGGCCTGTATCTGACCTGACACTCAGGGTCGCCAAAGCGTACATTGTACTCAATTAGCTTAGGTAAGCCAGTCTTCTTCTCAATCATCAGCCCAGCATACAAAACACCTACAAACTTGCAACCCTCGGCTGCCATTCCCTTGACTGTTGGGTGAATTATAGTTTGCATGACTACTGACTGAAGTTCTTTTGTCAATACTGGTGCTGGAGAGTATGCCCCCATCCCACCAGTATTGGGACCTGTGTCTCCATCACCAACTCTTTTATGGTCCTGAGCAGATTCTAGAGGAATAGCATTCTCTCCATCCACCAGGGCAAAGAAAGACGCTTCTTCTCCTTCCAGAAATTCTTCAACAACTATGCAACAACCTGCAGAACCAAAAATACTCTTCACGAGCATTGAATCAACAGCTTCATATGCCTCCTCTAGTGTCATGGCAACAATAACTCCTTTTCCAGCAGCCAAGCCATCTGCTTTTATGACAATAGGTGCTCCCTGGTCCTCAATGTATTGCTTTGCAGAAGATGGATCTGTAAATGTTTGGTACTGCAAGAATAAAGAAAGCTTTAATAACAGGGTTCCAGCAACAAAGAACTGGGAAAGCAAAGAGAGTGCCTTGAAACTTTTAGTCAGGTAAGAATGAGAGGATTCCAGGCACACTATTTTGTTTCAATTTTTTTCATTTTCCAAGAAAAGAATTGCTGATGAAACTAAGACTAAAAGAAAAGAAATGGCAATTGGAAAAGTTCAGGAGAAGCAAGAAGGTTTTGAGTCTGCCTGGTAACTAAAACCTAAAGGGGTAAAAGGAATAAACCTTAGCAGTTGGAATTTTATATTTGTCGCACAAATTTTTCATGAAGTTCTTTGAACCTTCTAAAGCAGCTGCTTCTGCTGACGGCCCAAAAGTAGGGATTCTAGCTTTTACTAAATCATTTGCAAGGCCAGAAACCAAAGGTGCCTCTGGTCCCACAACAACCAGCCCAACACCCCATTTGCGGCAAAAGGAGATCACTGCTGAGCTATCAGAGATGTCAAGCTCTGGAATACAGGTGGCATTTCCAGAGTTAGAAATCCCTGCATTGCCAGGAGCACAGAAGACTGCATCACAGGAGGGAGATCGCTGCAAGGCATAGCAAAGTGCATGTTCTCTCCCCCCTCCACCAATAACCAACACAACCAACCTCTTTTCTGCAAAATTTGTAGGTGAAGGAGGATCAATGAACAAGAAAACAGTAAGACTAAAAATTTAACAACTATTTTAACCCAATTCTTTGTCTCCCGTCTCAATAGAGAGAAAAAAACAAAAACAAAAACCTGTAGCAAAATATCATGGAAGTGTATGCAAAAATCAATAAGATTTAAATGAATCCATGTACAAATAAAGAGGCAATCTCAACTATGTAAAAGTGGAAAAATAACCATCATTGCAGCAGTAAAAAACTTCACTACTTAATGACAAACTATTTCATCTCATTGATGACTTATTGCTAAACAAAAGAAGAAACTGATACATTTTCACGCAAGTGCCTCAAAAATAGATAGACCACCATGGAAATGATTCACATGAAAAAACTGGTACCATGGTCAGAAAAAGAAACTGCATGCATAGTTTATGACAGGTATCAGCGACTGCTTTCACAATGGAGTTAACCTCCAAGGATTACCTGATAAATTTTGCAAATTTGAAGATGACATAAAAATCAGTGCTCAGAAGATCAACAAATAGGAACTTAAAATCCCCGCTTCTCAGCTTTTAACCACTTACTCAATCTGACCTCAAAGTATCAAAGTTCCTACTCTTAAGTACAAACTTCAATTAAAAAAATGCAGTTGAATATCATCTTAAAGTCCATTGATTGTTAATTGCTGCTCACAACATCCTCTCATCTTGTGAACAATAGCCACCTAGGCATGCTCAGCTACCCAGACAAAAATAATAGGGGAAAAAAAAAAAAAAGCTAACTGGATGATCAAAGAAACCAATAGGAAAAAAAAAAAGAGCAAGAAGAGGCGGTGGAAGTTGCAGCTGCACATCCTAAAAGTAGAAAATTTGGAACTCCAACTCATACCAAAGGCAAAGGCAAGTACAACTTGAGAAAGTGATGATGTATATTCTTCATTCTACAAGTATACTAAAAATCCAAAGATAATTTAAGCATAAAAACAACAAAAACCAACAAAAGTTGCAACAGTGGGTCATTTATTTACCATCTTAAACTCTTTTTAAAAAGAAAACCCAACGATACTATGAAATGAAACATAGGAATACAAAACCAAAGACCATGTGAACAAATAGATGAACAGCAATAACAAAACTAAAATCATCAGTTCTTACCAGAAGCAATATTGCTGCCAGCACCAACTGAAACCGACAGCTCTGATTTCTGAGCAACACATTTGAAGACGTTGGGAAACGATCTGAAGCCCTTAATTACATGGCATGAGTCCCAGGAGCTTTCGTTACCATTGGAAATCAAGGGCCCCCCAAAGCTTACCGAAGAAAACGAGCTGCTGAAGAAACAAGATTTCTTGTTTGAAGGCTGAAAGCAGCTATTGAGAAGTTTGAGAGAAGGTGGTAGGTTTAAGATAGCACAAGACATGCTTCTAGCCCTCTGGATTCTAAACCATGCAGGTTTTGTTTAAACTCAATTTCCCCTACCCCCAGCTAGTATGGGATTAAGGGCTTGGTCATTGACGTAAAACTGCAAAAAAAAAAAAAAAAAACCAAGAAAAAGATGAGCATATGTTAGATGCTTGGCAGAAAATAAATAAAACGAGGGGATGGTATTCCCTAATTAGAATTTGGGCTACCAAAAACCAAAGAATTGTTTTTCGTACTTCATTTCCCAAAAGAGATTGATATAAACAAGTACAGTGACACCATTGCTTGTTACATCTTTCGCGAGCTGGACAATTTGATAGCATTTACATCCTGAAGTTGTTAAATCAAGACATGGAAGAGAACAGATGCTATGCTAAAAAGTGCCACGTTTTGATTTTCCCAGAAACGACCGCAATCAAGGGCAGCCCTGAAGTAAATAGCTAGAGCAAACCAAAACAAAACAAAAACAGCACATAGACAAAAATGGCATACCAGAGCAACCCAGAATCTGATATGAAGAAATAAACAGCAATAATGTAAGGAACTGAACTAAAACGTTAATTACTGGTATTAAAAGAAGAAGCTAATAAACCCCATTAACACAAAAGCAGACGCTATGCAGCAGCAGAGAAGAAAACTGTAAAAATAAGGAAAGGAAAATAAAAAGGCGAATCCATGTTAGAATAAATCAAAAGTTAACAAGTGGAGCAGCTTTTTACCTCTTGAAATCGAAGGGAAAATAGACTTGTAGGGGGGGAGAAGAGGGTGGAGTGGACGGGGATGGGGAGTCAGCAGATTTTAAGGAGCTGAGACAGAACCCCAAAGACACTTGAGGGTTTATGCGTTATGTGTTTGTGTTTGTGTTTGTGTTTGTGTAGTAACTAGTCAGTGACTCACAGTCCTGCCAAAATATAAATAGCGGCGAAATTTGGGTTAGAATTTGTGGAGTTAACTACGAGGCTGTTTCGCATTTCGTTTTTACCTTTGTTAGGTTTTAAAATTGCGTTTGCAATGGGGTGGGGGGGGGGCATATATATATATATATATGTTTTTGTATTTTTATAATGGGTTTCATTTATTAATATCAAAAAAAATTAAATCTAAAAAAAATATTTTAAAATATTTTTGAGTAAAAATAACAATACCAAATACACTTTATGCTAAATCAAAGACTTTAATTTCTCATTTCCCAATATAATTTATTTTGATCATGCTCTCCAACCTCTTAATCAATATATATAAATTATAGTGGAGGGTTAGAGTGAAATTATTATTTTATATTTAAATAAAAAGAAGGATCTTGGTTTGGGTGCTTTGATTTTTTCTATTAACTCTTTGATTATTAAAAAATTATTTGAAAGTATTTAAATATTTTTTTTATTTTTACACAATTAAAATATACTTTTACTCTTGAAATCAATAAAATCTAAAGTTGTTGACCAAAAAATTTTTTTACTTTTCATAAACTTTTAAATAATAAAAATACTTCTTTACTATGTGATAAAAAAAAATATTAGGCTGTTCGGAAAAGGTTTTTTGGATTTTTCTAATCTTTATGTATGAATTTTACCTTAGAAAAGACGAAAAATAAGATTTATATTCAAAGGTATATTTATACTTTCACAAGAGTTTTTAGGTAATTATCATGGTCATGGAGAGTATTTAGATATCTTTCAACTTGACTTTTTATTTTTTTAATCAAAAAAATTATTGCTGCATGTCAGAGATACACTAGCAAGTTTGCAAGTGAATGGCATCTGTGCTATTTCAACAACACGTTCGACACCACCCGATGGCCAAATCTAACCATCCGTTGTTTCTTTAGATGCATCACTATGTTCTCTTCCGCATGGTGTGACGCAGGATAGAGTATTGTGATTGGATTATTATTGGAGGTTGTTTTTTTTCCTTTTTTTTTCTCTCTCTTACTAGATAAAAGGTATGATTTTTCTCTTTGTTTTTTATTTTTCAATTTTATTTCTTATTCTTTTAATGTCTTATTTCATTTTTATTTTTTCAGTAGAACTTTTATTTAATTTAATTTAGTACTTCAATTACAATTTCTCATATGTTTTTTTTGTATTCTTATTCTTATTTTTTATTTTTATTTTGTCTTTTTATTTTTAAAAAATTACTTTAAATTTCATATTTAATCAAAGCTTTATGAACATTATCAAAAATTCACAAAAAAATTTAACAAGAATTGAGCAAGATGATTTTATATATATATATATATATATATATATATATATATATATATATATATATATATTACAAATAATTGAGCCTAGCACTATTATAAATCGACGAGGAACGGGTCATATATACTACTATGCCTTGTTAACGAAAAATCTTAATTATCTAAAATTACAAGAAAAAAAAAATAATGATTTTTTTTCGACCAATAAGAAAAACCTACCATGACCCAATAAACAGATATGAAAGTCTTATTCCAAACTCTCTCAAAAACTGGGATTTCTTACCATTTTACTAAGGGCATGGGCAACCTGGTTTGAGCCTCCAGGAACATGCAGCGTGAAGGATGTCTTCTGCTAACTGTCCAAGCTCATTGCAGCAGAGGCTAGGAGATAGCACGAGCCATTTTTAGGTTTTCAGAATCATATTCCTGGAACCATGCTAGAGACCAGGCCGTGCAATCTGCAGATTCTGAGGAGTGATTCTCGAAGAAGACAAGGAGATTTCTCTCCTCCCAAATATACCAGACAATACAAACCAACAGAAGTTGTCATTTTAGTTGTTGGAAAAATATGCTGCATTCATTGGCAACTTATTTTTCCTTCAACATGGCCTAGCAACACAGCCCTCATTCCCCCATTATTTTGTGATGATAGGTTATTCTTATACTCGCGAGATACAGAAGGAGCTTGGAAAGAGGAAGTTCAAGTCAGCAAAGTGGAAAGGAAGAGATGCAACAAGGAGAATCGATATTCATTGTTTAATATGCCAATTGTTTTTTCACAGATTCAACTTTCATATTTATTGTGATTTTAATGAAAATATATTTCTGATAAAAAAAAATACATGATAACTACTAGTACCAACTAGGCTAAAAGAAAGAACTTGAAAATGGAAAATCAAAATCTCTCATACAGAAATATGCACAGAAAAGCCTTGAAGCATTCTCATATGTCAAGGGCATAGCAACTTTTTCACTGCAACAAAATCTTCTCCTCTACATATGCTAAGTGAGACTCATGCATTACAGATTGCAGGAATTGAACCATCCCCTTCATTAGAAAAGAATTGTGAGCCATCAAATTATTCTGGATAAAAATCTATGTCCGCTGGCGGACCTCTTTGAAGTTTTTCTCGTAGATCTGATTGTTTTGGTAGTACAAGCTCAGTTCCCTCGCCAAACGTGGAAAAATATCTCTCTAAAACCATCTGCAACCAGAAAGGGGCAGTACAAGAGAAAAAAGAAGATAGAGTTAGCAGAAAAATAGTGAGAACATCACAATATGAAATTATGAATGCATCAAATATCCTTGACATGAAATTGAAATGCGCACCACGGCAGCATAGGCATCGACTTTCTTTTGCCGAGTAGACTTGTTGAGGCCCCTGAAAGAGTTGAGAAATAGTTGTCACAGATACAGGTCATAACTATAGAGAAATTTCTGTCAACTGTAGAAACATTTGTTTGGCATACAAGCATTCAACAAAGTAGGTACCATAATTTATAAATACTTGTGCAGTTTTCACATTTCAGTGTAATAATGCAACCTTTAATTTATCAACCTGTATTTCTGAACGGTAAGATGAAGCATCTCCCTTCAAATGTTAAAACAAAAACAAGCACAATAAGGTGTTATAAAGTGCAATCCCAATCACAACAATAAAACCTCAATTTGCATGTCAAACTTGAGATCAGTTCAAGAAATAAATTAGATCTTCTACACAATTTTTTTTTTCTTGATGCATAATAATCCAAATAGATTAACACAATGTGATGATATAAAAGAAGAAAGAAAGAAGCAACACACCAAGCATTTCATATGTAACTTAAAAGAGAAAGAAACTAATCTATCATTATATGCAGCAGAGAAGTCTAACATCCACTGAAAAATGATCCTTTCCTATTGATGATCGTGGTGATACCACCTTAGGAAACCTACCCTGCACATTTAGATACCAGTCAACATGTAACAAACCAGTTCATAGCACATGTAACTCCCAAGACAATCCTAACTTGCAATCTATTCAAAGATATAGAACAATTTCACAAAGACGAGTGAATTTAACTAGGGCAGATAGCAAAATGCTACATAACCGCAAAAATCTATCAAAAAAAGTAGCACTAAAATAAAATTCTTTAAAGGAACAATTACATGTCAATCATTCGGTTAGTGGCTTCCGTTGATGTACCGTGTTCATCTTGTAGGTACACTCTCCAACCCCTGAATTTTAAAACTATGAATAACAATTATAATCCATATCTAAATGAACAGAAGCAGAACAAGCATAAAGACAGTTACAGTTTCACCTGTGAGCAGCTAGAACAGCAAACCTTCCAGCAACACTACGAACTTTGTTGGATTGTGGGGTTTCCTTACCATCCCAAGATTTCGGAAGCCCAATTATGAATTCATCTACCTCCTATGTACAAACCATCATTTCCTTACACTATCATCAAAAACTAATACATGGGCCTTTTGTTTTTCTTAAGACAAGAAAACAAGAGATTTCTACCTCGTTTTCTGCAATTTCAAGAAGTCGAAGCTCAAGCTTTTGTCCTCGCAATTCCAAAACCTAAACATAACATTAAAAGAACTCTAAATCTTCAAATAAACAAAAAGTACTAAGAATATATGGTAGTAATACCGTGAGAGGGCGAACAGTAAAGCCTTTGCTAAGGGCAACACCAGAGCGAGACAGTCCCAGGTCGACCCCTAGACTAAACCCTCCTCTCCACAGTGGGTCATTCTTCCGGCGAAGGGCATTGGGGGGGATTTCTGGAATGGATAACAGGGCCCTTAATCTTCTTCGGCATGGCTTATCACTATCAAGTTGAAGAGAAGAAGTAGTGAAGTTGGGAAATAGGAGATTGGTTGATGCCCTTTTAGAGAAGAAAGGCAACTGGCTTGAGTTTGAGAGTGAACAAGACATTGTTTCCTCCTGCTCGTATTTGGCTGGCCTTTGAGGATCAGTTTTGTCATGATTCCGTTTTAAGTTTTTAACCTTTATTTTTATATATATTTTTTCATAAAAATCATTAAAAAGTTTTTTTACCCATAAAAATTCATTATTTTTCTAAATGTTAGTCATTTTAGAAGATTTTTTTATTTTTTGCTATTTTTTTTATGTTTTTAGTGAGTGTTAAACAAGAACATAGAGAAAAATTGAAAAATGTTGTATAAAAATATATAGGAGAAAAAAATCAAAAAAATTATAAAATTAAAAGAATAAAAAGAGAGAAAAATCAAGAAGTATAGAATATTAAAGAGAATATAAAAAGAGATTTTAATAAAAGTTAGATATTTGAAAGTAAATTAATATTTTATATTTGGTGGTGTTATAAAAAATAAATTAAAAAATATTTTTTAGTATTTGATTATATTATAAAAAATAAACTGAAAAATAACTTATTAATATTTTAATTTTATATTTTTTTTCAAGTTTATTTAATATATATATATATACACACACTATTTAACTACTTACAATAAAAAAAATATAAAAAGCAAAATGATAGGGAAAAATTTTATTATATCATATATTTACATAAAACTTATTTTATAAAATATAACTATACAAATAATATACAGGTTTTAAATAAAATATTATAGACATATTAAAATATTTCTTAGTTAAAATCTAATAATATTTTTTTTCATTTTCAAAACTTAAAAAAAAAAAAATTCATACTGTAAAAGCCAAATTAGTTAATGGTACGTGAGGGGTTAGATATTTTGAGTTTATTGGTTTAAAGATTTTGTATTGAGGATTAATAGATACAAAAATACTTTGATAAGTTTTTAGCATCAAAAACTTTTCAATTTTATTTTATTTTAAACAGTCCTTTTCAGATGAATTTAAATTAAAATTACATATACAAATAGAAATTAACTAATTTAACTGTAAATTGTCAAACTTGAAACATTTTAATTCATTGTTTATCCACTCATCAATAATTTTAATAAAATATATTATATATTTGTAGATATATTAATTACCAAAATAATACAACTGAAAAACAAATTAATTCTAAGTAAATGACAAGCTATAAAGATGGGCATACCATAAATATACATCACGAGTTACAGTTGTCTTCAAGTAACAACAAAAATACACCTTCACCAACAAGCAAACTTTAAAGCCTCAGGTTTCACAATTTATCCCAACTCCTTTCGCAGCACTCTTTCTCATATCAGGTAGAGGATGATAAGAGGAGGAAATTTTTACAAGTTTTGATACAAGACAACGCCATGGAAGATGAGTAGAACCAAGTAAACTGCAACAATTCCTAGGTGTGCAACGCCATGAATAAGTTCTGTTTACGAGCATACTCTGGAATGAGCCTGTTGACCATATCGGTCGGTATGCCTGAGAGCTCTGCCGAAACGAAACAGATTCATAGATTATCAGTGGCAAGAAAACTGAGGCAGAACAAAGTGAAAAACAATTCCAAATAGAATTCAGGTGAGAAAACCACAAAATTGAGGCTACTTTTTTTTGTGGCAAGGAAAGCTGTTGTGGAAGTTGGAAGACGTTCATTCAAGGACAAGGTTTAGCTTCTTGAATATGTTTCCAAATAAACATGGCAGAACCATGATGCACTGAAGGAAACTTACCCTGGGGTTTAAAATTAAATAGTGGAGGAAGAGGGCGACCATTTGGAAGGCGGGTAGTTGGATCTCTCAATTCATCAAAGAAAGGGTGAACACAGGCTTCCAACTGCAGTACCACCAAACAACAAACCAAATTGATTAATAAATGAAGCTAATCACTCGAGCAAACAACTTAAAAACATGATAAACTTACAGCAGTGCATCGCAAATTAGGAGAGTACTGGAAAAACCTACAGACGAGGTCTACCGCTTCTGGGGGTAAACGCTTTTGGAAGACCTGGTGAATGAGAATATCAGACAAGATCTCAATACTAAAATGAATTCTTGTAACAGAAAATATTGATTACTTATGCAATTGTAAATGACAATCGCAGTGCTGATACAAGAAGCTAGTGCTAAAGATAGGAGATGCATCAAGATGCAGGCATTCAGATATGATAAGACCGTTCAACAAAAGCACAGTCTATCTGAGAAGAAAGTTGTGCAACTAACAGATGTTTTGGCTGCGTGTTAATCTCTTATGAAAGGACATTACATGTAGAGAGGATGCTTTGAGATTTTTCCTAAATTTTCTATGTTTAGCTGCAAACATTTCCAAGATTTAAGCAACTAGAGTAGGAACAGGTTACACAGGATGAACACATAGACAATGACTTGGAGGACACTTTATTAGTTTTAACAATATGGAATCCATCTTTAAGAGAGAGAGAAAAGACTTAAATGTAGTAACCCGTATATCATGCTGCATAATTTTCGGCCTACTGAAAACAAAAAACAGATGTAGAATAGAAGCCAGAAACATCATTAACCCTAGTTCACATTTATGTCTCCTCTCTCATTCTCAGCCAATTAGACAAGATAATTCAATCTTGCCATCTCACTAGCTGTTCTACACTCTCTCGAGTCAATAGGTTAAGAAAATTCCAATAGTAATAATAACCTTATGTCCCATGTACTGCATTAAATCTAACTATAAGTCTCAGATTTGTACTTGATTCATTTGTTTTTTTGTTAAGAAAGAGCATAAAAGAACAAGAATTCATAAACAATGTTCTAAGCTGTTTTGGTATCTTAGACATATAAATATATAATTTGGATAGCACACCATTTTTGAATTTTCTCATAATGGCCACAGATGAGATTTATTTGCCCATGTTTTGGACTTGCATGAGACTTTCGTTGTTTAAGATATGATTATGTGCATCGTTTGACTTGTTATTGAATGCATTCACAAACTTTAATTTAAAAAACTACAACTTGAGTTATTTATTTCGAAGTTTGGATGATTATTTTCACATTTCAATTACTCTCATCTCTCACTCCATGCCACCAAGTGGAATAGGATCAAAGCCACAACTATCCTACTAGTCTGACACCCAAAAATATATTCTCCACCTACTGCCACTGAATCAGTGGAAGTTCTTCACCATGAAACAACTTTGTAGGGTTGCAGCAGCGATTCAGCAGCATTGGCTTATTGGCACAGTGGGCTGACAAGAGTGTAGACTTGGACAGTGGACAGTCAAAGGCATGCTGAGACACAGTAGGACTGGCAGCATAGGTGTTGACAGTTGGGCAGTTGGTTTGTGGGGGGCAAGCGAAGGCAGTTACGGCAGTTTGGGACAGTTGGAGGCAGTTTTTGGCAGTTTCTTGTGTGGGGAGAAATGGCCAGAACAGAGAGACTTGTCTTGAATGGTGCTGGAACTTGGGGACAGTTTCCTATTGTAACTTCCACTATGTTTGGTAATATGTAGGCTGTAAATATTATTATGTAGCACGCAATCAGAAATTCCATAGCACACAAGAAGGACATTGTGTATTCCTTTTGTTGAGAGTTAATAAAAGGTTGGGAATTTTCCTGTAATCTGCCGTGTTTGAGTTTATGCATTATGTTGTTCCTATTCATTTGTGTATTCCAGTTATTTACAACATTGAAAGAGTGTGGAAAACCTCTTAGGTTTATGGGACAAATTAGTTATAGGTAAATACAAGTGACTTGGTGAGTGAAAGGGCTAACAGAACTAGACTGCCGCCTAGGGGCTGAAAATTTTGACGGGAAAGTTGACCCTGTGACAATTGGTATCAGAGCCTGCCTACTAAGAGACAGCTATAATCCGTCACTTTCTACTATATAATTAAGTGATTTCATACCAACCAACCTTGTCCCATTTTCTTAAAATCTAGTGGCTACTCGGGCTTGCTCGGTAACTTTTGGGCCACCTTGTGGCAACTATATTTAAAATTACTACTATACCCTGCAGTGACATTTTATCAGAGGTAAAAACTGATGTTGGGAGGGAGGAAAGTAACAGAGGACTTATTTTTCCCATAGCAGCTCTATGGCCACAATAAAAACAAAGCCAAGCAAATCACCAAGAATAAAACACTAAACGATACAAAATTTTCTGAAACTAACATAAATCATAAATAAGTTACACTCTAAACTCGACTCTTCCAGGCTAATTCTCAAAACAATTTCAGTAAAAAAAAAAAAAACAGAAGAAGAAGGAATTAAAAGACTCTGTGATCACTTCCACAAAATTATCAGTAGTTGACTATCAAGAAGGATTAGGTTCGTATCTTGACCTGCCATTAGATCAGCTGGCCTCCAACGAGGAGAAATTCATACAGCCATAGCATGGATGCAGTATCAAAGGTTTAATAATACTGAAAATATATGCTAAAAGAATATGTAGCTCTTAAATGAATCATCTAAAGATAACATATGGGATTCTAAGACTACTGTGACAGTTAAATCACACCTTTCCCAACAAAAGAAATTTAAACTAATGGTTTATTAACTATATACAATTTACTGCTTCTCGAGATCACCAAAACCCAAGTTAGCTAGCCCAGAGTAATTCCACAAGCTTACTCATTTGTTGGGTTCTATATGTATCAAAGACAGAAAATTTGCTTACCTAAGCAAGCTGAATTTATAAACTAATTATCAACTCATTAAAATCAGTATAGAGGAGGAATAGTGCATACTTTGTGCCATGGATGGGGCTTTATCTGTGGGAACTTAAATTCTGTATAGTTTGGGTTCATGCACTTTATCTCCTCCCTGGTTGGTGTTCCCAGAACCTGAAAAAAACATGGAATTGTTAGCACTTTCTTGTTGGGAGTTGACATTTTCAACTTAGTGCAATCAGAAACACAAATGAAGGCATGTGAGAAAGGTAAGTTTTCTGTCTTCAATTCCATTCTTAATCTCTGAAATTTAAATTGTATATTTCTATAAAATTGAAGTTTTTCTTCTACCTCTTTGATGTTTCTGTTTGCCACAAATTGGCAAAGGAGACAATAAGCTAAGATTACAAAATCCAATGTCATTCTTCAACATTTACCCATTTCCTATCCAACATAAAGTCATCTAGAAAAGATTTTCAGAATTGAATTCCTTTCCAGGGTGATGGGATTCAAGAAAAAATAGTCCAATAAGTATCTTCCCCGTTCCAAAACACTGAGCTTCACTTTTGTGCCATTATAAAACTTGGGCTGCCTTGTTCAGCACAGGGAACTAGTCAAATCTAATTCAGCACTCACATCTTAAGACGAAAAATATTCTGAAAAAACATGTGAGAATGAATTGCTTTGTCTACCTTAATGATCTCAACTAGTTGGTCAACTCCACTTTCACCAGGAAACAAAGGCTGTACAGTAAGTCAGAAACAATCAATTAATCTGAAGGAAATAAAAGGGAAATGGTAACAACTATAGTAAGCAGAGTATAAACCCACCTGCCCAAGTAGCAACTCAGCCATCACACAACCAGTAGACCATATATCAATAGCAGTTGTGTACTCAGTAGCACCAAATATCAGTTCTGGAGCCCGATAGTATCTTGAACAGATGTATGAGACATTTGGCTCACCTTTCACCTGTTAAAATGACAAAGGAAACAAACTCAAGCAAAGGAAGGAGAGGCAAGCATAAATATTCACTGTCATATGAAAGCTTACCAGCACTTTAGCACTCCCAAAATCACATAGTTTCAGCTGATGTGTGGATGGATTCACCTAAGCATGGACAATTTACTATTAAAACTAACAGAAAAGTAGACATTTGAATAATTATGAAATGAATGCCAGTGTCAAATAGAAAAACTAATTCTATCCAATCAAAATCAAAGCAAGTACAAATTTTGGATTGGCATAAAATGAGGATGACCCTATTCTGTTTAAGCCACATTGACCGCAACTAGATGCTACTAAAAGTGACCTGTGCTAAACAGCTTAAACTGCAAGCTCTTGGCCTCCAATAAAGAATGGTTTTTTCATATATTTCTTCAATTTGTTCCAGAAAAAGCCACACAGCATCTATACATATACAAAGTATAGGAAAGTTTAGTTGCGTATAAATTTCAAACTACTTAGTTCTCAATACATATTTTGAAAAGGAAGTTTCCCATCAAAATGTTACATCAATCATCAAAACATGGACCACCATGTGTGTAACTGAATTGGCTAGGCAACCACTAATTTGCATGCTAGATGTTACTTATACATATAAATCTCATTCTACATGCACATGGGTTTCACCAAACAAAACCTAAATCCTTAAACAGAACATCTTACCAATAAGTTTTGAGGCTTGATGTCACGGTGACAAATACCAATGCAATTGTGTATATAGGCAAGCGCCCGACATATCTGCACTCGAAAAAGGAAGAGGAAAAAAACAATAAGAATTGGTGAAGATTTATACAAACATTACCATTTACCAAGATTTGAGCCTTGGTAACTTTAGCATAGTTAATCTATGGATGACCTGCACTACTTTTCGGTGTTTTCATCATACAGCAGGGTAGTAATTTAGCACTAGCATATAGGATGCTATGATAGATATGATAATGCAAACCATTTTATAAGTGGAAAATATTACTAATGGTTGAACCCAAAATTATTCGCTTTTAGAAAGAAAAAAAAATTTGTCCATCCATGTCATGTAGTCCTCTCTCTGATGAAGCACCGTTCCCTTTCCACTTCTCCACTCCCAGGGAGACAAAAAAAATTAAAAACCAACAAAACAAAGCGCAGGGTGATGAGTTGCTTGACAAATCATGCCAAGCAGACAGTGTCAAGATTAACACAGGAGCTGTGTTCCATCCCCATAAACACCTAGGCTTTGATGCCAGGATTAAGTCTTGCATTTTAAAAAGTTTCATGTTATTACAAAAACCCAGAAAGAAGTCGCTAATCAGTAGATCATTTGCCTATACCAAGGACTTTACCCTCAGTGTTAGAAAGAGACAAATTACTGAAGAGTCATGCATCTCCATACCTCTTTCTAGCCTAGCCATGTGTAACAGAACAGTGGTCAATACATGATTCTCATAAACCTGAAATGGAATTCCAAAACTCACTTTTTTCCTTTATTTCTCTTCTTACTCTCTCAAACCAAACTAAAACCTTAAAACATTAACCTGCATCCTGAGAACTCGACCCTATTTCTGAAATTGGTGATTAGATCATTTAACCTTCCAAAAGCACCACCATAAACATGTCATTCATAACATATCAGTGGCCAGCATTTAAGCCACCGTATCATTCATCAAGCCACCTACCAGCTATAAGCCCTTTACATCCAATTTTGCAAACACTATCCAACATGAAGAATAAAAGGTATGAACAAAGATTTAGACCTTAAACTAACATGGAAGAACAAAAATTGGGTTGACATCTTAATCTCCAGTATATAAATTAGTAAGAGCATTGTTGCAAAAATAAAAGCAATGAAATTATGAGAAAAGAGTAGCTTTTAGTTAAAACTGCTTCCCACCATATAGCCACTTGGCAAGATGTAGCATTTCATCAGTTCAAATTACATGTTTAGAGCATGTCTAAGATGGCACCAGAAAATCCCTTGCACCTTTCAAATACCATAGTTAGAAAAAAAAAAAAAAAACTACTAGTTTCTACAGAATTCCTCTTAACTTTTTTTATTTTATTTTTTTATATTTCACAAGAAGTGGGATTGAGATATATCCATCTTGATGTTTTGGAAACAGGCCTCATGCTTGGTAGCCCACAAGAACTAGAAAATCACAAGATATCCAAAGGTAAGACTTGAACCTAGAACCTCCCCGTATCCTAGGGCAAGTCTTAACCACTTGTGCTAACCCTTGTGGATTGAATTCAAATCACTGTTTGTAAGAGTACGATTGCTTTATTCCCCCCACTCAATTCATGAAAGCGAGATGCATGGTACTGAAAATAGTCATAAACTAGAGACTAAAAAGGTAAGATGCCAAAATAGGACATAAGAAGGAACTAGCCAAATTGCTATTTTACCTGGTAGGTGTAGAGTTTAACATATATTAAAGGCATTCGTTGGTTGCTCCTGCTGTAGGTCCTAGCACTACGATTAACAGTTTCAGGAACGTATTCAAGAACAAGATTTAGGTAGAGCTCTTCCTTGTCTGTAGTAGAAAAGAAGCTGTGTTTAAGGGCAACGATATTTGGATGATCCAGCATTTGCATAATCTGTAACTCCCTGTTCTTGTAGCGTTTGTCTTGGAGAACTTTCTTGATGGCAACAATCTCTCCAGTTTCCCTACATTTCGCCTGCCAAAAGTAGTTCAGATGAAGCTTTTTAAAACAAATGTAATTTAATGGAAAACAGGAGGCAATTAATTCAATAGACAGCTATACTTACTTGAACGACAACACCAAAGGAACCAGTCCCCACCACATGTTCTGCTATATAACTGATAGTCTGCCAACCCAAACAAAGCAGAAGTTACTTAAGATGTAAAATTTTCATCAACTAGGATCATATACAGAATGAGGTTTCCGTACTGCATTAATAAGTTTCCAACCTGCCTAGATTGACCATTTCGACCACCAATAGTGGTCCTGATGACATGCCCAGCTTCTGCACCCACACCATCAATTATATCGGGTTCACTATCCTGCAATGGAAGAGAATGAAGGACTTCAGTAGATACAGAAAACATTAGTGAAGCCAGGTAAGTTCAATCGATTATGGAAATTGAGCATTGGTTTCTAGAATGAGTGAACCTCCCACATTAAGATCAAATTACCACGCAAACAATTTGCCAGTGTTTCAATTACAGAAGATACTCAAAGGAAGAAGCCAATAATTTGACATCTAACAACAACAGAAAAGGACAACTCAGAATAAATTAAAACAGAATCTTCTACAACATAGCAACTTACTCTGTCCTCATCATGCTCCACCTTGTCCCTCAATCTCATCTCAAGCATCTCCCTGCCCAGCCAATCCACAGAACTAGACGAACTTTTGAAACCATTAACGGACCTGGAACTTCCAACTCCCCCATTTCCTAAGCTGGCAGACGACATGAGTACACGCAACAAGTATTGCACTTGCTAGTATTTCCTACCCTCATGACACTTTGCAGTTCTGCAATCCACCCAATCCAAGCACTTATCTTCCTAATAGAATTACAAAATTACAAGTCAGACACAGAAACTAAACATTAAAAAAAATACCAATCAACTCAGATAATTATTCACGCTAAATTTCACATCATATAATCTACAAACAACTTGAAAAGTTAACAAAACCAATAAAAGCAATCGAGGGTTCTTTATGTAAGCTTGAAGCTGCATAAATTCCATCAAATAAATGCTCAATATCCATGCTACAACTACTTAAACGATAAAATCAACCCAGAATTATAAGCAGCACCACAAAAAAAAACAGTCCAGTTGCTTGAAATTACTCTGCCTCTATCAAAACTATGAACCAACAAAAAGCTCAAAGATTGTAACTTTAACTGGAAATCAAAGTCTCTTGTCATGATCTAGCAATAAAAAACAAAACCCACAATTTAAACGACGCAAAGAAGATGAAAAGGAAAAACATCAAACACTGAAATAAACTTAGACAAGACTGGTCAGATCTAGACCTAAAATTGTACCTCAAAAAACCCGGAAAAAAAAAAGCATTTGATTAAACCATAATTACCCAACTCTTCAACAGATTCAGCACAGATCATTATATAATAAATCAAAGACTCAACAAATAATGATCATACTAACCTGGAAATGCTTCAGGAGAGAGGAAATTTCTTGCATTTCAGACTCCAAGGAAGTAAAAAAAAAAAAAAATGTTATCTGATTGATTGATTGAAACAAATATCTATTAATATAATAAGTAGTGCTTTTTACTCAAAGTATATCAATTACTGACTTTGGGTGTATGGGTTCTGGATTTTCGATTTCCTTTTGTTAAAAAAAAATTGTTGATTGTTTGACAGTTACCTGACAATGTTCAACAGCCTCTTCTCCCTTCTGATTCTGACCTCAATATATTATCTTCTGCTGCTCCTTCTCTCTTTATTTTATTATTATTATTATTATTCCATTATTATTTGGGCGCATGACACCACGATGCATGCATGTATAATTTATGAGTATGTTGGATTTTTTTTTGTTTTAAAAGTATTTAAAAAAAATATTTTAAATTAATATTTTTAAATTATTTTAATATATTCATATTAAAAATAATTTTTAAAAAATAAAAAAATATATATTATTTTAATATATCTTAATAAAAAAAACATTTTAAAAAACACTCATAATCATTATCTCAAACTATAATCTTTCTTTTAAAAATTTAGAGGGAGACTGTATCTATGATAATTATATTTTATATCCATACATACTTTATGTTATACACTCCTCCATTAATTTTTCGTTCTCATGCACATTAATTAATAACGCATGATTGTCCCTTTTTTATTTAAAAAAAATCATCTCGTGTATGGTTGTATAGATATACATCAATAAGTACATCTATCCATGCTGTATTATAAATAAAATTTTTAATATTTTTAATATAAAAATCATCTCATGTGCCATACGAATATTATAGGTAGGATTCTAATTTAATTTATAACATAAGAAAGAAATAATGTCGATGTTATTTAATGTACTAAGATGAATTTAATGAAAGAAATTTAATGCTGACCTCAATATTTAAATCTAAAAATAAATATATATTTTTGTAATCATCATATAAATCCATTAAAATTAATATGAGTGATTTACTAATTTATACACAGATGTTGTACAAAAATTATGGACTCTGTTTTTTAGCATAGAAAGCCAGGCCTCTCAATAATTAGCATTTGACCATCCACGTTTGACAGCTGCAATGACTGCCTTTTGCTGATGCTCCACAGTCTATACTCTGATTTTTGCTTTATCCTTTTTTAAAAAAAATATTTTAAAAAAAAATTAAAAGTTTTTAATATTTTTTTAAATTAATATTTTTTTTTAGTATTTTTAGATCATTTTAATGTGTTAATATTAAAAATAATTTTTTTAAAATAAAAAATATATTATTTTAATATATTTCTAAATAAAAATTGCTTTGAAAAACCATTACACTCTCAAATATAATTTTATATGTATATAAAAATTGCAATGAATGATTTATTAATTACTTAGATTCTTTTTGAAAGAAATTAATTAAATTTATGCAAGAGTCTCATTTCAAGAAGAATGAAGCTTTAGTTTTTATTTATTTTTTTATCATTTTAAACTTGACAAAGAAACAAAAATAGAAAATTTTATTTGTTTTTACCATTCTTCTTAGAAAAAAGAATCAGTCGAATTTTATTTTAAGAAAACTAAATGATAATGAAAGCGTGCATGCTATTGAAATTATATCACTTCAAAAGTATTGCACAATTATATTTGAAAATTAGAAAATGTAAAAGTTATAAATCTTGAATGGTAATTAATGGATGCATTCGAGCATATCATAAAATAACAACAACAACACAAAAAATAATTATAATAATATTAAATCCAAAGTTATTAAATCTAATATAATTCAAAACTCAATCAAAAATTCAAATTACGAGTTAAATAATTAACCTAGATTGATACATCATTGGCTCAGTAAGTCAATTTCTTGTTTTAATATCAAGACTTCAACCTACTTACATTATTTGTAATCTTTTAAAAGCATTTAATAATTTGAAAGGTTGAAAGGTCAGATTATTAACAATATATATATATATATATATATATATATATATATATATATATATATATATATTCTAGCAAAGTGATAGTAACTTCATCCAATCATCATCATGCATGCATGAAAAAACCTAAAATTGACCTTGAAATGATTTTCTGTTCCAATTATTGAATGGTCAAAAATCTATACCCAAACTAAATGATGACCACATCAATAAAATAAAATAAATTGAAGAAAGGATATTGTCTTCAATTTATCCTTTACTATGCTACCTAAATTCATTTTAATTACGCAAGCTTCTCGAGACTTGGTGAAAGGGTATAAAATCTATAGGTTAGAATTCATGGGCAATTCCAGATTTTTCATGGGCTTATGAGCTTAGATTACTTAGCTTGTATTTGATTTTGCGGCTAAATTTGCCTTTTAAATTGTTTTTATACTTGAAAAAAATATTAAATTGATGTTTTTTTACTATCTTAATAGATAGATATCAAAAATTTAAAAAATTTAAAAATATATTATTTTAATATATTTTTTTATTAAAAACACATTAATTTCTTTTCTTTAATTGTTTATCTATTTTTATGAACTGGGAGAAAGTTAATCCAATAACCCATTTATGTCAATATATAATCTAGTCAATACTCAGTTTGATTTTAAAAAAAATAAAAGTAAATCAACATTGGTTTAGACATTTTTTATCAAACAATATTAAAATATTATTTTGAATTAATTTATTTAATTTGATTTTTTTATTATCTTAATAGGCAGATATTAAAAATTAAAAAAATACAAAAAAAATATTTTTTTAATATTTTTTAATTTAAAAAACACATTAGTTTTTTTTTAATTGTTTATTTATTTTTATGAACCGGATGAAAGTTGATCCAATAATCCATTTAGGTCAATATATAATCCAGTTAATACTTGGTTTGATTAAAAAAAAAGTAAATCAACATTGGTTTTTTTTATCAAATAATATTAAAATATTATTTTGAATTAATTTATTTAATTTGATTGAATAACTTTGATGCAAATCAAGATTTATTTTAATTTAATTATATTCCTGTCTTTTTCTTATTTTTCAAGCGGAGGCGTGGCCACGTGACGCTGCCTTCGCTTTAAGCAGTTATATGGGCCCTTCCTTTCCAAACCAACAACGTCTGGCACGTGGCATAGATTCCATGGAGGACCACAAAATGCGGGACGGTTGGTCAATTGTTGATTATCCAAGAATTTTCTTCTATGAAATAAAATTCCAATTGATGTGATTTTGATTTCTTTTAATGATTGTGTATTGTTTACTAAGAAAAGTAAATTAATATTTTCATAATACATAAAAAAACATAATCATAACTTGCTTTAAATGATAATTGGCAATGCTAATAATATAATTAAGAATTGATTTTTAATATAGCAATCACTTCTTAATAATTCCATGGGTGAAGAAAATTCTATAAAGTTTTTAAAAATATCTTACAAGTACATACAAGGTTAAGAGTATATTTTTGAATGTTTTATAAGTATTTTTTTTAAAAAATAAAAATTTTATTTTTTTACTTTAAATTATTTTTTAGATCGTTGTTATATGTTGATGTCAAAAATAAAATTAAAAAATTAAAAAAAATAATATTCTAATGAATTTATAATAAAAAAACATTTTAAAAAATAACAACTATCATAATATCAAATAGACTCCCAACCATCAAAAATCAACAAGAAAACATATACTAACATATAATTATTGATGAATCCAAAACCATTATGGTATAAGCTTCTCCTTATAACTTAAAAACAACCATGAGATTTTTTAATTCAGAGAAGAACAAGGAGTGTTTTTGTAACCTAACCACATAAATCTAAAATAAAAAATCTAACTTTATAGATACAAAATAAAAGTAAAATCTAAAATTATGAAAGAGAAAAAAGCACAAGCAATAAATTAATTATACTATTTTAGAGCATAAAAAATAAAGATAACGAGAATATGTTTTTTTGTACTTTATTTTTTAAAAATAAAAAGATTTATTTCAAAACTATAATAAATATATATTTATTTTATATCAATATATTTACCTTTTTAATAAAATATATTTTTATCTCTCATATATTTCTCCGCTCTATGCTTTGGAAATTTTAGAGAGGAGGGAGGGGGCACATACCACTAAACTTTTGTTTACTTACTAATGTTGTTTGCATAGAACTTGAAGTGTTCACGATGATGAAACAACAAAATCACTTTGCTCCCAATTTTTTTTTAATAAAAATTAAAATAGCTCACACAAATTTAATACAAGAATCACAATTGTACCCCCCTATACATGTTTTTCCTCCGATGTTTTCATGCGGGAAAAGATAACTTCGAGACCTTAAAAAAAAAAAAAAAAAAGTAATCATTGGAAGCAAAAAGAAAATTCAAATACATAAAGGGAAGGATATTGGCATATGGTTGAAAAAGTAAAAGCAAGGGGGGTAGAAAAGTAGAAAAAACACTCATTTTAATTTGTTGTTATGTTTGGTTTGGAGGTCGTTTTAATTTTTTTTGTTTGTGGAATCCACACAAAAAATATGTATTTTTAATTTTTAAAAATATAATTTATGTTTTAAAAGAATTATATTTTTAAAAAAACCAATAACAACTCTCATCTAAGTACACTCTAAGTATAGTTATGGTCAGCTAAAGACCCGACTTGATTTAAAGATCAGATCACTGAATTATAAAGTTAATTCAAGGACATCAAATTAATTATTTTATTTAAAATATATTGTTTTAATATTTATTTTAAATGCTAGGAAATGACCTAGATATGCCAATCAAATCCTTAGTTAACATATTGAAGCAACTAGATTTGGTATGGAAAATGTCCAAATTAATTCAAAACAAGTTACTAAACGAGATTAAAAGAGTGTTTAAGAGTGCAATAGTAATTGCTTTTCAAAGTGTTTTTTTATCTATAAATGGATTAAAATAATAATTTTTTTTATTTTTAAAATATTATTTTTGACATCAACACATCAAAATAATTTTAAAAAAATTAAATAAAAAATTAATTTTTCAAAAAACATGGTGCCAAACAGTATCTAAATCTAGTTTTAGAATATCTTAACGTTAGTGGCTAGACACCCTTTTTCCTTTCCTTTTTTTGCATGCTTCGCATGGATTGGTTGGACTTTGGAGCCTTTAAAGCAAACTAAGATTTTTTCTTGTCATGATCAGAGGGGGAGCTGTGGGGGGGCCTCCATGCATTTACAGTTTCATAAAATTCAAAACCTTACGAGGTCAGTGATGATACGATACATGTAAAAGTAGAGCTCCCCAAAACAGAAAAGCAAAAGGATATTAAGTTGATTAATATATAATATAGTTTTTAATTCAATATTAAATCAAACTTTTTAAACCAAAACCTACTACTATTATGTCGAGCAAGCTGCTAGCACCATCTCTCAAACTTTAATTAGATCCCACATAGCAAGTTCAAAGAGCGACTGTGCTCCCTCCCTCCCTCCCTCTCCCTCCCTCTCTCTCTCTCTCTCTCTCTCTCTCTCTCTCTCTCTCCATGCGTGCATTGATGTGAGTGCATGCATGAGTGCCAGTGTCCATAGGCACTGTCAATACAGATGGGTTATCTCTATCAGAGAGGGACTTCTATCCTTGATGATGCACCATTTTCATTTTTTAAAGTTAGGGCAATATAAGTCCTTGATTTCTGAAAAAGTCAAGTACTGGTGGGATTTGATTGATAGACAAGACCTCTAGTAGGGTGAAACAAGATAGAGGGAGAATTATCTGTAGATTAATATTCAAAAATAAATAAAAAAGTAGAGGAAGAAGAAAAGGAACGAGAAGGAAACTTGGATCGATCTTTCAATATACTGGTAAAATGATCTCTCCCGAACCCCAACAAGAACATGAAACTTTTATGGAATGTGATAAGAGACACAGTGATAACAATGTAATTAGATACATATTTAATAAAGGAAGAAAAGAAAAGGAACGTTCTTTCATGTATAGGTATTAAGTTCTTGATGTTTTAGGTCCTGGATGATGAGCCAACCAATTAGTGATGATCTGCTGATCCGGAATATGGATATTGACTACATTTCATTTTAAATTTGTATCAAAGTTAGAGAATGTGGGAATGTGGTCCAAACTACATTCCATAAAAATTCAATTTTTTTTATTAAAAATTAATTTTTTATGTGTAAATGTTGTTTTGATACGCTGATCTTAAAATTAATTTTTAAAAAATAAAAAAAATTATTTTAATATATTTTAATATAAAAAACACTTTAAAAAATAATCGCAACTTCACTTTCAAACAGACTTTTAATTTAGTTAATTTGAGTAGAGATTTGGTCTAATCAATTTCAATGATTTTTTTTTAAAAAAATTTATTGAAAATAATATTATTTTAATTAAAAAGACAACAACAACATTGTTTTATTTTAAGTTTGATGTAATAAAATCAGATCCATGCATTATGAGATACAAATTCATAATTCATGTCTACCAAGTTGCATCATAGAAAGTGCAATCAACCAGGATACATGAGACTAAATATCATGTGCGTTTACATTTATTTTGAACAATTAATCATTACCTTTTTTGCATGATGTTGAACGAGTCAAAGCCAAATGCGCTGGAAGGTTGATGATCTCCATGATTTCGATTTTATAATTGTGGTCAATCTTGGCATTCTCAAATAATATTTTTTAAAGTATTATTTAGTATTGCGTTCATGCATTTAAATCTTTTTAAATGCATGTTTTTAGTTTTAAAATAATTTCTTTCATGTTTTTGGATTATTTTACGTTTTTATTAAAAATAAATTTTAAAAAATAAAAAAATATATATGATTTTAATATATTTCAAAGATAAAAACACTTTAAATTATATATATCACACTCCCTAACAAAACTAAAGTTTCTAGTAAAAGAACGTCTTTAAACAATAACTTTGATGGGGAATAATAAGAAATAATCCATGAAACATTATCTAACGATTTAAGTTAGTGAGTTAGCAATAATGGCATAACAAGTAGCAATTACAAGGACTTCAATGCCAGGAAAAGTAGAATCTTTGTAGTAATTAAGTTGCGATATGGTCGGGAAAGGAATTTTTCGAATCTTCTAGGTTATGTATGGTTAGTGTTCTTGGATAGAAAAAACAAATACAAAAAGACAAAAACATATTTAATTGCAGGGATAGTTGTTGCAGATAATAAAGACCATTTTAAAAGGTTTTTATCACACATTGGAATAACATAGTGAACTTTGATATAGAATAATAATCAATAAAAAAAAGGTTGTGGGCTTGCGCATACAAATATAAGTCGAGCAAGAGGAAAACTTCTAATTGCCACCTTACACGTGAGACAATGCATATACTTTTTGAATCTTTAGTCTTTAGTCTCTAGTAGTAGTTTGTTTTTTATCCTTAAACTAAAACTATAATTTCTGAAACTCACGAAAACATTTTTGTAACAACCTTCAGCTGCATGAATTAATTATCTAACAACTCCTTTTTGAAACCATTATAGCATTTGTCTTTAATTCTTCAATGACTCTTTTAAAAACCATTGTAACAACAAACAACTTTTTTTAAAATAAAATAAAAAACCAGTATAACAACTTTTTTTCAAAATTGTTGTAACTGCTAAGGCAACTCTTTAATTCTTTATTTATGTCAGCTTACTAGTTGTTGTGATTTGTGGTGAGTATGTATGTGTGTACCATGCATTCTGTTGAATTAGAGAATAAGATAAACATAAATATTTTCTTGCTCTTTATAAACCTTGTTGGGTATTCCTTTTCAATCTTTATCCTGTTGTTTCTGTGTCCCTTATTTTGGAGGAAAAACCTGTTAAATCCTGAGAGATAACCTTATATGGAAGAAATATCCTTAAGAACAATATGTATACATGCCTCGGGTTTTGTTTTTTATTTTTTATTTATGTTCTTCATCATATTTTGTCTAACAATCTTAAGAATATTTTATAACATGGATGGAAACACTGTTTCCGACAAAACCGCTACCAACAAAGCTGTTGTTATTAAGATTTCTATTGTTGTCATGTCTTTTATCGTCTCCATTGTTGTTCATCTGCCTATGTCATTTGTTAACCATTTCCTTGAAATTTCAAAGATTGAGGTTTTTGCTGGAGAAAACTTTAAAAGGTGGCAAAAGAGGATATTTGATGTCCTTGACATGCATTAAGTTGCTTGGGTTCTTACCAATCCCAAGACAAGTGACAATGCAGAAGCTGAAGTATGGACACATGGGAACAAGATTTGTAAACACTCCATTTTAACCATTCTCTCTAATAACTTATTTGATGTATATTGCAGTTACAAGGAAGCAAATGAGACATAAAGCAGTACGGTGACAAAGTATATTATCATAGATGTGAAATAAAAATTTATCATTGAAAAATAATGGATAACAAAGACATCAAAACTCAGATTAATGAATACCATAAGTTGCTAGAAGACATGAAAGCTGAAGGTATCAACCTTCCTGAAGGATTTGTTGTTGGAATATTAATTGAAAAACTACCCAACTCATGAATAGACTACAAGCAACAACTGAAGTATAGATATAAATGATTATCTTTGATCGATCTCATAACCTACATCATCAATGAAAAGACAAATCAAAAGTAGTTGCAAGCTATTTGAAAGAAGGAGGTGGCCACCAAAACAAACTTAGTGGAAGAGAGTTTGCATAGAAAAAATGGTATAATAATAATAATAATAATAAGTTTAATGGTAACAATTTTAATATGTTCAAAGCCAAACCTAACAATTTTAAGAAAAAAATTATTTTGTATGTGGCAAATTTGACCACCATGCACCTCAATGTCGAAAAAGAATAAGAAACAACAATCCTTCTAAAACACAAGTCAACATGATTAAGGGATAAGACATCATTAATATGGTTGTTTCTCAATTAAATATGGTGACCAATGAGAAAAACTGAATGGTAGAATCTGGTGCTACTAGGCACATATGTGCAAATAAAAAATTATTATCCATCTATTCATCATTTAAGGATAGGGAAAAAATGTTCTACCTTGAAAATTCAAAAACAGTAAATGTTTTTAGTAAAGGCAAAGTCCTTTAAAATTAATTTTAGGCAAGTCACAGACTTTAAATGAGGACTTTCATGTCCCTGATATAAAAGCAAATTTAGTCTTTGTTTTTTTATTGGAAAAATTTAGGATCAAAGTATCATTTGAATCTAACATAATTATAATGACTAAAAATGATATATTTATACGGAAAGGATATTGTAACCATAGACTTTTTATACTCAATGTTTCTAATAAAATGAATGAAAATACATTTTCTTCTACTTGTTTGACTCTATTGATTTATGACATGCTAGATTAGGACATGTTAGTTTATCTTATATTAAGAAAATAAATTATTTTGATTTAATTTCTAGCTTAAATTATTCATCTATTAATAAATATGAAATATATGTTGAAGTTAAAATTACTAAGAAAACATATGCATTTGTTAAGAGAAAAACTGAATTACTTAGCCTAATACACACAAACTTAAAAGATTTAAAACAATTTATGATTAGAGAAGATAAAAAATATTATATAATCTTCATAGATAATTTTTCAAGATGTATAAAACTTTATTTTCTTAAAAGTAAAGTTAAAACTCATAACATATTCTTATTATATAAAACAAAAGTAAAAAATCAACTAAATAAAAAAATCAAACGAGTTATATCAAATATAAAAAGATGAATATGTTATAATGAATGACTATTATAAAAAAAAAATATATATATATATATAACATATAAAGTTACTCCATTTTATTCACCCAAATCTATAACCATGCATTTATTCATTTGAAAATTATATAATACTTTTCTGAACGCAGAGTATCACTAATTTATCAATTTTTTGGTCAAAGATGTATACCATACCCTTTACATTCGCTGAACCACATTTATCAAAATCAAACACATTATTTATACAAAGTTTAAACAGACTATATCGACTTTCAATAAATCAAATTTCATTAAATTACATCACAATTATATCACAGAACATCCTTTCATCGTGGATTTTATCTAGGGGTTTCCAAGCACACTAATCATTATAGATTAAATTCATCATTATTTATTATAACAGAAAAGCAGCCACTAGTGTTTCATTAAAGTGCCCAGGTTCCAAATTATAGCGCTATTCGTGACACAAAGAGGTTGGAAACTAAATTCAGAGTCTGTTAATTCTTGTTCTAGGCATCATAACTCACAAAGAAATGCAGCTACTAGATGCAAGAAACCACAAAAACAAGTACCAGAGAGAGAGAGAGAGAGAGAGAGAGAGAGAGACCTGGGATGGGTTTTGTAAAGAGAAGCCCCACGTCAAGCAGGCAAATATGCAGTGACCATGTCAGAGCTCGCGTTGGGGCTTAAGAAATGTTAAAAAGAAAACACAGCAAATTCATCAATCATGTGATGCAGAGTTTTTTTTTTTTTTTGTGTGTGAAAAGCGAAACCAAACCCATCACAATCCATCACCGTGTGTTGTAACAAGGCAATTTCCCATTTCAGCCATACAACACAGACCAATTAGTTCCTACCAATTACAATATTCATCCACGCTTTTAAAATCCTATCATCAGTCAAAGCCATTCACAACAATACCAAGCTTTGCAATAGACCCACACTTTCTTCACTTCGACAAGAACCCAGTATAGGTAGCCCTACTCACGAAACCGCGTGTGGCACACTGCTTAACAAGACATACATAAAACAACTAAAGGAATCAAGGTAGCAACACTTTGCTGTGATATATACACAGTTTAGCCAAGGGAATTCCCAATATCCAGTCAGTCAATCGCAAGAATGAGGACACAAATGGCTGCTCCATTGAGTAGAACCCAGTAAAGGGATAGGGGCCCTGGCAAAAACTGTGGTCTTATGTACGATTATAACAATGATATCTTTTTCTCCTTCCTCTTCTCCTATTCCGAGCTGTCTTGGACTAAGATCGGGATTTCACCAAACCCAAGTATTAATTACATCAATACCTGCATCTTTGATGTCAACTTTGAATTTTCTTCTAGGTTTCCCAAAGAAAAACCTTCTCCACTGCCGATACTTCAAGCCTGATCATCTGTATAACAAAAAGGGACAGCCGCCAGCATACAGCAACTGCATGCTCCAAAATTTCACAGAGACTACACATTCCACTGCAGAAGTAATGCAAGACAGTAAAACATCATCAACTCGCCAAAAAGCCTTTACCAGAAATCGACATGATATCCATCAACCCAAGCAAAAGGCTGCTATTTAATGAATGAAACAGATGTAGTTGACCACTGAATTTAAATTTAGAATGGTGATGAATTTAGATCTATTATCTAAAACACAATTATTACGATCAAGATGCATACAGATTTGTTTATGGTCATGTTCAACAAGCTTAGTTGCCATTGACAACCCTAATGCATGTACAATATAATTTTAGAAGCCCAAAGCCCATCCCTTCATGTGTGTCAGAGTACTGGTGATCAAACCATCCAAATGTTGGTAATCATTGGTCTGAATAGTCAAGCTCATCATTAAGGACTAGGTGGATGCTGGCTCAAAAGAGGGAAGGAAAAAAGAAGAGATAACAAGAAAGAGGAAGTGATGTAAGGAAGTGCTAATATTGTGGCCTACCCCTACGACCCCCAACCCTCCTTCAACTTTCCTCCAATCAGTTTCAGTCTAAGCATATAAAAAGGCAACAGGAAGGGCACAGGATTTAGGATAAAAAAGAAAAGGCCACGAGACTTATCGTAAATGTTCTTTAGTTAAAAAAACAAGTAGCAAATATTTACAGAGAAAAACAATAGAGACTTACCATATCAAAACACTAAGAACCAGAAGTAGACTTTTGAACCCAAACTTGCTTCTGTGAATCCAGGGAGCAAACCTTCAAGATATCAGTAAAAAAGAAAGAAAAGCAAAAAAAAGGAGGTAAAGTTTAACATCCAAAAATTAAGTAGAAGCACCTCATGGGACCCATAACCAGAAGCACCACCTCTTTTAGGAGTTTTTGCCTCAACAGTGGAGCCATCAGCATCCCTCACAATATGTGATGGTCCCCGACGACCAAAATGTTTATGTGATCCTACATAAAATCAAGCATCCAAGTTGAAAAATGTAACTCATATTCATGATTAACGTAAGTGAATTGCCATTATAAATGCTGAAGCAACATATAAGTTCAATGACAAAAATAAAAAATAAAACTAACCATTATCTAAAGAAGAATGATTACTACGCCCACTTCCAAGAACTTTTACTTCTCCACTCCTTAAATTCAAGGTGTCAACTTTTACATCACCATGGTTTCCTAGGAGATTAAAGACAAAAGTTGTTAAAACAAGTCACTTGAGGGTAAAACATCCTGCAGCCAAGAGTTGTTTCTTCTTCAAACTGGTTAAGGTCTTTTATTTTATTTCATATGCTGTCATACGCTTGTATTCTGCAAGTGGAATAAGCAATCATTTAGGCTGAAGATGAATAATGGCTTACCTTGTGAAGTATCAAACACCGACTGTGTGGATTGACTTGCAGATGATGACAAGGATTCATCACTTGCACAGGATCCATCTGATCTGCGGAGAGGAGTCCACACTCCACGATCAGGTCTATCCTTATTTCTGGTGCGCTTTTCCTGCTTCTCATTTGGAAAACCATGCAAATCATTCCCAACAACCTTGTCATCTGGTGTTCCATTTGCATCCTTCAAACCCAACTGTGCATGCGGAGGCCGAGGAGGACGTTTGTCCTTCTCTAGATTCGAGGTTTGCATCTGTGGCTCAGAATGGACTCCAGAGGATCGAATATGACGTGAATCCTTGTTTAAGAGTACGCTTCTGATCATCCTTCCACTGGTTTCACGCCGCTGGCTCTTTAGAGCAGTCGAACTAATTATATTTCTATCTGAAGATGATATGCTCTGTTGCTGAGACATGGTGCCAGTAACCTGCAGAATCAATAACCATTAGAAACATGGTTTAAAAAATAACTTAAGTATATCATGGTAATCATGATAAAACAAATGACAAAAGCGGGCAAAGAGTCATTTAACAATCAAACATAACTAAGCATGAATTATGGTTAATAACAGATAATAAACACATTTCAAGGCTAATCTCTCAGTCAGGATATGGGAAAAAATATTAGTTAACGGCATTCCAATCAGCACTGGTTAAGCATAATTATTTCAATCAAGCGTAACCCAGATATTATTCTGTACCACTTCATTTGGCACAAGCCAACAGCAGACAAATTAGTTGCAGAACATCCATCTAAGAAGGGTCCCCACTAACATGAGATTGTACAGAAAAATCATGCCCTACTGTCTGTCTATATATTTAGTATCTTCACCAGAATTTTTGCATTAGCTTACCTTTTGCACCCTTCTATTTAAGCAAAATTTCCTTCCTCTTTCTTGCATCATTTTCCAGGTTACAAGACATTAAAGAGAGGGGGTGAAGGAGTGAGAAAAGGTACTATCCAGTTGCATTTTACAATTCCTCAAATACATCTCCCTTATCCTGCAACTTTCCCTCTTGTGATGCATTTCCAAGGGGCATTGAGAACATTAAACAAGCTTTCTCCATTCACAGTGTGCTAAGGTAACTCTGCCAATTGAATCACTAATAAGGGAGGACAAGAGAAATGGAAGGCTCACCAGTGAGATTTCCTTCTCCTTCCCTTTCAGAAGCAGGATTTTCTTCTTCCCAGAATCAGTAATTCCAGAAACTACTGAAATAAAAACATTAGTAATAGGCCATGCACGATGACAGTGCTGGGAGTAAAAGTATATTGAAACAAAAGGATAAAAATAAAATACACGTGGATTCTAAGAAAAAAAGGCTCATTTAAATATCTACAGAACCCTGCATTCTTCACTTCCTTCCTATTAATTATGAGATTAAGATAATTAAATTATCAATAACGGAGCAAACTGCAAGTCAACAATCTCAGACAAGTATAGGGAACATGTCAATGCATCTCTCTTCTGGGAAGAGATGCAAGATAGCCTGCAGCTTTTTCTTCTTATAAGAAAAAAGATTTATTCAGAAAAATTAAGAACACGAATTTACAACTTTATAAAAAGGAGAATGAAGGGTGCTTTTCACCAAAAAAATGAAACAAGTGCTAATGCATTCCCTCAAATAGTGAAGAAGCTGAATGCAATTTGTAAAAGCATACAGTATTAAGACCATAAAACAGGCAAGAGCTTAGTATTCAGTTTAAGCATCCTTGAAAAGCTAAGAATTAAGTTTCTCATCATACCACTTTCATCTTCTAATACTGCAGTCCCAGACCCAGAACCCAGAGTTACAGCATTAGAAAGTTGCTGATCATCTCGCTTGGGAACGTGCACATAAGTTGATTTGTCTTTTCCACTTGTGCTTTTTGCAGTGTCCCTTAAAACATACTGCTCATTGGGCAGGGGAAAGAATTAATAATTTCCAAAAATATTGCATCTCAATATTTTCTAATTATGGTTTCTAAATGGTTAAACAAACTTAAATATGCAGGTGAGGGTCAAAGGAAGGGCTATGCAACAATATGGAAATGGAATCCTTCAATGAATAAAGTAACAAGATCCAAGCAAGCACCAACCCAAAAAAATTCTAACAGGCTTGTATTTCCTATTGACAGGTAATTAACACCAAGATGTTTTCTAATAGAAAACATAAATCTTCAAATACAATTCATGGTTTGGATCTAGAAAACAAGCACAAAGGACAATGTTTTCACCTTTTCTGATGTACAATGTTAATGTACAATATTTCTGTATTCCTCGCATTTTACCATTTCTGGCAAACACATGATCCCAACATGCAGAATAACCTCAAGATAGATTTAAGGCACTATCTACAACTTGCAGGGTAATTTAGAACAATACCTCAACAAATACTAAAGAAACAAGACAATAAATGTTTTCCATCCTCAGAACACCACTACACTGAATAATTTAAGCTTCAACCACTTGCAACACTTGTTTAAATCATCAGGCCCTGTTTAATAATTTATCAAGCACTGCCAGGGATGCAGATTATACCAGGCTCAAAGTTCCATTGAAACAAATACAAGTAAATCACAGAAAATGTGCAAGCTAGTAAAATAACTTCACAAACACATTCCCCTATGTGACTTCAGGAATAAATATAAACATGTACCATTGTTGTTGAAATTCTCTTCTTCTCAGAACCTCGTTTCAATGACGATGAACTAGGACTTCCACTGCCACCAGCCCTTCTGCTCAGTTTCCCATTGGATAATATCCTCTGTCACCAAAATCAGAATTACTTTATGAAATTGTTATGGTTACATATTATGGTTACATATAAAATAACCAGTAAAACAAAAAAAATCATGCAAAGAAAACAGCCACACAATCAAGGAAAATACATCAAAATTGAATATCGGTGTCAAGACTTTAAATACATCTTAAACCATGAAATGAGCACAGACATGTGTGCAGTGCACTACAAAAGAAAGATATTCTTACTGCAAGTAAATTCCAGATTTAAGTTATTCTCACCGTACCCTTTATTTATAACTACAGAGAAGAGTTTAAAAGGTACATATTTTTATTATTAGCATCTGAACTAACGCAAGGACTAAAATTGTAGCTGACAGTCTTATTTCCCATTGCAAATAATTGTGAAAGAAAACTAGAAAACCCAAAGTTCATGGGAGGCCATTTTTTGAGCTTGTGCTACAGTTATGTTAAGATTTTTTTTATGAAAAGGTGTTGCTACATAACATCCAAGAAAAAGAATAATTGCCCAATTGAAGTGATTGTACATGCTAAATGGATTCATTGCAAATTAATATACTGTAATTAACAAAAGACTGTCCTGAATTCACCGACACTAAAGCTATTCACAATAGCATATAAAATGAGAAAAAAAAAAGCTGCTTAAGTTAATTGACAATATTTGCATCTCTCAGTCGCAAATATTCAATTTCAAACAATACCCGGGGTCCGTTCTTAGCAACTCTTTTCTGTCGAACAAAGTCCATTAAAGGTGTGACAATGGGAGCATCTTTTGCAGCACCTGTATATACATCATGGGAAAATATCAAGCAAGACTAAACGAAAAATGAACTCCAATCCAGACAATCCAATCATGCATTCCCCCTATTTCTAGTACAATTATTTCAAAATGCTGCCTTTCAAGATCTTTGTGACTAACCAGCTCTTTCTGCTTCTCTTCTCTCCAGTTGTATTTCAGCACTGGGAAGATTCTCGACAGGCTTTGCAATTAATTCAAGGAACTCCAAATACTCAGGATCTAGATGTCAACAAGGAAATGATTGCATTTACAAATATCAAAATGATGAAATGTTAAGTTCATATCAACAAAAATTCATCAATCTGATTCCACAAAAAAAGAAATCAAATACCTTTTGATATGGTGCCTTCCCGACCATCCTTCTTAGACCACTGTTTTGGGACGCGCTGTGAAGGAGAATACTCAACAATAGCTTTAAACTGAGTGCCTAAAAATACATGGAATAATAAGTTAAAAAGATTATCTTACATCAGATCCTGCAATGAAAGACAGAGGTTTAAATACAAAAATATTTATATGTGGCCGCATGATTAGTGTATTAAAGATTTACCTTTCTCATTAACAAACAGGTGGCCATTAAAGAACTCAGCAAAGTCAATAACATCCTCAGGCCTTTTGAAATCAATATAGGCTCTAGAATATGATTGATGCTTCTGGCTGGGAAACAATTTTAAGAAACAATCAGAAGGAAATACTATCAATCACACATTTCACTCAAAACATGAATATGGGTTGAAACCGTCAATCTTCACGTGTCATAATTTGATTATAGAAATCTGTGACTAGAAGAAAGGGTTGAACTTTCCACGAGAATCAACTCTTTGGAAAAGCAATAATACAACCGTCTAAAGTCTAATAAAATTTTGAAAAGGAAGCTATAAAACAGTCAAAAAGAGAAATGCCATGACAATTTGCAAACTGAAATTCCCTCCAAATATTTCATCAATTCTCCAAGACATATAAAGAGGGGATATGAAAAACAGTAACAGCCTATATTCAATTGCAGACTACCTAATTCTTTTCAAAAGAATAAGAAAAACAAGATACCTGTACCACATTCCACTATTAGGGGAAAAAGGAAACTCCTTCACAGTCGAACAAAGGAGGCCTATAACTTGATAGCTACTTATAGTTCAGAATATGAGCAAGGAGAAAGAAACACAAATCGATCATGACAGAAGTTGAAGGATTAGCAGATAGATAACTTAGCATTCTCCTGTTTTCCCTGGTTTAATTAAACAAGGTAAATCCAAGCACATAAGCTCTCAAATTCTTAAACATAAAAAACCCAGATAAAAAAGGCATGTGCCAAACAGTCAGGAGTCTCGTGTTCTAAAAAATTCAGCTAGCTAATTTCAGTTGATTGCCCATTACGCACCCAACCAATCCCCTTGTTAAAGAAAATACCAAGTCCATCCAACTTCATTCGAGGTAATAATCAAACCCTAACATACATGGAGCAAGGATAACACAACAGAATAGAGGCAAAACTACCTCAAAATACATAGAAGGCCCTAGACGACCCTATACGAAACTAGAATGCTAGATAAAACCCTCAATCAGCTAAAAAAATGTAAACCCTAACCTGTTGTTGCCAGGACGATAGGATAGCCAATTGTAGCGGCCAGAGAAAGCAACATCGATTTGCTCGACAAACATCGGCTGAGAAATCCCAGGCGGCAAGTGGCGGACCAACACTTTGGTCTTGTCAGACTGACCACCACCCTTCATGACTAAAAGAAAACAAAAGGAACAACAAGAAACCCTAGAAATCTAAAATCCCCAAATCGAAAGTGTAAAAACTCAGATGGTTTGCAAATTGGTTTAAGAAGATCGAAAATCGGTGTAAGATTACATCTTAATCGCGTGGAAATCGCATCGATCGAGAGAGATTGCGTGCCCTAATTTTGAAATCGAGCCCTGATCGCCATGCAGTAGTAAAGTCAGGAGGGAGAGAGGAGTGTCGTGGGCATGTGTTGTGTAAAGGGATTGAGAGAGGGAAAAGGTGTGTTTTCGTAATCTTATATATATACGATTACGGAAATTGGAGTAAATTATAAGTTAGTCCTTATAGTTTTACAGGAAGAATTAAATAGTCTTTTTAGTCTTGAAAACTAATTGGTTAGTCCTTTTTATCCTTTTTTTTTAAGATATAAAAGAAGGGGAAAATAAGTAAATAATATAAAAATATTAATGAGAAAGGAGATATTTTTAAAATAAGCTAATAGTAAAGTTAAGTATATATTGTTTAAGGGACTAGTTAATTAGTTTTTAAAATTAAAAAAAAAATATTTAATTCATTTTATAAACTTAAAAGGAATTAATTTATTTTACTACTTTATCGATTTATTTATTTTCATATCATTCTCAAGAAAAAAATACTTGGAATTCAAATAAAAATAAATAAGTCTACAAAACTTCATTTTATATATATATATATATATATATATATATATAAAAGCACTGACAATGAGTCATCCACTAAAATATAGATAATGAAAAAATCAAGATATGAATATTTTGAGTCTTAAAACTCAAAATTTAATATATTTTCATCTAAAAATAAAAATATTATAGGAACCTCAATAACTCAACTTCTAACCCCCGAACACTCTATAACAAGGCTAAAAACTCAAAATAAAGCCGAATAAAAATAAATTTTAATGATTTCAATGTATTTTTTTCAATATAATTAAAAACCAAAATCTCCCCACCCAACTCTCCTCTCCATGATAAATATAGCGACCATAAAAATCGGCATTTTATGGTTAAGATATCACTTATTAATCTCTTTCTTTCTCCTTTCTTCTTTTTATTGACTTTAACTCTTCTATCTCGACATCAAAGGTATAAAACTTGAGAAAAACAAAGTTTTAAAGTCAAAATATAGAAAGTTAAAATCATGAGGATAGGTATAAAAAAAATAAAAATAAATCACAAAGGTTTAAAGCCAAAATATGAAATGTTAAAACCATGAGGACCAGGTATAAAAAAAAATCAAGGACCAAAAGAGTATTTCTTTCATGCTTCTTGGACAATTATAATTACATCATGTGATTTTGGTTCATAGCAATATGTTTTTGCCTACTACTTGAAAATAAATCTTAGTACGTCACAAGGTAAAAGACCAAAGTCTCCCTGACATGGCAATCCATCAACCAGTCTCAGATCTCCTGCACAATATCAAATGAAAACAAGTGAAAAATCATACACAGGTGGCGTGAATGGTGGTTAAAAGAACATCTATATATATATATAGATTTATATATATATATATATATATATATAAACATTTTTATTTTTATTTTCTGGTCAATGATGATGGAGGCAATGGCAACTATGCCTGGAAGGGAGAAAAGTAATGGCGACTGTATAGGTGGCTGTGCTCAAGAGGTAGGGGGCAGATTATTTTGGTGGGTGAGATAGGAAAATTAATGATTTTATAATTAAATAAATGACCATAATTTCTAGACGGGTCTAGTTTAAGTTATGAATTTTATATTTTAATTTAGTCAATTATTTTTTAAAAATTAAAATAATATTATTTTAGTAAAAGAAATCACTGAGTTGCACCTGAATTTTTGACCTGGTTACACCAGATTTTTTCTTTTCTTATTTTTTCTTTAACTCGGTCCAGTTTCAGCCTCAAATCAGCCGGGTTTAAGTCGACTCGTTGGGTCTGGCCGGGTTTTAAAACTATGAAAATGAGATTGTGGTAATAGTTTATTTTGAAAATATTTTTTATTTTAAAACATGTTAAAAAATTAACTTTTTAAAATTTATTTTTAACATTAAAATTATAAAAAAATAACTTGAAGTGGGGAAAAATTTCAGAAAAATGTTATGGACCAATATAAAACGTAATTTTTCTAATGTTTAAGAGAAAATACAATTAAGAACAAAACCTAATGAAAGATTTACACAGGATGTTACTCGTGATCAAATAAAAATCTAATGAAATCCCTTTTGAACATATAATAACTTTTTGTGAAAAAATAGAATAGCCATAAAAGATTAAAATAAATAAATAAATAGATGTTATAAAAAGAACTCTACAGTATCCAATGAGGTTTGAAGAAAATCCTAATGTATCAAAGTCTTCCAAAGCTTGTAGGGATCCAAGACGTTGTCAATTGATTGTTGTGCTCAATAATTGCTGCGAATCACAAGAGATACAAAAACAAGTTTAATAGAGAAATGAAACATCAATGGTTGTATGTTTTTGTGTTTTTGTAATTTTTTTATAAATTAATTAATTAAATTTTTTTGATATTTTAAAATTATTTTAACATGCTAATATCAGAAATAACTTTTTAAAAATAAAAAATATTTTTGAATATTTTTTTAAAAAAATATCACCATAACACTTTTAAAAACAGTATAAGAGTTGTCATATTTGGTTGTAGTAAAGTGTATCTTGCAGTTTACAAACATTTATTATACTATATTTTAAAAGGTGTGAGAAAAACATTATATATTTAATGTGAACATAGACTCATTACATTATGAATCATATTTTAGTCACATAGTGTTTACACTATAAATGATATTGTAGTGCTTAAGGGTTTTTTTTTTTCTTAGTCAAAAGATGTTGTTGGGAGCATTGTTTTTTGTGCCAAAAGCTGCTAAACCTAGGTCTAGGTAGCAAGACTCGAATTGTTTTCAAAAAGTGTTGAGTCTAGTTTGACAGTCATACCAAAAAGCATTGGATCCAGTTAGACAACTAAACATAATGCTATTAGCTGGGCTGGATAGTCAAACTTAAAGTTATTGAGTATCTCTTAACCGTCAAATCTAATATTACTAAATCTATTTTCGCAGTCAGATTCAAAAAGATTCAAAAATATTGAATTTGACTTGACGACTATACCTAAGATTTTTAAGTTTCTCTATACTCTTCATATTTATTTTATATTTAAAAATAAATTATTAACTTGTTACGGAGTGTGAATCAATGGGTTGGTATATTTATAAATCACGTCAATTTGCATAAATATAACGGTATGTTCAATATGAACACGTATCTTGTAAAACTAGAGAGTGTTTGTTTACTGTATTTATTTATTTATTTATGCAGCTAATATTATCATAAAATGATAAATGCAAAAATATTTTTATTTTTTATTCCAAAACAAAACAATAGAGGTCAAACTTAAGGAAAGATCGAGCATGGAAGAGCATCATTAATCAATAAATACAGCAAAGCAAAAGGAATCCAAGAGAACAGAGAGTGTTTGTTGGGTTGGAGTTAGGGCTTTTTGTCTTTAACACCACACTGCCACTGCTTGCTCTCCTCCACTACCACTCCAAAGCCAAGACCCAACAACTACTAGCAATATAAAAAGCCACGAAAGAGACTGGCATCACTCCTCTTTTCTTGCCTCTTAAATCTCTGCCTCCACCCCTCCCCCCCCTCTGCTCCCATCCACATCCAGTAAGCCCTCGTCCTTTTCTTTTATTTACCTGCTTCGGTTCTGTTTCTTGTTTCATTTATCTTTTGACGACTTGTTGCTGTTCTAATGTTCTTGTTTTCCTTCTTTTTTCTTGTTTAAGCAGCTACATACAGCAGTAATATAACTCCTTTTCTGTCGTGTGTGTGGTTGTGTGATGGGAGAGAGAATCCCACCTGGGAGTTACTTCCAGTACCCTCCCTCTGGAGTCCATCATGCTTCTCCTCACAGGTCTACTTCCTTGCCTTCAGATCTTGAAAGGTTAGTTTTCAATCCTCATGTTTAATTGTCTTGCCGATTGATCTTTGTTATCTTATTGTCTTGAAAGGTTGTTGCTTTCTCTTGCTTGTATATCATGGCCTTTTTGTCCTTTTTATGTTATGGGGTTGTGCTATGATTGATGGTTTCTATCTTTTTTACTTATGTCATGCTATTTTTGGCGTGGATGATGGTGTTGTTTTCCCTTGGTGTTTATTTTCATTAAACTATCACGTTCTTGTCCAAGAGAAAGAGGTTGTGTTTGATTTTTGGTATTGGTTACTTCTATTTTAAAAGATTGTTGCAGTTGAAATTGAAGAAAACTCTTTCTTATGATTTTCTTTTTTTACTGCAAAACCACATGCTAACAAGGGAAATCAGAGCAAATATTTTTTGTTATAGTGGTTCTCCCTCTCTTGTGGAAAGAGTCATCATACATTGATGTTATTTCAAGCGGTTCTTCTTGCATTTTTGTGATTATCATGCTTTTCAGTAAATGTCTTATTCTTCATTTGCCCTGCTTTGTGCTTTGCATGCCGAGCGCTTTCTTTCCCAACAAAACAAAATTTGAACTTTTGCCCTAGATTGTTTTTCTCTTCATTTTGGTGTTTTTGTTCCAAGCATCTGCAACTCATTATGGCATGATGCTTCTTTCAGTTCTCTTTGATTCCTATGAAAACAATAACCATTGACATCAATTTTGGTTATAAAAAGAAAATTCCGTTGTTATTGTCTAGATTGAATTATTTTTCTGTTTTCTTTAGCATATAGATCCATAAATAGATTGTTATGTATAGCCACTTCAGGCGTGCTTGTCGTTTCTCAAAACTCTCTCTTTGGAGACCCAGTTTACTGCCACCCTTTTTTCGCATCAATGTTTGGTCGGAAAGAAAGAACCTAGAGGAGTGACCGGTTATCCAAAATACTCAATCCATCTGAACTTAACGAAGTCTCATTACTATTCTCACTAAGCTCAGTTTTATGGACCTTTTTTTTCCAATATGACTAAACTTTCTCTAAGTTGTTTGTCAGGCACAGACAAGAGTATATTATTAAAAGAGAGAGAATGATACAAGATAAACTGTAATTTTAATAGAGGTAACCAGGATAAGAATCCTTCCATGGAAGATGAAAGATCCTCTTTGCAACTGGTCTTGATTAACCAGCAACAGTGAAAAGCGTATTCCACATATACAAAGCTACTAAACATTGTAACAGAAGATGCTTTTATCTCCCAGTTATTATCACATATGAAACAGTTGCAGGCGACAGGACCTTATATGGCCATTGGGATATGCAATCAATCCTAATAAGTGTCACAGTCCAAATAAAGGCCCCAGATTTGCAGGGTACTTTGGTGCTCCAGACGTAGTGATGAAAGAGAAAATAAGAGCTAGAGCTTTAAGTAAGATGATAAAGAAAATACTTACAAGAGAATTGACTTTGATCCCGTGCCTCCATTTGCTTTAGAAGTTACTGACAACATGCATACATTCAGAGTTCAACTAATAAAAGATTTTTAATTTTCTTCTAACTAGGATTTTTTTGAAAATCGTATATTCCATGAGACAATGCTACACTCCATAGAGTGTAAGCCGGGCATAGGAGCATTATGCAAACTAGAAAGGCAGTAGAGATGGGGAAACTCAATAGATAATGGAAGATTCTCTACTCACTATTTCTCCTGGAAGTTAATGCTAGAAGCAGTACCTACGTTGTGTTTTAAAAGAGTACAGAAGTAGGGAGATACACACGAGGTAAATCATTTGTTTTTAGACCAAGCTTGCTGGGAATTGCCAGGTCCAATAAAGAACCATATTCCAAAGCAAAATTTCAAGAGGAAAAGCACCACTTTAATTTCCAGAAATAAAATGCTCTTCTATAGCAAGTGAGACTTTTCTAACCTCTTTAACTAATATTTTGTGACTCTGAATCAGTTTTTTACCTCTTCTACCCATGCTAATTTTGGCTCACTTCTCTAGCATGAAGCTACTTTGATCCAGGTACTCTTTGCTCCAAAGCATCAATGGGGTCTGATGCACTTAAAATTGTCCTAGATGACCCCATATTAATGTATCCTCAATGGTTGCTGCCTTCACCATCTCATGGAGTCTTTCATTTCTCACTAGTTTATTTTCAGGTGTCTAATATCAATCCTCACATCCTCATCTCATGTGTGCACATTTATTGAAATTGTGCTTCTTTAACTCCCAACATTTCTTGTGCTGAATCCTATATCATAAATGGTCTAGTTGTAGTTTGTAAAATTTAGTTTCCAACCCAGTTGCGACTTCTCAATTGCAAAACTAGCACTCTACTAGTTCTTGTGTATTTCAGTCCCCGATGTCATTTCTTCTTGTTAGATTCTGCCATTTAGGAAGTTAAATGTTGATGTTGAGACCTTTCTACTCAAACTAACAGCAGCTTGTTCACTTTCCTTGACATCACTCAAGTTGCGATGCGTTATTTCATTGTGGTTTTGCTTCATTTGGAATCACTGAACTTTGGAGTACTACAAATTCCAACTTTTGATCTATTCAAACTCAAGTTGTGACATAGTACCTGGTCAATTCATCTATGACCAAAGCAAAACAATATAGTGGAAGAACCTTAAGGTGATGTTGGTTGGGGATTCTTCATCTTGCTCCCAATGGTCCTCGGTAAACCGGTTGGGAGATTCTTAGAAGATCCATATTAAAAGTAATATTTTTCTTTTATGAAGCTGTTAGTAACATGGTTTAATTAGGGATGGTCAGGGAAGCCATCTTTCTTGGGCATAAAATAACTGTTATGGCCATTGCAACTAGAAACCATTAGCTTTTTAACAATTTTTTGGCAATCCGTGATTTAATAATCCTATAAACATGCAAGTTCCTAACAACTTTGTACCACTAAAGAAGTCTCAGATCTTCAACACCCCCCCCCCAAAAAAAAAAAAAAAATTCAAAAAATTCAAAAAAAACTTATATCTTGACCTTGGAAGCAAAAATTTCAAGTTGAAACTTCATTGAGGCGAACACTTGGAATTACAAATGTTGGTGAAAAAATTGGGCGGGGAGCTATGAGGTGAAAAATCTTGAAAAAAGAGTAATGGAAACATAAACTGACAAAATAGGAGTTGGGTATCTGACGGCCTTGAAATGTCTCAGAATATCAGCCACAAGGATGTGATGCAGTGCATCACTGAAAACCATTAAAAGGCAATCTTCTATTTATTATTTGCTGTTTACGTAATGTAATGGTCGGCATTTAAAACCATGATTGCGAAGCTTGTGTTTTGAATTGTTGCCTTTTCCTGCTTCGTTCCACAGATCATACTTGTGAATAATTTTAAGAGTATCTGTCTGCATATCATGAAACATTTATCCATGATTGCAGTTCAAAACTTCAAATGTAAAAAAAATTACCATCTAAATTGCTATTGTTATACACAATTTGAATCATGAAATGCCTTTCATCTCTAGTGTGTCCGTACCCAAAACCCACAATGCTAATCTTGCTGTAAATACTCAAATGTTTGTTTTCTTTTCATGACCATTATTTTTTGCAATTTTACATATGTGATTTGACTAGTATAACGATGACAGATATTTGGCCGAGTTATTCGCAGAGAAGCACAAGTTGGGGCCATTTGTGCAAGTTTTACCAAATTGCTGCAGGCTTCTTAATCAAGGTTACTGGATCATAACTTATCTTACACAATACTTACTGTATATACACGATTGCTTATTGGTAGCGTCACAGGTGTTGTTTTCTTTTGAATGAGTGATTTCAATATTGACGCCCATGGTTTCTGTAAATGTACCACCAGCATTTATCTGTGCATGCGATACTGGTACATGAAAGCATCATTACTTGTTCTTTCATGATTTTAAAGTAGATGATTGCATGCAGATCTGTATTTTTATTACATGGAGAGGACTAGCTTGAATACTTGACACACAAATGGGAAGGGAAACCCCACAACAGTATATCAATGATGAATACAGCCATAGGGAGGCTATTGCTTAATGGATTTTTGGCACAGAAATATTTACCTTGAAGTTGGCAGTTTTTATTTATCTGCACATATGTTCTTGTCTGTTTGGACCTCTAGGTACATGTTTCAATTATACATCATGATGCCCTTAGTTGATCTCCTGGAAATCCTTAAACTATTAGTTTTCTTGGAATACATCAGACATCACTAATAGTATTCTCTAATGGTGTTTATCCGCATGCTTGCTCTTATCTGCTTGAAACATGAAGTATATGTTTGAGCGATGCAATCATAGTTCCCATAATTGATCTGCGGGAAATTCTTCAAACTATTAGCTTTTAGGAAAATGCAGACATCACTCGGAGTAATATAACTGTCGACTGTACTAAAGAGTTTCGTGTAATCCATACTACATGCTAAGTTGGTACACTTTATTGTCACTGCAGAAATCAGAAGGGCATCAGCTTGCAATCAAGGTTTGGTAGATCATGAAAGATACGAGCATGAGAGTCCATTTAGGTCACTGGGTCAACATTCAAATGGAAGAACGATGGATTTGGAGGCATGGTCTGCTATGCCAACTGAGGTAATGCGAGTTTGTGGTTTCATGTGTGACTTGGATACTCTTGTTAGTTAGTATGCTATACAGGAAATGAATTTTACTTTACTTGCCTTTTAACTACTACATGATGATCCTGCTATCTGGCATTCTTGCTTTTTTACTACTGGTACTGTAGTGTTGTATTAGCATTATCTGGTACTGTAGTGTTTTATTAGCAGTATCTTTAACTTTGTTGTGAGCAGAATCACTTTGCATTTTTGAATCCGAACTTGCAAAATGGCTTGATGTGTTCTGCTTACTTCAATTTAGCTTGTTCCTGTTTCTCTTTGCCCATGTCATTTGTTAATTGCGTCGTTCTTTCAAACTTTCTGGCACAACATTTTTTTGGCTATCATATTACCTCCCTCAAATTTCTTTGGAAGTTGATAGTTTGATTCTTCATTATTTCCCTATCATGCATATCGACTTGAGAAACTGAAGAAAATGAGCAAAAATAAGATAGTACTGAAGGTGATATTTCTAAGTTAGTTAATAGTACATCTGCAATGAGCTAGAAAAACAGTGTTGAAGATTGATGTGAATTGGAAAATTTTCCTTTTCCCTCATGGAAGCAAATCTTTGTTACGTGTTCTATCTTTTTATCGCAATAATTTAGGGTTCTTTGACCTTGAGTGTTTGATGGGAAAGCAGTGAATTTGTACATTGTGCTGTATCATTTTTTTTAGAGAAGTTGATGTCCTTCAGAAACTGTAATTTTTGTGAACTTGCAAGAAAATTCTATGAAGTTCCAAGATATGAGTAGGTGACTTCTATTGGGAGTACGCATGTTGGATAAAATTTAGAAAACCAATGTCCTTATCATCCAGACAATGTAACTTGAATCCTCATCATATATGTAAGGCCAGTGAGTACTCGAGCAACTTGGAAAATGTCCTAGACTATTTTTGGTTGTCTGAGTGCATCTCCTGTGAATAGGATTTGACTTAAGTGTCGCAGTCTGCTTAGAAGAAAAGAAACATGATATTTCATGGAGGAAGAAAGTTGTTTAGGACTGGGTTAACTTCCATGGCATATCTTGTACAAACCCCCATCTGCTGCAATACCTGAGAAAAATTAGTCTCCTCTTCTCGAGCCCCAAAATATCTTACTTTAGGATAACTATGACATCTTAGTTTTAATTTCTTAAACAAAATAATAGAAAATCCACGTCATGTCCTACTGCAGGAGAATGGGCATCTTCAAAGAAGGGCCTCATTTCCAGCTGCTTCAATGGGTTGGCCTGGTGTCCCTGGAATTCCAATCACGCCTGTTGTAAAGAGAGTAATTAGACTTGACGTTCCTGTTGATAAATACCCAAGTGTAAGTCCAAGATGTTTCTTGAAGTAATGGAGATATGAATTAATTATCATTTCTAACTCTAACCCAGAATTTGGCAGTACAATTTTGTTGGCCGAATCTTGGGACCACGAGGGAACTCCTTGAAAAGAGTTGAAGCCTTGACAGATTGTAGGGTGTATATAAGAGGCAAGGGCTCCGTAAAGGATTCTCTAAAGGTATGAATGATTCTGATTTGTTTTCTATTTCAAGTCAATTGATAAAGCAGTTTTGTTTGCATTAGATAGATGGTTAGGTTGAATGTCATGGTGAATCTTAAGTGAACTTGGTAAATGACTATAGCTTCTGCTTGCTCTTGTATAACATGATGTTAGAAATTAAAATTTGTATTTGTATTTCAAGTATCGTTGATTTCTATGGTTTCTATTGAAATGGGGTAGGTGTCTTACTATCCTATTTTTCTCCTAGTGCAATCTTCTTAAAAGGGACATGTTAATTTGTAGGTGATCCAACAAATAGCTCTCTGCGAATTTTGTTTAAAATTGATGTCCGTCTCACTTTGAATATTTATATTCAGTCGTCCATTTATGAAAGTTTTGATCAGTATTTGCACCATAGTTATAGTTTTTACCAAGTCATGCTACGATCCCCATGACAGAAATTTGACACATGTAGTTGCACCTAGATATTGATGTTGTTTGCAGTTTTGCTATTTGTGTTAGTATTCATGGAAAGAGTCACAGAACACAATTTTTTCTTATTTTTTCTGATATAATATCCAGCCTTCAAATCTATTTTGATAGCAGCTGTTAGTCTTTGGTCACATTTTATTATGTATAGATTGTTCAATTTATATCGAGGAGACTGAAGTTGGTTGCTTGCATGTATTTTATTCTGTTTTTCATTGCAAACTATCATGATGACCATCTGTGCTGTACTTCACAATTTATCATGGGTGATTGTTGGTTTTTGATGTCTGAGTCTGACTACTTGGCCACCGTAGTACTGAAATTTGTTCAAAACAGGAAGACATAAATGCCATGCTTAACTTGTTAGCACCTCATTTAACTGTAGAAAACTCAATGTAAAGAAATGGAAGAAGGAACCTATGGGCTGAACCTGTTCCTGCTTTCCATTAAAGAATGAACAATACTACTTAGTGTGTGCTTCACATCCTTGGGTGTATTATTTAGATACTGGATTTCACGCTTCATTTAGGAGAGTTTGTATTTTATGTTAATGTCCAGGAGAGATAATATGACTGTAAATTAGTTAATCAGAAATATGACTATAAATGAGCTAGAGCTCCCATGATCCATTTTTGTAAATTATATTTTCAATTCAGTTGCTTTCTTTGGTAGAGATATGGTACTCATATTTAGGAATCACAATGTTTAATATAGAATCACTTTTTGACGACAGTGAAGCAGACCATTTATTTTCTGTAATTCAGAATGGAACTTCAGTTAAATATTTCTTAAATCCCTAGAAAGATAAAGCTTTTGTTTCATAGTAGTCATTGTCTCCTTTGATAAATGATTTGTTGATTGCACAAGGAAGTTCAATGATCATTGTTCATGTGATGCCTGTTTTCCCTCTTTTCAATCCTTCCCATAACTCCCATGATTGACTATGATTTTTCTCCAGGAAGAAAAACTAAAAGACAAGCCTGGATATGAGCACCTTAATGAACCGCTGCATGTGTTGGTGGAGGCCGAATTTCCAGAGGATATAATAAATGCCCGCTTGGAACATGCAATAACCATATTAGAAAGCCTCCTGAAGCCTGTGGTATGGACATGAATGACTTGTGAATTTCGCTGTTAAATTCTAGGTCTCTGCCACAGCTTGCCGATTTTCTCTTGACTGGTACTCATTGCTATGCTCTCTTTCTGCAGGATGAATCCTTGGATCACTATAAGAAACAGCAATTGAGGGAACTGGCATTGCTAAATGGTACACTAAGGGAGGAAAGTCCAAGCATGAGCCCTAGCATGAGCCCAAGCATGTCACCCTTCAACACTGCAGGAATGAAACGAGCCAAGACAGGAAGATGACCCTGGTTTATTCATTGCTGGATGACGGCAACTGATTTATCGAAGCCGTAATGGCTTCTTGATGCTTGGGAGGGACCTTCGGAGGCTGAGCATTTGGCGTTTGGCAAACTGAACTCCTGTGTGTTGAGCATAATTGCTTGGAAACTTCCGCAGGTTATCTTTAGTCACTAGTTCTGTCAATGTGCTTTAGTGTGTCAATGTGCTTTAGTGTGTATCAAATAATCTCCAATTCTTTAACGTAGTATTCATTTGAGCATGGAATTATTTGTTTCATTAGTGAAATAAACTACTTGTAATCAATAATTCAGTTAGGTTCTTTCAAGTCATGTGATGTAACTTTAAATCTACCTGAGACTTTTGCACCAGTAATTCTATCATGTAACATCATCATCTCAATAAATGCTCTAGTTTGACTCAAATGACTTGTAGCTCCATTTTTCTGCTATATTGCTTAGATTTTACTGGGGCTGTTTTTTCAATTTTAAGGAATAATCAAGATAATGCATTCCTGACTGTAATCTAATCAAGACCAGCTAATGAAACATGCACTCATCCAACCAAGAGAAAAAACTAGGTTTTTTCACTAGTCTAGTGCCAAGTAGATTATGGGTTATGGGTTAGAGTGTTAAGTAGATTAAAAAAAACTAGGTTTTTTCACTAGTCTAGTGCTTTTATATAAACTTTTCCATCAATGATTATCTTTGATTTATGTTCAAATTCTTACCCAAATTCCAATTGGTTACTGCTTCCCTTTCCACCCTTATCGTGATGAATATGCTTTTGGTCTATACAAGTAACAAATTTTCAGCAAATTCGAGGGATTTAATTATTTATACAAGTAGCAAATTTCCAGCAAATTCAAGAGAACATAAACATAATCGCACATGTTTTCTGGTAAAATTGATATCAATTTTACGAGGAATAATAACATTTTCGAATTAATCCTTCTCCTTCACCCGATGCTATGCTACAATCGCAAATAACATTCTTTGCATGTCTGGCGTACTACCAAGGCAGACCAAGAATAGGAATATTAATGGCTATAAAATTCGGAATTCGATAACTATTTTGTCTTTGATACAACTCTCTTGGCACAACTGCCACCACCACCACCCCACTAGGGCTGCAGCCAACTTGCCACGATTCCAGTTCTTGTGGTGGCCTCCACCACCGGTAACAGCACCACAACCACTCATGGTTAGTAAAGGTGCCATGACAACTCTCTAATCCCAAATTGGTGAAGTATCCCAGTAAATACTGACTTGTACAGCTTTTTGGTAGTGTTTTAAAAAGAAATAAATTATTTTAAAACTATTTTAAAGATAGATTTATATTTATATATCCATCTCCATCCCCGTCCTCCAACGAAACACCTAACACATTTTTTTTCCTTTTGTTGTATCGACCAGTTCTGTCGTGAGACATGAAGTGGGAGGAAGGTTTTGGAGGCTCATGTGTTGAGAAATTCTCTTTTAGGGTAACAAATGAATTAAGCTTTTTGTTCATGATTGGATTTTTTTTTACAAAAAAAAGACATTATTTATTATATTATGAAGTATGTGAAATTTTAATGCTATCCCTAACAATGTAATATCTAAATCTAATAAAAAGCTCACTATTTTCATTCTTACTTTTTTTTATTGTTCTCTTTATCTTCTCTTATTCTAGTTAAACATGTGATAATATTTCACAAAATACTTGGGAGTTGGGACATAAGAATAAATCAATTAAATTCAAAATATGGACTTGCACACCTGTATTCACTCTGCTTGAAACTTTTAAAAGGGTCAGGGAAAACAATGGGAATTCTTGAAATCTATTGATATAACAACTAGAATCTTAAACTATAAGGACATAAATGAACAATTGACGAGTCTTTAGGGGCAAAAACACAGTTTACCCAAATTTCTATGCTCACTTTATCATTATGTCCCTAGTTGCAAACAAGTCCAAGAATATCAAGTCATTTTCTTGGATTAGAAGCAAGGCAGGAAAAAGCTTCTCATGACCAAAGATTGAGATTTTTAAAAATTTTCTGCAACCAAATGCAGCCCAGTAAATTCATAAAAAAATTGCTCAGCAGCTGATGAAAGATACAAGATGTGTATCGGGAAAATTTTTAATCACAATGAACAATGATCTCAAACAGACCGATGATGCACGAAGCCAATATGAAGTTTTGAAATCATTAAAGACAGAAGAAAAAGGAAGGTTAGAAACAAAGTAAATTCATTCACAGCAAGTTCAGAACCTATGTATTTTCAAACTCATTAAAAGCATATCCAGGTATTACAATACTGTTCCAACACAGCCTGTATTCATTCACAACAAGCCTGTAAGGCTGTTACGACGCAGCTTGTATTCATTCACAACAAGCCTGTAAGGCTGTAACATTCAGACAATATTTCTTCATTTTCTTTAAGGATTTTGATAAGAGAAACTAAATAAGACAAAAGACAGCGAGTGGGCACACATATCGATTATGGGATAAAATATGACTTGGAATTGAGGCTAGAGTAGGTGCCATAAACCATGAACACCACCATCAAAATTCAGAATAGAAGGCGTTACATCAACTCATCCTTTCTGCTAATATGGAATATATATAAATATTCAAGATGCTTCACATCAAAATGCTTCAATTCTACACACTTTGATGTGCACCAGAATAAAGAATTCATCTTTTACAAACTGGGAATAAGACTTGTAGAACTTATACAAAGTAGAATTTCACTTCTCTTAGTAATCAAAGAATTCAAATTCATGAAAAGTTTTTATTTGAACATGACATGAAAAGTAATACAGTATTCAATTGAAAAAAACATCTAACCTCTGCACAGGGATCACTACAGCCCAATCTTGGCTGACGGAGGAGCAAGTTTTCCTCCAAACAAATCTCTTTTAAGCCTGCACAACATGACCAAGGTTAGAACATAATATTGATAGCCAGCAAGCATCAAGATACATACTTTCATTCACAGCAAGTGCTAAATAACTTCATGTTTTAATTGAAAAGCAACATCATCTACAAGTTCAGAAAAATAAATCAATCGCAGAACATCCGCAGAAGAAAACGCACTTGCACAGAACAACCATACAAACGCCTGTAAGTTTTAATCAACAAAAGAAGCAAAGTTAAGTGCTGAATTAAAAACATTTTACCCATTGACCAAACCTACAAAGAAAGCAGCAAAATCTCTCCAACTGGGAACCGAAAAACACACCTTACCTACAATAAACTCAAGTTGCAAGAATTAAAAATGTCAATCTCGAAGGCCAAGTTCAACTTCAAGCTCATCATCCTCTTCGAACAACTTCAAAAGACGGGCATACTGCTCTTCCCTTTTCTTCTTTTGCCAAAACTTGAAAAGGAAAAATGCAAAGAACCCTATTATCACAACGAAAACAAACACAATGGCAATCTCGGGCCCATCATTGTTTTTGGAAGCAGCATGCGGATCAGCCTTCGTCCCATTTTTTGCACCGGATGAGTCAACTGAGATACCTGGAAACATGAAAAAAAAAAAAAGGAAAAAAAACCTGAATGTTACATGCACTACATAGTTTTTTTCCTTTTTCCTTTTCTATTCAATGGATTGTATGAAAATTGAAGCATTATAATTTATATATTTTTAATTATTTACCCAAATGCAAATTCATAAAATAAAATAAAAATAAATCAAGCCCAACAAGGAGAAATACAAGCATAAACTATACAAAAAAATAAAAATAAAATCAAACACAATAATTTTCCTTTCTCTGTTGGTAATTAAAGATTGGTAAAGAAGGGAGACAAGGCGAAAGAGATCTGAGAGACAAACCGGAAATGAAACGAAGAGAAAGTGAAAGGAAGAATAATAGAAGTACGGATCTGCTTCCTCCTGAGATTTCACTCATTGCGCTCGCTCGCTCGCTCAAAAGGGAGTGCGGAGAGATGGGTGTTTTTAAGCGTATGTAATGGCTTTAATCAATCAAGAAGCAGAATTGTACAAGGGGGAGGAAAGGTTGTGCTCTTTTATTTTTTAAACTATGGGGTTTTTTTTTCTTTTCCTTTTTTTAAATCTTTCTATTAGGTTCGGGTTTTGAGTAAAATCTAAAGAAAAAAAAAATAGATTTTGGGTTGCATATTAATTTATTCAACTCAAATTTAAATATTAACTTGAAATAAATAAATAATTTAAAATTTTAAAAAATTACATATATATCAAGTCAATTATATAGTAAATAATTTTAAATTATAGTATTTGAATTTAAATTTAATTTATAAATATCAAATAAGTATTGAAAACTCGATTATATCGAGTTCAATTATAAAAAATTCATACTTTTTTAGTTTCAAGTCAAGTTTAAATAATTATTTTAGACTCTAATTCAATATAAATAATACAAAACCTAATCCATAAATATTCATTGCCATTCTTACCAAATTTCATGTAGAGTAACACCTTAAGTTAATGCTTAAGGTATTATCTTTTTATTGAGTTTCAAATATTTATTAATTTTATTTTAAATGTAATAAATGTAAATTAGTTGTTAAATGTTTTCAATAGAAGTGTTAAAATAAACTCCAATTTACTTCAATAGAGAATTCAATGGAAGCAATTAACAAACATGTGGACATTGGATTGAGAAGTGATATTATTTAGCGTTCATTACATTCTTTTTTTTTTAATTATAAAAAATTCATACTTTTTTAGCGTCAAGTCAAATTTAAATAATTATTTCGGACTCCAATTCAGTTTAAATAATACAAAACCTAGTCCATAAATATTCATTACCATCCTTATAAAATTTCATGTAGAATAACACCTTAAGTTAATGCTTAAGTTATTATCTTTTTATTGAGTCTCGAATATTTATTAATTTTATTTTAAATGTAATAAATATAAATTAGTTGTTAAATGTTTTTAATAAAAGTGTTAAAATAAATTCTAATTTACTTCAATAGAGAATTCAATGGAAACACTTGACAAATATGTGGACATTGGAACAAATATGTGGACATTGGATTGAGAAGTGATATTATTTAGTGTTCATTACATTTTTTTTAAAAAAGATAAAATCAAACGATTTGAAACTTATTTGATAATGTAGACATTAGAAGATAGGTTAATGATTTCCCCCTTTCTTAACCGCTCTATTTTTGTTTTATAGGTAAATTATAGTTTAGTCTCTATATTTTTTTTATGATCTTATTAGTCATTCCATAGGGTTTTTAAGATAAATAATTTTTTCATAGTTATTTTTATTTTTTTTATTTAGTTTAGAAAATAAAATATTATTCTTAATAATTTTATTTTTTCTAGTTTGTTTAGGTTGGTTTTTAAATTTGTTTAGGGAGTTATAAAGCTATTAGAGATGCAAACTATTTTAAAAGAAATATTCAGTAATAAATTTTTGAATTAAGGTTTATGTAGTAACTCTATTATGTAGAATTTTGTATTGCTAATGCTCACTATTTTTCTTGTGTTGTTTCCATATGTGTAAACTGGTATTAAAACCTAACGATTTCAATGGTTATTTGTTTGCTATGTGCGTAATAATCTTGTGTGCAAGAGGTAGCATAATATAAATAGTTCATATAGAAAAGGATGAAGAGGCTTCCATTGAGAAAGAAACGTTCAAAAACAGGTTATAGAAGACATACAAAAATAAATTATATAATTGAAAAGTTGTGTTTAGAAACTAGTGATTATATGTGGAGATATATTACAAAATTAATTTGTCAATTAGTAAAGGTGAAAAACTCAAGGAATTGTGAGAAGAATAATCATAAAATTTACAATTAATTTTGATAACCCATTTTAGAAACATTAGCAGAGACGATAACTTTTTGATCAAGATAAGTACTATAAAAACTTTGATGATCTCATTTATAACGAGATATATATGGATTGATATTTTCTATAAATTTATATATTTTATTTATTTTAATTATGATTATATTGATAATGATATTACAAATAATAATACTAATAACAATAATGATGTTATTAATACTGACATCATTGATAAGTTAAAGGTTAAGTACAAATAGAACAAGGAAGACACTTAAAAAATAAAAATTATTGATTTAGTATATTTTGATCCTTTTTATTATATGCTTAATATTATCATAAAAATAATATATGTTGATGAAGCAAGTTTGAAGTTTGTAATTCATTACAATAGAAGATAGAAGCTAGTGAAAGATATATAATTTATTATTGTATCTTATGCAAATTTTACCATAAAACAATTGAAGTTTATATTTAAAATTATTATATACTTGAAAGAAAAAAAAGAGGTTAGAGAATCATGAGAGCGAGATAAGAGTAATTTAAACTTGGTGAATATTTTTTAATATGGCAAGACTAATGCAAAAGAATTTTTAGGAAAAATTATTTGTTTTCATAGTTATTTTTATTTTTTTCTTATTTATTTCAGAAAATTAAATATTATGCTTAATACTTTTACTTTTTCTAGTTTCTTTAGGAATTTTATTGCTTTTTCTTTAGTTTCAAGCTTTCTAATTTGTTGTAAATCTCTTAGAGATATGGACTTCTTTAAAAGAAATATTTATTAAATTTTTTTTAATTTATTGTAAATCTGATAGATTATTCTAAAAGAAATATTCATTAGTAACCCTAATTTTGAAAAACTTATATTCTTATGCTTATTTTTTTTTGTGTTATTTTCATCTGCCTCGCCTTTTTTGTGATATTAAAGTTATGTTTAGAATGACATTTATAAATTGATGTAAGTTTGAATAAGTTGTTTTATATTTTATTTTTTATTCAAATAAAATTATAAGCAATGTTTAGTTAGAAATAACTTTCTACTTAAAAACAATTATTATAAAATTGAGTCATAATATATGATTTAATCAAAAATAATTTTTTAATTAAAACTTTTAACTTATTCTATATATTATTTTATAAAAGTTACATTGAGTAATGTTTACCAAATATACTTATAACTTATAAAGTCATTTCAACTTATCTTTAGCATAAGTAAAAAAATGGACTCCAAATATATTCTCCCTTTTTTCAACCTATACCTAATTTTTTCATGTGATACAAGATAATGGTCGCATCACCACTTAACTGACCAATGTTTTTCATTGAAAATAATTTAAAAATCAAATGCTCAAATTATAAAAAATTAATCAATGGTTAGATAATAAATTTACAGTTCAAATTCTTTGACAATGCTCCAACATAGCAAGAAATTTATATAAACTAGTGCTTTAGCATATTTATATTTTTTTTTCTAATTTATAATAAATTATTTAGAGGTACTTATAAGTGAATAAAATTTGAATGTTTATTAAATAATTTTTTTTTTTTTTTTATAATTTAATATATATATATATATATATATATTAATTTTTTAAAGATTTTTGAACTACATAAAATGGTTTTTAACTGAACATTAGTAAATACCAGTAGGATAAATTGAATTATCTTTCAAAATCTAATTATATATAATTCATAACAATAATAATTACTAAAAAATTAACTTAATATTATATAACCATAAACTTTTTTTATGAATAATATGAATTTAAATTAGTAATATACATATGAATAAAAAATTTATAAATAATGTTTTTTGATAAATCTCTCTCTCTCTCTCTCTCTCTCTCTCTCTCTCTCTATATATATATATATATATATATATATATTTAAGAGTAAAAATAAGCCACTAAAAAATAACTAAGAATTGAATTATTTGGAATGATTGGGCGTTATGGAAGGCACAGTATTTTCTCCAATTTATGGGATCGGGTTTTGAAGAAGATTCCCACCTTTGCCATAAGTGTTTTCAAGCTCTGAGCGGGCATGTGCTATGATATCAACTCCTTATTGGCTTGGTGCTGGTAGCGTCAGAAAGCAGAGGAAAAGGAATTTGCAAATCCAACAATGATAAGCTTTTAATCTTGCTCGATTGGCTAAACGGAGATGATGGATCATGGAGAACGAAGATTCAGTGCTATTTAAGGTTCTGCGAGGAAGCTGTTCCCTCATTCTTCTTTTCGTTGAGCTCGATCCATCGTACACATGGCGGAGCATTCTTGAAGGGACAGAGGTGCTGAAATTAAGGAGGTCTTGTTTGGAGAGAAAAGATGGCTCCCATCTCCTCCTACCTTCTGAGTCCAAAGTCTACTTTCAGAAACAAGAGCCTAGCAACCTTGCCTAACCAGAGTTCTGATGAAAGGACAATCGCAACTACTGCTAATAATCATAATCCAAGATATAAACTAACATAATTCTAATCAGAAATCAGAACTTTTTAATTCAGAGATCCCAATCCTGTCAGCTTTTGTTTCTGACTTCAAATTGGAACTTTGAAAATCCTTGGTTCTCATCAGTCTACTTGGAACATTGCCTGGTGGGGATAGAGTAACAGCATTAGTTAATCAGAACGGTGGCCGGTGGGGGTGGAGTGAGCAATTGGTTTTCAAGTATCCATATTTGTAGCCGGCAACATGCCAGACAAATGTGTGCGGAGGGAGGCGGAGAACGGTGGCTACACGGTGAAAACTGCTTATCAGGTGGCATTATCAATGAGTCGAATGCGTATTGATAGCCTGGCATGCAGGTCCTTTTTGCTAAAACAGACCGGAACTTATGGAAGCACAGGTTTTTTACCTGGAGAGCTTGTCGTAATGCTCTACCCACAGAGGTGGAGAAGCTTTTCAGGCAAGCAATAGTAGAGAGTCGTGCATGACTGTGATCGATGAGGGCATCATTGCTGATTTCTGATCCTCTGATCACTACACTTGCTTTTTTTTTAGTTTCGGCACCAATGCAATTTTCCTGACACCAGTAATTTGGAATGGGATGTCATGTCTGTTACTGTATTTCTGGAATCGGAAAAACATGGAAGGAATGGCGGGGCCAGGAATTTTTTATGTCCTGCAAATAAATATAAATTATTTTTAAGATCAATTATTAACTTATATATATAAATTTATCAAGTTAACAATAAAGTTTCAATTCAAATATATAATACAAAATATAAATAAAATAAAATTTAAAGTACATAAAATTGAAAATAAAATATACTATTAAAGTTGCACCCTTTAATGTTTTGTAAAATAGAATTCATCTATGATTGAATCCGAATCAATATCTTCAACAAGCTCTCGTTCAATATAAATCATTATAGAATCTGTTAAGAACTACTCTTCTATTTTATTGTGAAGCACAATTTTAACATGTTTTATAACTGAAAATACCTGCTATGTAGTGGCAGTGTAGACAAAGTCAAAACAAGACGAATCAACTTGTCAATCAAATGATAGTGCTGTGACTTATTTGTTTCAGCTAATCCTTGACATAATTCAGAAATGGTAGACATTAGGGGTGAGTAAAAAAACCAATTAAACCGACAAACCAGCAAAAAAATAACCGAAAAAACTGAACCGTGAAAAAAACCGATTAAAATTTTGAAAAAACCGTCCGGTTCGGTTTTGGTTTTATATGCCTAAAATCGAACCAAACCCAAAACGGTTTGAATTAGTTTTTGTCCTAAAAAACCAAACCGAATTGAAACTAATCGGTTTGAATCGGTTTCAGTTCGGTTTAGGGTTTTTTTTAAAAAAATTCAGTTTGATTACTTTTTTTTCATAAAAACCAAACCGAAAATGATTACCCCTAGTAGATATATTTTGAAAGCTCTTATGATGAATCACATCAATATGATAATGCTCTAGCTGAGATCTTAAATAATACATATCTTGTTCATTGAAATCTTCAGGATAAAATTTCTCAGAAAGTTTTGAAATAATATTAGCTTTAAATAATTTAAAGTTGTCCTTAGCTTCTAAAGCAGAGTTAGGTATAATTTATATTTTTTTATTTAAATTATTTTATAGAATTGAAATTTGTTTTCAATTTCATACCATTCTAAATTTTTTAATTTATTAGATTTAATTCTCATTCTTTTGATTAATATTTATTTTATTTGAATTTTTTTTTTGCGATTTTATCCTCTATTTTTTATTGTTATGTTTTTAAACCTTGGCAAGTTTTTAAAAATTGATATATATATATATATATATATATATATATATATATATATTATTTCTTACTTTAACATTGATCTAGGCTTCTTAGTTGAGCCTAAATTTAGGATTTAACGAGTTGAGAATTTAGAACATTAACCTACGTTTAGGAGACTCGTCTGAGTTTATTTTTTGAAGTTCATGTTTTTTTTTTTCAATTTCATCCTTCAACATTTAATTTAAGTTGTTTTTTTTGAAGTATGGGAAAAAATTTCAAAAATTAAGTTATTTTTTTTCTTAAGTTTATTATGTAAGATAATTGAATTTTTTGTTAAAAATAATTTAGTGGTCAACAAAAAAATATGATAGAACTCCATTTGCCTTTTCGTTTGTTAAAACCAAACTTCATGAATATTTTATTTCCTAGCTTTTGTTCTTGAAAATATGCTTCTTTAGTAACTGTGGATTTTTTTTTCCACCTGAGCTACAACCCTCCTCAGCCCTGTAAATACATCCGTCCTTGCATGGAAGTGTCTGGGAATCAGGTCACTAAAACCTCGGATCAACTGAGTTTCACCGGTCAATTCTTGTTTCCGGTACTTTAACAGAAAACTCACCCTCCTGAAGACATTTTTGTTTTTGAAACTTTTTTTTTTCAAGATTCTCGAAGACATTTTGAAATGTATTCAAGAATTTAAAAAAAAAAAAGTTTTCAAATGTTCACACGTAGAATTCATAAAAAGAATTTCAAAGAATTTGTTTATTTATAAGGGAATTTTTGGTTTCAAAATCTTGATATCAGAATTTAAAAAATTTACTGGGATTGTTTGGCATATGATATCCAGAAAAATCTTAAAGATATAAAGGAGACAAGAAAAAGAATTTCAGATTCTTTATTGATATATTTTTTTTTATCAGATTCTTGAAGATATATATCTACCAACTACTGATAAGCTGAAAAATAAGATATACAAATTAATTTTAAGAAGCATTATAACACATGAAAATTATTAAATATATTTTTAAAAAATATCAATTTAATAATTTTTAAGATAAAAAACAACTTTATCATGTAATGCTAAGCAGAAATCTTGGGATCATGAAGAAAATTTATTAAATCCCTCCCTAGATGGATTCTTTTGCAAAAACTTTATAACTTATTTGATTTGTCAGCTATTTAATTTATTTAGTACAGACTTTTATAAATATATGTAATTCATAAAGAAATCAAAATTGTTAGAGAATAATATAAATCATATTTTAGGAACTTATCTAATAGTTTAAGCTATTAAGTTGAATTAGTTCTTTAACATGGTATCAAAGCCTTGATAATCAAGCGGTCACGAGTTCAAATCTGACCATCCCTATTTATTTGATATAATTTAAACACATAGTATTGTTGGTTTGTACAAGTTTCAAGCTCAAATGGCTTTTGAGTTTTCATTTAAAAGGATGTATTAGAGAATAATATAAATTATATTATAGGAGCTCACCTAACAGTTTAAGCTATTGAGTTGAATAGTTCTTTGACAAGAATAGAATCACCATATCCATCTTTTTTCACATCATTACTCAATAATCAACCAACATGCATTGATCCTGAAGAATATATATATACGACTCAAGAGGTTGCTAAATACACCAAATTCTTTTCATACTTGCTAGGCCAGCAAAAATCAAAGTTTGTGGACACCTTCTTAAAGGAAAAAGATGATGTAAAATGGATTCACATATTATTGTTTTGGAATTTTTTTTATTTGATGACAAGGCTATCTTCTTTGTTAAGAATTGGAGCAAATTTCCCTTTTATTGAACTTTTTTTTATTATATATTTAAATAAATATTAGGTTTGTTTTATATTATTTTATGTTATCTGAAAATTACATTACCATAAAAATCAAAGGGTGTGGAGAAACATTATTTCCCTTTTATTGGAGTAAATTTTCCTTTTATTGAAGTTTTTTTTATAATATATTTCATTAAATATTAAGTTTGTTTTCTATTATTTTATGTTTTCTGAACATTACATTACAATAAAAACTAAAGGGTGTGGAGAAACGTTATTTTCTCACACCCATATAGATTAGAGTAGTAATCCCTATTGTAGCCGGCAACATGCCAGACAAATGCGTGTGGAGGGAGGCGGAGAACGGTGGCTACACGGTGAAAACTGCTTATCAGGTGGCATTCTCAATAACCCTAGTGCATATTGTTAGGTTGGTATGCAGGTCCCTTTTGCTCAATCAGCATCATTGCTGATTTCTGATCCTCTCACTACACTTGCTCTTTTTTTTTTAGTTTCGGTATCAATTCAATTTTCCTGACACCAGTAATTTGGAATGGGATATCAGGTCTCTTACTGTATTTCTGGAATCCTAAAAAACAACAAAATGTTTCCTGAATTAGATTATTAAAAACTCGAGTTAATTAAAAGAAACTTGAATTAACTTAGTTTTATTGGTTAATATCTTATATTCGGTTTAACTAAAAACTCTCCCCTCGTGGACATTTTGTTGTTGAAACTTTTTTTTTTTCAAGATTCTCGAGGACATTTTTCTGACTTTTGGTAAGCTTAAGGTGTACAAATCTTGAATTTAATTTCTACTTAATTTCAAACAGAACATATACTTCAGCACTATAACTTGTTCGAGTTTCCAGTTATTCAATCCGTACAGTATAACTTTTCAAGTGTTTATACGTAGACTTCATAAAAAGAATTTCAATTTTTTTTATTAAATTCGTCTGAACACACCGAGCCGTACAATTGCACACCTAGAATTTAATCTTGATTTTTTAAAAAAAGATAAATATTTCATTAAACGCCAAAAGCTGGCGGGCGAGATTAATACATGGTCTGCATAATATCATATTATGGTAGATTAACACTAATATAACAACCCAAACTAAGGAAAACGAAAGACAAAAATAGCCAAAGAGCAACATATAACTCGACACAATTAATGCAATGAAAGCAATAATGCCAATAAACATCAGAATGACCTCCTAACTGAAGCTTTCCTCTCAAAGATCAACCTTTTAACATTCTCACAAGCATAACAACATAAAACACACAAAAAGATCCCACAGGACTGATGGATAATTCAGGTAATAAATTCATTTGATCTCCGCATTTCTGGTTTAGCCATGTAATCTGCCATGTAATTACTCTTACAAAAGACATGAGTGTAGGTGATTGAACAAAAATATGCATCCATTAACAAAGGAGAAAAGCTTGTGATGCATCTATGGTCTGTTGTAAGGATTATGCATCCAACTAAAAACATTGATAGAGTCAGATTCAATAATAAGATACTTATAATGGAGGAGATAGTTAGAGGTTGAGAGCTAAATAGCTTTCACGACAGCTTCAACTCAGCTAAATAGAAATCTTGGGATCACGAAGAAAATTTATTAAAATATTCCTTCTTGGACGGATTCTTTTGCAAAAATTAACTTTATAACTTGTTTGATTTTTCAGCTATTCAATCTGTTTAGTACAGATTTTTCTAAGTATATGTAATTAGAATACATAGAAAGAGATGAGAACAGAATCACCATAGCCATCTTCTTTCACATCATTACTCTACAATCAACCAACATGCATTTATCCTGAAGAATATATATACGAGGACGACTCAAGAAGTTGCTTAATACACCAAATTCTTTTCATACTTGCTACGCCAGCAAAATCAAAGCTTGTGGACACCTTTTTAAAGGAAAAGGATGATGTAAAAGATACCAAATTCTTTTCATACTGGAGACCAAAACTTGGAGCAAAAACGATTGTATTCTTCTTTTGTTATGATCACGAGACATAAATAAGTGCTTAATAAATTAATTTTGCATGGACATGTTTAAGAGATAATTACTTGTTATTATTCCAGTACTCTACAATCGTACGTAAATCTAACAAGTAATGGTTCTATATATGTTTGATTATTTATTCTAGCTTATAAATAGACATGTCTTATTATTATTTGTAATTAAACACAAGGATTTGGCGCCTGCATTGCATGCTTCAGCAGTGGTTCTTCTAAGATCGAAAAGGATAGCAGCATCGCATGCTTTAGCGGTGGTGGTTGGTGGTTCTAAAATAGAAAAGGATAGCAGCTGCCCCCTCTTGCACCGCATGCTTTAGCGGTGGTGGCTGGTGGTTCTAAAATCGAAAAGGATAGCAGCTAAAAACACCTGAAACGTTCGAAGAAGGGAATTATATTGAAGCATAGAAATCTTTCATCACCAATAGAGAGAGCATAAAAGCCATGAGGCAACTCGTGATGGACTCATTTCATCACAAAGTAGAAATGTTCTATAAACAGCTGCATGGCTGCAATTCGACCATACTAAAGTGCACCAAACGTTCGTCTCTATATATCACCAAGAGAAAAAAGAAAAAAGAAAAAAGAAAAAAAACTGCACTGCTACGTAGCTGTGTAAAGATTCAGGATGTGTTTACTGCTTTTTCCTTGATGATAAGAAGGATCATACCATAGTTAATAACATGTAAAACCTCCAACCAAGTTAAGCACTAAGAGAGCTAGCCTGACTGCTAAATTATTAACTACTAGCTTGATGTACACTTGCTATATTTGCCCCTTTCATGAAGTTTACAATAATTAAACACAAAACAAAATAATTAAAAAAATAATTGCATCTAAAAAATACCTGCAAAACTCACGATCTAAGTCAAGAAACTGGAATAAATCAATAAAAAAGAAATTGAAGGTAATCACAAAACTATTTTTTTTTATTTTAAAAAATAATGTAAAATGATACAACCATAAAAGAAAATGAGGAAAGAAGGGATCCTTAACGCATTAACACTTGAAACTCGTGACTCGTACATGTTATTAGATCAGAAGCACAACAAATAGAAATACCATGAAGTCTAATCCTGAAAAATAATTAAATGCCAAAGGATGAGATTGAGAAAAAAAAATTGAACACAAAAAACTGTAATTAAAAGAAAGAGGGTAAAAATGTAATTACCTTGAGGATAAAAAAGTATTTTGTTGTTTTAAAGTTTGTGAAGACGGAAAAAAACCTTGGGCATTAGTTCTAAATTTGTTAATTTTAGGGGTAAAAGCATAATTTTACTAAGCAAAAAAATTGAAAAGACTCAAATACCCCTAAACAATTTTTTAATTACCAATGTATCAAAGGATCTTCTCAACTCAAAAGCTTGAGCTGTTAAGTAAGATTTCAAGATATTATTTATATTATTCTCTAATAGACCTCTTCAAGTAAAAATTCTTTGGACTTGAAACTTGCGCATATCCACATTATTTTATGCTTAACTTTTATCAAATAAATAGAGATAGCGAGATTCAAATTTATGACCGCTTGATCATCAAAACTCTGATACCATGTCAAAGAATTATCTTAACCCAATAACTTAAGTTGTTAGGTGAGATTCCAAGATATAATTTATATGATTCTCTAACACAATAAAAAAAATCAAATTACCCCCACAACCAAAACTATTATTTTTTTCATTTAAGAGCAAAATAATATTTTCAATGCAGCAATCCACATTGAAATATTTCTATTGCTATAGTTAAAAACTCACACGGCATGTATTCTGCTCAATATATATAAATAATATCAACTTTTACCGTGTAAAGACATTGGATGTGTTCACTGCCTTTATTCCTTGTTGATAAGAAGGGTCATAAAATAATAATAAAAGAGCACAAAGAGAGTTTGTTAGCCGGCAAAAATAATAACTTTTTGAGTAGTTTTGAGTTATTTTTATTAAAAAACAATATACATGATATTTCTCCCCAAAAAAAAAAACAATGTGATCTTATTCACTTCATATATATATTATTAAATTTATCAACTCACGGACAATGTTTCCCAACTACCTTTTATATATATATATATATATAATTTCTAGTTACAAATAAATATTTAAGTTTTCTTATCAGTAATAATAATTATTATATAGAATTAAGTTGTTTATTTCATTAATTGCAAATTATTACCTAAAGTTTTTCGGTTCTAGAAATAACCTAAAGTAAGAGATTTTGTAACATTTTTTACTGGCTATTTTATGTTTATAAAAATACATCAGTTGCATAATGAGCTAGTTTAATTAGATTAATCCTAATTTTCAGATGAATTCTTACTATATTCATATTTTATTAAAATTAAAATTAATAAAATACTAGACCTTGCTAAAAAGTTAAAATCTCAAATTACAATTACTATATATTTCTACATATTTTTATGCAATTAATTATTGATACAAAAACATTGCTTTTCTTGCTTTCGAATACAATCTATATGGGTTTGACTGTTCTTTGCACATGACCCTTGTGAGGATATTTTACATAATTTTAGTACTTCTTCTAATATAAAATACTAGATAATTTTTTTTATATAATCACTAATTTTTTTTTATGAAGAACATCTTTGCACAATATATACTAAGCCCAATTACAGAGATATCCTTTGGTTCTAAAAACTAGTGGAATAGTTTCTTAATTGGGCATGTGGTTAAGTTTCCACTTCTATTGATGTTTTTGTAATGAGTAAATTATTTATTTAATCATTGAATTTCTTATAATTTTACAAATTAGTCTTATTAGTTTTAAAATCATAAGAACTCTCCTTGATTGGAATTCACTCTTAACTCTCTAAGCAAATGTTAACATAAATATATTCAAGTTTTAAACTCAAAAAATTTTCAGTTTATATATATATATACTCGAAATCTTACTTAATAATTTAAATTTTTAAATAAAATATTAAAATATAATTTATATAATTATCTAATATGTACAAAATCAATATTCAAAACTCAGAAACATGTTTGTGTTCAAGCTATATTAATTTCTAAATATATTTTTAATATGTGTTATTTTTTCAGAATTTTTACCGAGCTATGTTAGATGGTTAAAAAAAAAAAAACACTTGTCAAAGATGCTCTCTAAGCATATTGACTTTGATTACGTAAAGCTTAATATATTATAGATAAACAGATGCCAATAAGATAGTCCACTCTTGAATTTTATTGTTCTTACCAAGCCAAGAGTTGGGCGCCGACACTTAAAGTCGTTACACTTTTGTTCTCTAATTGCTGCTCATTCTTGTCGATACGAGATTTTTGTAACATTTCCATTTTTATTTTGGGACTATGACGATTATATATTTCAAGCTTTCGATGATGCTAAAGTGTTGGATTTAAAACATTATTATCAAGATTATATTTGTTTATTTTTATATTTTAAAAACATATTTAAAAAAAGTTAGATTTTTTTTATTTTTTTAAAACATTATTATCAAGATTAGATTTTTTTATATTTTTTTTATTTTTTTGTTGCTTCAAATTATTTGATATATTTTTAAATGAAAAACACTTTGAAAAATAACAACAATCATACTTCCAATTAAACTCATCTAGATTCGCTTGACAAGTTGACTCGAACCATGTATAACTTTAGATCTAGAATTGTCTAAGTTAAAAAAATAAAAATAAAAAATCAACTAATCCAATAAAAAACACAAACCAATCATCCAAGTTTTATTTTTTTAATTTAGATTAGTCTAGAATTAATCAGGTATTAAATCAACTTAATAAGCCGGTCCATTTATTAAACCAATAATTAGAAATACTTTGTATCAACTAGTTTACTTAGACACCAATAAGATACTAATTTTATTGTTTTTATGAAGGGAACACTTGGACACCAACATTTGAAGTTGTTAGATTTTTATTTTCTGGTTAATATTTTATATTAACTAAAAATAAAATTAGATTTATTTTTTAATGATTACGAGTTCAAGTTCTCTTAAAATCATTAAAAATTTATATAATTATTAATTTTAAAATATATAGAATTAATTAAAATAAATATAAATTAATCTGAAAATCAATATTAATAATAATATAAAAAAGCAGCTGAATAAGATATAATTTTATTTTTATTCTTACTACACGAACACTTGGGCGCCGACACTAGAAGTTGTTAGATTTTTGTTTTCTGTCTGCGCAGTCTGATTGATACGAACATTTTGAAGTAGGTCCCATTTTTAGGTGGGCACTATCATGATCATATATTCCCAAGCTAACGATGCCATAATGTTCGATTTAAAATTATTGTTACAAAATCTAGACCGTCGATATAAAAATTTGAAAGCTGGATAATTCTAGTCGATAAAAAATAAAAGAAAAAAAATTAATTAACCAAATCAAAATCTAATTCTTAAATCATTAATTTTTTTATTAAAATAATATTATTTTAATTATTTAAAAATATATTATTTAATTTATGACTCGTATATTGAATCCACATTCTAATTATAATTATGTTTAAAACTGGTTAGCAAATATAAAATTCAAAGATATATTGATGTAATGGTCATAAGTTAATCTAATTATCAATTTAACATATTAATTTATTAAACATTAATGTTTTTAGTGTTTTAGAATCCATTAAAAAAAAAAAACATCCTTTTTTTTTTATCTTTCTCATAATGTCAGTCAATGCATGCATGCTTGCGTGTTAAATTATTATTGGAATAATGGTTGAATAATAATACGTTGAACATTAATGCTTGCGTGCCTATGCTCTCAAGAGATTCAAACTTTTAAAAAAATAAAATTATAAGAATAATATATCTTTTATGTTGAAGGCAATGACAAATCTGGATCATTTTACTTGAGGGCTAAAATTTATATACTTAAATGAATAATTCTCGTTAAAAAATCATCTCAATTTAATAATTTAAGCTTTTAAATGAGATTTTAAGATATAATTTATATTATTTTCTAATGCACCCCCTCAACTGAAAGCCTTTTAGACTTAAAACTCATAGACTCATATTATCTTGTGCTTAATTTTTATCAAATAAATAGAGATTGTGAGATTCGAACTCATGACCACTTGGTTATCAAGGCTCTGATACCATGTTGAATAATCATCTCAACCCAATAGCTTAAGCTTTTAGATAAGATCTCAAAATATGATTTATATTATTCTTTAACAATTCTTTTCTTTTATTTGTGTAAAGTAGAATGGATAAATATAATATGGGTTTTATAACCTTGATAAATTAATAACTTTGATTAAATAATATTTGTGTTTGGTATGACTTATATTTAAAATTTAAATAATATCTCTATTAATTAATAAATTTTCCTAGTCCCGGTGAAATTAATTTATAGAGGTTTAACTGTAATTTATGATGGTTAAAACAAATTTAACCTAAAATAATGAATTAAAATAATGTTCATAAATTATATGATTTATGTAGGAGCTATTTATATATATGGATGTTTTGTGTTTTTTTTAACAAAGGATCTAATTATATCTTCATTGATCATGTCTAGTTTGATTTTATTTTTATTTTTTATTTGATTTCATTAAATTTTTTTATTTTATAGATTAAGTTCATGGAAAGTTAAATTAGTACTTAAAATGAATAGATGAATAGCAAAGTTTCCTTTTTCAATATGTAAAACAAGAGAAAATATCAGGAGATCATATTTTCCCCAAATTCTTGATAGTTAGCAACTGAAATTGAAAGGTTTTTTTTTTCCTTCTAGTGTATTCATATTTTCTCCTATGTACTTTTTTATTATTTTAATTTGGACTGAATTTTTATTTTTTTTTACCAATGAAAGAAAAAATAATTTTCAAAACATAAAAAATGAGAAAAAGTTATTTTAAAAAACTTAACAAGATTTGCAAAACCTAGATTGTGGAAAAAAAAACTGAAAAACCTTAAAGAGTAAGAATGTGAGACATCCCAAAAACAATTAATATAACCCATAAAAAACATTAAAAAATAATGAGAATCTTGAAAAACTATTATCTTGCAAATTTTATTTCAAGGCATAGACATAGTTCATTCTACAAGGCTTTGTGGACATATTCTTTTACTTTTTCTATCCATTTTCTTCCAAGTTAATTTTATTTTTCTAGGTTTTTAATGTTTTTTTTGGTTTTCAAGTTTTTTAAAAAATAAAAATAAAATTTTCAAATCCTTAGGAGATTTTTCCAAAATGTCAAAAAATACAAAGAGTATTAAATTAAAAAATAATAATTAAATAAAATATTCAAGAACAAATATAATATCTATTACAGCGTTCGGTTATTGTCTTATAATAAAAAAGATGAAGATCAATTTGAGAACATAAACATGTTTTGTTAAAAAAAATAAAAATAAAAATATTAAAATAAATTTGTTTATAATTTTAGAGTGAGTTTTTATACTTTTTAAATAAAAAACACAGTATCTATATCTCTATATCTTTTATATATTTTTTGAAACAATAACCCAACTTTATTTAAAAAAAAAATGAATGGGCATCACTAAAAAATGTAATGAAGAAACAACACCCAAAATACTTTCCCTGCTTTTAAAGATACCAAGGGAACTAGGGAAGCGTGAGGAAACAGCAAAAGATTCTGTCTGTAACTCAATATATATACAAGTAGGTCCTTCTATCTATGAACAATGTTTATATACATTATTCTTAGAAGAAAAAAAATCTACAAGTCTACATTGAGTTCCAGCAATAATAATAATAATAATAATAAAAGAAGATGAGCGATATTGACTGTAATTTCGGGAACTGTGATTGTGATTGTGATCCTGATTGTTGCTGCTGTTGTCTTGATTCTGATCTGTGCTCTGATTGCTGCTGCTGCTGCTGTCCTGATTTTCATCAGTGCTTTGATGGCTGCTGCTCTTCGGTGAGAGTACTCCCAGTTTCTATCCTTTTTTCATTAAATTTTTTTAATTGAAATTATAGGTTTTTTTATTTAAATGTTCATGGTTGATTATCGATGCCACCCACATAAATGTATTTACTTAATTTGACTTCATAGTCAGTATATTAATTAGTTCATATTTTTCTTACTTAATGTGTAATTTATTAACGTAGATGATTGTGATTAACGGACGATAGCGGGCTAATGTTGTGTTTAAGTTGCATGGATATATAGGACGGTGACCATAGTTTCTGTTGCTGTCTCGTATGCATCGGAAGCAGTGATCGTCACAAAAACCATAGAGATAGCGGCGGCGTCCCATGGCTGTGTTGTTGGGATTACGGTTCTCGAAGGACACCGAAGCAGAACGGGACGAAGAAAGAAGAGAAAGAGAAGAAGAAAGAGCCTGGAACTTTCTGCCCAAGCCACGGGTCCTTTGATATCTCACCAGGATACAAGCATCAACATGACTCCTCCGATTGGAACAAAACCAAACATCAGTGCTCAAGATGTTCATCCATTCCACCATCACCATTGGACCCTCCTAGGATGCAACAATTTGGTAGATTAGATCATGAGAAGCGTGTTGTAGGGCATGGGATGTATTATTAGGGTATAATGGTGACAATGTTGCAACCCTCTCGATATATTTTCAGGTGTTTTTTAATGGTTTTGATATACACATTCATGTCAAAATCATGGAAAATTATTAAAAATATATGTAAATTAATACATTTTCAGTTGAAGATCTTGCGGAAGCCCTTTTCAAGTATATTAGGAAACATGTTCTTGATTTTCCTTTAGCCTCTATGGTTGAATGTTTGAGTCGTAGATATGAAGGGTGTAAGAAGTTTTCCGGAGTGGATTTAATATGCATTATGACAAGTTCTGAGATTTTTCTCAAGACAAGACCTAGTGTTTGAAGCAAGTATCTGCAGATCACAGAGAAAAAAAGGATCGTTCTTATACTGCAAAACATAAGATGCATGCTAACGATTGATTTTGGTTCTGATAAAAGTGATAAGAGCATAGTTGTGCTCTAGTTTTTCCGATAAAAGCTATATAATAACGTAATGTTTGGATATTGTTCTAAAATATAAGAGGAGATGGGGACTCGAGAGACATTAAAGTTGTGGATGCCTCTTCCTTTAAGCACAGGATTTTGAGTCATCTAAAATCCCTTTTCTTTCCCTAGTGAGTGAAGAAACGAATGTTGAGTGAGTGAAGTGCCCCATAAGCTATATAAGGGCAGGCTAGTCAATGATTGCCTTAACCATTCAGCAATGGATGCAAAAAGAAATCATTAACTTGACTCTCTCCTCTCGTGTCAGTTCTTTGATCCATACCATGTTGTTCTTCGCGCGTGGTGTAAAGATCATTACAGCAATGATGTAACTGCTTGCCTCTATGAACTCGTGTTTCAGAAACAAGACCTTGTCAGGTGTCTCTAAGGTTGCCTCCAGTACCCTAGTAATTCTTTGAATCTGAATTTTCCTCTCCGAATCAATAATTGATCAGTTAATAAGGGGCAATTGCTTAATAGATGACTACCTAGCTCCCATGCTTGACTGGATCGAGATAACACAAGGAGCTTTGAACCACGCAGTGCTGGTGCGTTGCCTTGAAGGTTTTGCTTATCATATTGGGAAATGCTCAAGAACAGAGCTAGCTGTGAGGGGTATTCACATGTTGGGAATGCTCAAGATCAGAAGCAGCTATGTGGTATTTATGGTGGCTCACGACTTGCTTGGGAGAAAGGTTACAAAACTTTTTAAGGTGAGGGGAGTTAAGAGTCTGATTTCCTTAGCTATTGTGACCCTTATCAAGGGTTCCAAAAATGATGACAGCAACATCCATGCTCGTTTGTCAAGGCCATTCCACAGATTCTTCATCGGCCATCAGTCATGTTCATAGCAAGGCAAATCGATGTGAATATTGGCTTGCGAGCCATGCTTTCTCCCCAGAACTGGAAGTTCGCCGTTCTCCACGCACATGGGATTGGCACCGGTTGTAACTGTAGATTAAACTCCCTTTTTGCCCTTTCTATCGAAACTTGGGAAGATGGAACATAATTGATCACAAACACTGAGCCCCATAGATTAATAAACATGAACCCTAGAGATTCTGGCAATAATATGCCACCAAAAAACACGCAGATAACTTTGAGAGGGCCAAGTAAAGCGCATAATCAAACTTACACTATAGTTCAAATCATAAAATGTCTAGACTTCAGTGTGTGTCTGGGACAAGCGACAAAATCACTACCAAAAAAAGGTTGCAGCCAGAAATATGACCTTAATAGATAGAGTTTACTTCACTTAAAGCACTTGGCATCCAAAAGGGCCTCCCCCTCAAATGGCTCACAATCTTCGATCATCTGACTGGCACGCTCCTTTTGAGCTTCATCTGAGATGTCAACCTTTGTCCATTCATACAGCTCCATGTCATAGCACTCATCAATGACAAATTGGGGGATTTCTTGCCCACGGAAAAGCCACAGCCCCTTGACCTTGAATGGAGGCTCTGAGCCGATCACTAGCATCTTCCCAAAGGCATACTTGCGAGCCAAATCCATCCTTTGAAGAAATCCGCCGACTTTGTTCAGGGTGACGAACGACACGGTATTCTCCTCATTGTACTTATAGTTGCAGAACCACAGCGAGTAACCCTCAGGATCATACATTTCCCAGAATCCTACAATAGAAGTTGAAGATGAGAGGCCATAACTCCATTAATAACAATAAAACAAATCCAAAATCACTACACAAACAAAAAATAGAATCCAATTTCTTTTTTGCACAAGACCAAAAAAACTTGGCACCACCCAAGAGTTCAAAGTAAACTCCTGTCAATCCAAAATAATCCAGTCTAAAAAATAAAGCATCCTGATTTCTTCCCTAATTCTTCTTCCAAAAATAATCACACCAAATATATCTATAAGTTGGAGGCTATTTGAAAATAGCAGATTCACTGCTCAATGAGAATGGGCATGGGAGAAAATCAAAAGAAAAAGGGTAAGATATACCTTTGATAGCAACCTCACGGAAGTTGGTCTTGGTGTTAGAGTAGAGCCTCTTCCAATCATCCAAAATCATCTTGCTTGGTGGCAATAAATCAAGAGGATTTTTCGGTTTTGGCTTTGGTGCCTCTTCCTCTTCCATGGCAGGATCAGCTTTGGGCTTTGCCGGCTCTTTTACCTTGGCTTCCTTTTTGGGTTCCTCCTTGGCCTTTGATTTAGCAGATTCTTTGGGCGGGCCAGGTTTCTTAGCAATTGGCAAAACTACTTCAGCCTGCTTGACTTCACCGATTACCTTTTTGACATTTGGTTGATTAATCATGGTCCAGAAGTATCTCTCAACATGAGGGAATTCTGAGGTAAAGCTCTTAGTCATGACATGAGCAAATCCTAAAAAAAGATTGCATGTCAAGATGATGTCAGCGAGGGTCACAGAATGCCCAACCAAGTAAGTGTTCGAGGCAAGATGCAGGTTCAGGGCACCCAGTGCTCTCTTCAATGCAGAAATCGCAGCCTCCTCAGCCTTCATATAGCAACATCCATACATATTGATATTAAAGGGCCATCAACAATATGATAAAAAAAAACAGAACTAGCATACAAGGAAATCTTGAAATTACAGGAAAAAAATAAAGAATTAACTAATTAAAATGGCATAATCATGTCAAGAATACAATCTCCTTGCATGTGCAGTCAATGTTGTCACATAATAGAAATCCGTTCAAATGCTCATCACAAATGGAAACCACATTTGTTAGTGACAAGCTGTATTTACTATGCCATGGAAAAATATTTATGATTGTATCATTCCATTCACTCTCTTTAATGTAGTCCCACATGAATATCTAATGGCAGGGTTTCCCCTTATACAATGTGGTCCTACATGACAAAAACATGTACAACTGGCAATTGGAAATGACTTTAAATAAATAAACCAGTGTTAAATTTAACATGTTGTTAAAAAGAACTCATTCCGGAGACATAAAGGAGAGAAAAACTGGAGTTCTCAGAGAATGCAGAGCACAAAAAAAAATAGACAACTTACTGGCGGGAGATATGGTTGAAATCCCATTCTAGGATAAAGCCATCTTGAAATACCAGCATCAATCTCTGTTGCTGCAAAATCCATCCACTGCTCAATATGAGCCTAAAAGGATTAACACAAATAACAAAAATATTAGCATAACAAATTATGTGAACACGAGCAACTAGCAAATACAATGACCATGGTTTCACACTAAAGATCTTACATAATCAATCAATGATGAACCATATAGAGGATTGTCAGCCTTCAATCGAGTAACTGCAAGAACAAGTAGTAAAAATACTGAAAAAAAGTGTCCATACAATTATCATAAATCCATAACACATAACATCTTACAAGAAAGCATCCATTGGCACGCAGGCAAACCGGGTCAAGTGTAAAGCCTTACCATAACGTGCAATTGCATTGCTCTCGAAGATAGGACCATCAGGAGTCTCCAAGACAGGAACCTGATAAAATTATTACCAGATCCCCTTTATTTAGAAATCTAATCCATCACCAATTTCCAAAACAAAAATAAAAATAAAAATTATACCTTTCCAAGTGGGTTCATTTTGAGAAACTCAGGAGTCTTGTTGGTGACACCCATCTCAAAATTCTCAGCAACTTTGACATCCACACCAGAGTATTCTGCAGCGATCAGTGCCTTGTATCCATTTTTGTTCGTCTTACCGGCATACAATACCTAAACCGAACCAAACCAAATTAATTTTAATCCCTTCAAGCTAATTTTCATAAAACATAACACAAGTGTAGAAAAAGACGAGTATAATTCAAGATTAGGTTAAATTGGATTAGAATGAAGAAGAAGAACTTACGAGAGCCATGGCTGAGAAAGGAAACGAGTCGCTCCAATTTCAGATCTGAAAACAAACAACAAATACAAAAGTTAAGAATGCTAGTAGTAAAAAATCTAAGCTAATTCAAGAAAAGAAAAGGGCGATCTGTGCTTACAGGCGTTGAGCACGAGAGCTGAAAGAGGCAACGAGAGAACTGTGAGAGAAAGGAGACTTCTATTAGGGTTTTATTTGTAGGCTGTGGAATTTTGCCAGATGAAAGTGTATTCCGGTTTTATTTATTTATTTCTTTTTATTTTGGTGTCTCTCGATCCCCGTTCACATTTTATCCAGCCATAGCTATTAACACTGTAGCTTCCCACGCCTTTTAATTATATTTATATATAATAATAATAATTATAATTATATTATTATATTATAATATATATTATTTTTTGTTTTCATTTTTTTCTGTATTTGTTTTGGTTTTGTATGCCTTTAGGTTTTTTTTGGCTTCTTTTTTAGTTTGACGGATTAACCTGGTTTGACGAGTTAACTAGATATTTTATTTTATTTTATTTTTAATTAATTTTTTTCATTTAGTTTAGTTTATTAATGTTAAATTTCTTTCTATTTAATTACCAGACTTTCATGACACGTATTTCAGGCTTGACAGGTTAACCCAGTTAATTATGGGTTAACCTGTCAATTTTTTTTCTATTTAGTTATTAAACTTTCATGATGCAAATCTAATATTTGACGAATTATTCTGGTTTGAAAGGTTAATAAGAACTCTAAAACGCGTAGCTTTTTCACTACAGCTAAAGCTTCTTTTTTTCGCAGGTTTTTTTAAAATGTTTTTTCACTGTAGCAGTATTTTTTTCTTTTTATTTTTGTTTTTTTTTAACGCGTGAGTTTTTCACTGTAGCAGCTTTGTTTTTTTTTCCTCGCTTTTGTTTCTTCTGTTTTTTACATATAATGTATCACTGTACACGCAGTGAAACACTTGACTTTTTTTTTTCGTTTTTGTTTTCTTTTTTTTTCCCGTTTTGCCCATTGGTTTTTTTTTTTGGCTTTTTTCTTTGTTTTTTTTCTTTTAATTATTTTTTTTTGTTTAATTTAGTTTGTTAATGTGAAAAAATAATAATTTAGTTATCATACTTTCATTACACGGATCTCGATTTTTTTATATATTAAGCTGGTTGAGAACTTAGCTTTGTAGTTTTTTTTTAAAAAAAAAAAAAAACACTATGGATTACTACAGTGTTTCCCTTACATGATTTTTGTTTGGCTGCAGTGTTTCCCCCACATGTTTATTTTTTAAATTATCTTTGTTAAATTTATCTTTTTAATATTGAGTTGGTTGAGAATTTAGCTTTAGCTTTAGCTTTCCCCACATTTTTTCATTATAATTATTATTATATTGTATTATATTATATGACTATTTTTTTCTTTTGTTTTTTCTTTTTAATTTTTTTTAATGAATTTTTTTTGTTTGATTTAGTTTGTTAATGTTAATTTTTTTTTTTTAGTTATCATATTTTCATGATACGAATCTCGGGTTTGATGGGTTAACCTGATTTGACGAGTTATTTTTTTCATTTAGTTTAGTTTGTTAAAGTTAATTTTCTTTCTATTTAATTATCAGACTTTCATGACACGTATCCTGGACTTGATGGGTTAACTTGGTTTGATGGGTTAACCCGGTTAATTATGGGTAAACCCGTCATTTTTTATCCTATTTAGTTATCAAACTTTCATGATGCAAATCTCATGTTTTACGGAATAACCTGGTTTAAAGGGTTAACCCAATTAATTCAATTTTTTTTCTTTTTCTTCATTAGTTTTTTCCTTTCTGTTGATTTTTTTTAATTAATCTATTTAATTATCACACTTTTATGACACGATCTTACAGCCAGATCCACATCCAATATTCTTGGATCCGGTGTTACAGTCAGGCTCATTTAAACTTGGATCATGCAAGTTTAATTTTATTATTAATATTATAAATATTACTCTTAGATCAGACGTTGCAGCCAAACCCAAGATTCTTGGGTATAACTTTACAGAAAAACCCAAGATTTTTAAATTTTTATTTTTTTTAATATTTTTTATACAAAAAAAAATGACTCGCGGCATTGCACGGGTATCAAAGCTAGTGATACACTACACCATGAAGGTGGTTTTGTTTTTCCGCTTTAATTATGTTTTTAAAAAAATTTAATTTTTTATATTTTAATATATTTTTTTAGATAGTTTTAATGTGTTGATATTAAAAATAAATTGTTTTAGAATAATATTATTTTGATATATTTTTAAATAAAAAACACTCTAAAAAATAATATCTATTACAATCTCAAACACTACCGTAGTGTATATTTATTATGGTGATGTATAAATGTTTTTCAAAAATATTTTTTACTTGAAGATATATTAAAATATTTTTTTATACATATATTTTATTTTTTATCAACACATCAAAATCATTGAAAAGTACTAAAAAAATTATTTTGATGTTTTTTCAAACCAACACTTTTAAAACACAATTCCAAACCAAAAAACAAGCAATGGCTTACAACAAGGCATAAATCATGGGACGACCTTTTTTTTAAGAAATAAAGCATTGTTTTGATAAAAAAAAAAATTATTCCAAAAAAAATATCAATAAGTTGAAGATTAGATTTTCACGGGGTTAGGCCCTAGTCGAATAAATCAACGGGTCAATTCAAATTTTTTACTAGATCAACTAAGTTTTTTTTTTTCTATATTTTCTTCAACTCGAATTGGTTTAAGCCTTACATTAGTTGGGTCCCGAGCTTACCTGATAGACCAATCTAGGTTTTACAAATATGGATCCAACACTTTTTTTATTTATCAAATTTAAAGTACATGGTTGATTTAGTCCCTAACATGTTACCTTGTTATCAATTGAATCATAAACCTCTTTGTTTTTATTAATTTTATCCCAAAATCATTGCCAGCCCTTTATACTTCTAATGGTAGTTATAATGAAAATAAAAATATACTAAAAGGAAAGGGAGTTTTAACAATTATTTTACCATAACTCTAGAGATATTTTATTGCGGACTATAACAGTGAAATTACTAATTTGCCCTTCATTCAAAAAACAAATGGCCTTACTTAGAAGGGTATTATGGTCTTGATGTGAATCTTGTGATTACACAATCACGCAACCCACAATTAAAATTGAAATATGATCCTGGAAAGTTGAATAGGGTCTGATAAGAGTGTAACACAGTGGTAACCTATTCCAAGGCACTGATATTATTGGAATTAAATTAAATAACACCACGAAGTCAGTTAATCTTTAATAAGTCATTTTAGTTCTTTCAAATACCAAAAAATACAAAAATTACTCTCACACACAAGCTAAAAATTCATAATGATATTATTCAATGACCGCTAAATTTTAGGCTTACAAAGAGTTTGAATACTTTTAGAAAATAACTCTAATGGATCTACCTTTGTTGACTAAATTGGCCCACATATAAAATTGACCCAAAACCTGTACTGATAAACCCAAAACACTAATTTAGACAAGCCTTGGATCTTAGTTAAAAACCATGTATTAATTAAACCAAAACCAGCCTTGAGCTATAACTGAAATAATAAAAAAAATACCCATAAGTTAATTCCCTATATTGCTATGAGAAGAGAAGAATAAAAATAAAACAATATAAGTCTAATATAAGGTTTATTTATATAGCCTACAATGTCATCAAATGATCCTAAAATTAGGAAGTTCCTAAAACAAGTTGTGACATCTTTGTAGGAAAATGATATTTGCTGAGTATGAAATCCACAAGTTAAAATAAAGTAAATAACAAAATTTACATAGCTTGTTCACAAGACTTTCCCGAACTTTAATTGATCTAAAAGTTTATCCCAACATAAAAATAAAAAAAACCCCTGGATTCTTCTAGTAAAGTTTCAATTTGATCTATTGGTTTGATTTGAAGTTATGTTTAATAGGATAAACCTGGACAATAGAAGATTTTACGTCAAAATCTGAATCTGATTTTGCTTGGATAATATCATTGGTCAAGTTTTAAATCATTAAGCATAACCCTCATAGATTTTAAAAGGTTGGTGGTGCATACGTTGGACGCACCAGTGTGTGTGAGGCATCTACGCCTTATAGGTGGTGTGTGCGGTGCCTCCTCGTGGTTAAACATAACCATCCATCGTGTAGGTTGATACGCCACCATGTCCTTTTTCAGCTTGTGTGGCGCGTGTCATCAACAAGTGAGTGGTTTGTTGCTAATGAGTATTTCTTTTTTCTTCTTCTTATTTTCTCTCTCCTCTCTCAAAAATTGCTAATTGGTCTCCTTTGTTTTTCAGTATTTGTGATTTGACCTTTTTTTCTTTTGATTTCTTATTTTTGTCATTGAGCTTTGTTTCCTTTCAATTTGGTCTTTCAATTCCAATTTGTAATATATTATGCTTTTGATTTCTTTTTTTTTTATTTGACCCTTTTATATAAGTTTTTCTTTTTAATTTCACAATTTAATTCAAGTCTATTTTATATTATTGCTTTCAACTTGGTCCTTTTTTTTTACTAGAGTTATTTTTCTCTTCAATTTAATCCTCTAAACAAAGATTTGTGTCCTTTTTTCTTTGAATTTCTTTTTTTCATCATTTGCCTTTTTGTACAAGTGTTATTTCTTTTTTGATCTGGTACTTCAATTTCAATTTTTCATATATTTATTTTTTTATTTGGTCCTTATTCCTTGGATTTATTTTTTTCTTAACTCTTTTATAAAAAAAAAATTATTGGTTTTTAATCTCACATTTCAAACCCAATTTTATGTTGTGTTGTTTTTTCTCAATTTTTTCCTCATTCTTTTATTTTTTTCTCTTTTGTTTAGTTATTTTTCTTTTCAATTTAACCCTCCAATAAAAAAAAATTAGTTGTCCTCTAATTTATTTTTTATTTCATTTATCATCCATGTTATTTCAATTACCATTTTTTTATTTTAAATTCTTTTATATAGTTAAATTTTCCCCATTATGCTTGACTCAACCTAGTTTAAAAGTAGAAAGACCAAATCGAAATACCTTGTATATAAAAATCAAACACTAATGATTAAATTGAAAATAAACAAAACTTCAACGAAAGAAAAAATGACTAAAACTAAAAGGTCTAAATTTGAAATAGCAACAACAATAAAGACCATGTTGTATTTACTAAGGTAAAGGAGAGAAATGAAGGAAGAAAAAAAAAAGAAAGGGCTACCGGTGATACACTAGCCACACTTAGAGAACATATGCCGCCTATAATGGAAAAACAGACAACGAGGAATAAGCTGAGACGGAGTTCATTTTTTACCGTTAGAAATTGCCACCCAAAGCGAGTGACAACTCCGACGCACTGGTGTGTACTCTACATGCAACAACAAATTTTTAAATATAAAATTATTATTTTAATGGTAAACTACATTACCACCCTCAACCAAATTTATAGTTAACAAAAAAACCGAGGCTAAAAGATCCAAATATTCTTGACTACATTGAATTCAATGTTTTGCATCTAAGAGTATATGTTTAATTTATACTGTGTATAAAAAAAATACCTAAATACTCCTAACCGAGGCTACTTTTTTTTTTTTTTTTTTACTCTTAAGATATTTTGATTATTTTACTATTCATTAAAACATTGAATAAGCATAAATACACTTAAACAAATCAGCAATGATTAAAATACTTTGTGAAAATATTAAAATAACAGATATGTATTTAGGAAGGATAAAATAATTATTACCTTATAATAACAGTGATTAGAAAAATACAAAAGGGGCTAAAATGATTTCACCTTATGTTTTAATTGTTTTTTTAATAATAAATACTTTCATGAGAAATTTTTTTAATTAAATCAAATCATATCCAATTACATATAAAGTCTCATGGTGCTTCGCATGAAAGTAATAAAAATTTTATTGTCTAATATTGAAACGAAAAAATAATTTAAAATAGCAATAGGATATAAGACTTCTGTCATCAAACTTTTTAAAGAAATTATTGTAATTTTCCTTAATTTTTAAATAAAATCACAAATTGACACGACCAAAAGATTGATGTCTTCTCCCAAGTGTAGGAGTGTCGAAGTAATAAATAACCCGGCAAGATCGGGGTCGAACCACAGAGAGGTTAATTGTATAAATTATAAATAACAAGACAACAACAACAACAATAATAACAATAATAGTAATAGTAGTAGTAGTAGTAGTAGTAGTAGTAGTAGTAGTAGTAGTAATAATAATAATAATACTCAATACGTGGCGTTGTTATACCTGAGAATGATCTAAAAGATCGGGTCACAGGTTTCCAGCCTATATACTGAGTTTATGAAAAGATCAAAGAGATATATTATATAATATAAACAGATTTCTGATGCGAATGAATAAGGCAAGATCAACAATATCAGGATCCTTGATCAAACACAGAGCATACTTAACGTACATAAAATATAACAAGAATATAAATAATAATAATAATACTAATAATAATAATACTAATAATAATACTAATAATAATAATAATAATAATAATAATAATAATAATAATAATAATATTAGTAATAATAATAATAATAATAATAATAATAATAACAATAAAAAGACGAGGAGGAGGAAGAGACAATAATAACAACAAAAATAATAATAATAACAACAACAATAATAACAATAACAACAATAATAATAACAAAAATAAGAAAAGCAGGAAGAAATTAATGAGAACTTTGAGATGGAAAATTAATGTAAGGATTAAATAATAATAAAGACAAATGTCAAGGTTAGAGGATCCACCAATGGTATTTCAAACAAGTATAGTATAAACTCTTATTACTCAATTTGGAAACCACACACGAAGGAGGTTCCAGTCGGATGATTTATCATTAATAGCTCATTATAAATTATTAACATGATCATATTAATTATCTTCATAACACCAAACTTTTAAATATTGTCAGGAATTCATGATGTTAACTGATGTTAACAACAAATCAAGTACCTTTCATAGCCCCAGGTGTAGGTAATACCATACGGTTGGGTTATGAGAGTGCCAAGCATTTGTTGTACCAAGTATTATACAACACAAATTTAGATTAACCATTTAACAAGCAAGGTATTAAGAATTAGTAAGATAAAAAGATAAGACATGTTAATAGTAAACATTAAGGTCCATATTGAGTTTACACCATACTTGTTCTTACACCATTAGTGTAACCTTTTCACCTTGACATAATAAACTTAGCTAAACATAATGAAGAAGAAAAACATAAATAAATAAAACAAGAACATAAATAAAATACAAGTTAACTAAGGAAAGGAAAGGAAATGAAAAGCATAAATAAGAAATTAATAAAAGCAAAGCTTAAGAATTACAAAAAATATAAAGAGAGAAATAAAGAGCATGAACTTGATCTGAACAACCAAGCCCCTAAATACATGGCAAATGCCTCCTTTTATAGGCCAAAATTCGGAATTATTGCTTTGATGACTCATTGTTGAGTGGGTGGCCAACTTTTGACTTAGTGAAAATCCTTATCATCTTGTCTAAATAAAACAAAAATGCTAGCATCAGAACTGGATCCAGATGTCCAAATGAAAGTTCTGCGAAATTCTCTTAGCTTTCCAGCAAAAAAAGATGAGGTCATTTGGACTTCTAGAACTCAAGATATGGGCTGAACACTGAATAGTGTTTGGGCTGCAGGACAGCTTCGGACTTCTCCGTTGTTGCTATTATTTGGACTTGAAAACGGCCTTCTTAGATCTTGATGTCCAAATGAAAGTTGTAGGCCTATGTCTTATCAAATCTCTGTAAAAATTTCAGATCATTTGGATATCTAGAACTCGAGATATGACCCAATTACCGAACAGTGTTCCAGTTTGGACTGCACCAACATCTCTTTTCTAAGCTTCACCCTTCTTTATCTTCAAAATTTCAGTAGTTGAATTCATCAATCAATCCTTTGATTTATGTGATATGCCTGCATTTAAGATGAACATTTACCATATATTAGGGTAATTTATAATATTAGACTTGTTATTATAAAACATGCTTTAGTTAAGGAGTTATTGATACTTTAAGTGCAAAATGATGATATAAACCCTTGATAAACATGCACTTTTAAGTACTAATCACAAATATAATTTTTTATTTAATATCTTTAAATCAACGTATTGTTTAACCTGTAATAAAAAGCAATTAGTTAATACCACAAGCAGAATTTTGTCGATCCTATATAATATAAATTTGAAATTAGTAGTGTGGGGGCACATTTATTAAACTTATCGTGAAATATAGCTTGTCGTCTTGATTTATAAGAAATGGGTTGAATAGGTTAACTTATACTACTGATTCATGTTTATATTTTTCAAAAGTCAAAACAATGTAATTTTAAAAATATTCTTTTAAAAATTAAAATAGTTTTGATTGAATTGATTAAATTGCAATTGCAAGTTTATCTATCGGATTGATCAAGATTGCTCAAGCTCAACCAAGTAATTCATAGCTAATTTTTTTAAAAAACTCATATCAAAATGAAATCCAATTTCAAATATTATTTTAAAATTTAGACCGACTTGACAAATTAATTCAAAATTTGATCATTTTAAAACTTGGATAGGTCCGGATTGAAAATAAAAGAGCTAGCTCTATCATAAACATGGATTAACCGGTAACCTGGTTTACCCATGACTAACCCAATCAAAATCTAGCTATTAATCTTTTGACTTTTTTTAAAAAAATAAAAAAAAAATTTGATTAAAATAATATTGTTTTTATTTTTTTTTTAAAAAAATTATTAATCTTAATTGATTCTTCTAATTTAAGATTTAAAATTTATCCCGAATCAATTTTTGAATCAAGTTTTAAAGTTTTCTTTGAAATTATTATCTAAATGTAATTTTAAATTTTTTTAACTTTAAATTATTATTTTGATATATTAATATTAAAAATAAATTTTTAAAATTAAAAAAATATTATTTTAATACATATTTAATTTAAATATATTTTAAAAAATAATCTTAACCCCACTTCCGTCACTTCAATGCAAACCCTAAAGCCATAATAATAATAATAATAATAAAAATAAAAACTTGCATCGCCGGGCAGGGTGGCGTGGGGGTGACCTCATTCTTCAGTCATGTTTCAGTAGAATTTTTGAAAAACGATCAAAACGCTTGAGCATTACGGTCATATTGCCATAAAAAAATTCCGTAGAGAGGGAGGGACACATTGGACATTTCACACACTCCTCATTGATTTGATTTTTGAAAGAAAAAGATCAAAGCGAAGACATCGTCTTCTTCTTTTCTCATCTCATCGTCTTCTTTCTTTCTCTTTCTTTCTGAGGGCTATAAAAACTTAAAAAGAAGGATGGCGAGGAGAGCAGACGAGGAATACGATTACCTGTTCAAGGTAGTATTAATCGGTGACTCAGGAGTAGGAAAATCGAACCTCCTCTCCCGATTTACTCGTAACGAGTTCTGTTTGGAGTCCAAGTCCACCATTGGCGTCGAATTCGCTACACGCACTCTTCAAGTTACTATTACCTTACTCTCTCTCTCTCTCTATTTACTCACTGCTACACTTTGCTTGATCTACTTCAATTCTGAATGTTTGCTACTGGTTTGATTTTTTATCTGCAATTCTCAACTTTCTCTGGTTCGATCTCGTTAAGTTATGGTTTGATCTGATTATTCTGATTTTTATCGGATTTTTGTGATTTTTGTTTGAAATTATTTGTTCTGTTGTGCGATTTCAAAGGTATTAGTGAGTGAATGTTTGATAATTAAGTGGAATTTTTGGTAAAAACTGGAAATGGTAATGTGGTTTGAGAAGTCATAATAATGATGATCACAGTCACTTTAATTGAAATTGCTGGATCTGAACTTTGGGTGGTAAAAGAGATTTTTGAGTACTGTAAATGAAAGGAACCTCCGTGGTGTAGACAGATAAAAATTTAATATTGAATTTGATTAGGTTTAGGTTTAAGAAGATATGAGTTGTTGCCTTGAGAGGGTGTTTAGAAGGAATTATGAGGGTTGGATTTCTGTTAAGCCATAAAATCATAAGTACAAGGGGTGTGCTTTGGATAATAAAAGGTTGGGAATAGTATGAACGAGAGGTATCTTCTCTTGCCTAACATGACATGTTATCTCCTTTTTGTTATTCAGGCATCGATTCATGATATCTTCACTAGTGGTCTTGATGCAACTCTGACATAACTCAGGGGAGGTATTTCCTCTGCACAGCAAGAGCCCATACATTCTATCAAAATTGTGACTAGTACTGCTGCTGTAGAAACCTATCCTTGTGAGTGGCATTTGCATAGATTGAAGAGAGTTTGGTGCTAAGGTTTGATGGGAAAGAATTATTTGCAGTGTAAGCAGATGAAGCCGTACATAAATGGTATTGTTATCAACAATTTACTGGAATTAGTTCTTTCCCATCAAACCTCAACATTACGCTCTATAAGTAGATGAATTCGTACATAAATAGTGTTGGTATTCAAAAGAAACCATGCATGCACCGGTATTCAAATAGGTGTATGCTATGTTACTATAAGAAGGACCGTCTCTAAGTATATGGGCTTTTCCTATGTAGAGAAGACACCTCCTCTGAGTTATGGTTTCAGATGCATCTGGCTGCATAAATTTCCATTTTTGTCTTCCATCACAAAAAATTAATAAAAGACTCCTCTACATAGGAAGAGCCTATACACACTATCACAATTTTGACAATTACTGGTACTGGTGTTGTAGAAACAATTCTCGAGCATGGCTTTTGCATAGAGTGAAGAGACTTGATAGAGAACTGGTGTTGTAGAAACCATCCTTATGAGTGGTATTTGGATAGAGTGAAGAGAGTGGCGGTGAGACTTGATGGGAAATAACTATCTGTTTTGTAAGTAGATTAATTCGTACAGAAATGGTGTTGAAGTTCTTTCCCATCAAACCTTAACGCCAGTGCAGTGTGGATTCATCTACTTACATTTCAAATAATTCTTTCCTATCAAACTTCAACACCACACTCTCTTCACTTTATGCAATGGTTTCTACAACACCAGTGCTGGTCAAACAAAACCCTTGATTGAACTATGATAACTTAAGGGAGGTATCTCCTCTTTAACTTAGGGGAGGTGTCTACATAGGAAGAGCCCATATAAATCAGAATTCTGACCAGCATTGGTGGTGTACAAACCATCCTTGTGAGTGGCGTTTGCATAGAGTGAAAAGAGTGAGGCATTGAGGTTTGATGAGAAAGAACTTTTTGTGGTGTAATTAGATGAATTCATATAGAAACGGTATCTGTATTCAAATTTTGAGCTGTGATAGTGTATAAGATAACCATACAGAAAAATGAAATGTCACATAGAGCCTCCATTTTCTGCTAGTTTGGCTGCATCAAGTTCCATTTCTCTCTTCCATCGCAAAAAAAATCTCCTCTACATAGGAAGAGCTCAAACATTGTATCAGAATTTTGACCAGCACCGGTGTCATAGGAACCATCCATGTGAGTGGCGGTGGCATAGAGTGAAGAGAGTGGCGTTGAGGTTTGAATACCAGCAATAATATGGTATGATAGGTGAATGCTATGTTACTCTTAAATGAATATTCTCCTTTTCAGAGCAAATTGATTGTTGGTGAAGAGAGTGTGGTGTTGAGGTTAGAATAGTTCTTTCCCATCAAACCTCAATGCCACACTCGCTTCACTCTATGCTTAGATCATTCACTCAGGGGAAGACACAATGATAGGTGTATGTTGTGTTACTCTTAACTGTTTAGTATTGTTGGGCTGTGATAGAACTACATTTTATGCTAGTATTGTCGGCCAAAGATATCATGAATTGATGTCCGGATAACAAAGAGCAATAATATGGTATGATTTTAAATAGGATCATAGCTATGTTGCTTATGAATTGGACTAGATTTCAGAAAAAATGGAAAAAAATCAACAATGAAAGAAGTATAATGGAGACTTGAAAAGAATAGGAAATTGGAATGAAATACTAATTAGCAGCATTTGCATTAGTATTAACAAGTTGTAGTTCTGAAATAGATACTCTTAAGACAGTTTTCAGACTAGACATGCACCAATGCACGGGAATACTACCAAAGCTTTTATAGCGGTGCCATCCACCTCCTACCACTAGTTATTGGTGGCATATCTTGGCTAGTAAGGGTTCCTGAGGTCTGTCTTCATTTTCTTAAGGAGATTATAGTAGGACTGTATGGGATTGCATGCCCTTCATGTGCTAAAAATGGGATTTGTCCCACCCAGAAGGATCTTTTAAACCATTCTTAGATCTTTTGTTCCGAAGTTCCATTATAAAACATATCTTCATTCTCTTTTGCCTACACTTGAAGTGTGATGTTGAAGGATCTCTTCTTCATCATAACCATCTTCTCTGAGCTATAAATGAAGCCATGGCTTCATTTATCTATAGAAAAATGTAAATTCTGATCTTAAATAACTTGGAGATATAGTTTGTTACCCTGGCTGTGATGGTAATGGTCAATTGGATGACTGGGTCATTTCTTTTAGAATTAATCTCTTGGGCAAGCCTTTTTCCGTGGAAAAAGAAATTTGAAGTTCCATGCAAGATGAAGTCCATTTTGTCCCCTTCGTGTTGTTATAAGCATTTTTGTTGCTGTTCATTTACAAGCTATTGCGATGTCAATTTATTTTCTCCACTTTCCAAACATGTTCCTTTTTAAAATGACCCTTATTTGTTTTGATAAATTACATGCTGTCTTAAGTAAAAGTGTGAAAGTAAATATGGATCGAGAATAACTTTTGGCTTTGGGACATGATGATAAAAAAGAAAAGACTCTTGATCATCTAAGAGTGAAATTTTCCAAGATTATGTGCAAGAGACTGAAGATAAATGTTTTAAAAATGTTAGAAGAGCCCTGATAATCAAACGTAGAAATATAAATTGAATGCATTACTAAGCTAAGCGTTAGTTTAGTAATTTTGGCTGTTCCTAAGAAGTGTTCAGTAATTGGTATTGTTGAAAGTGCCTTTATTTTTTTAAAACTAAAGCTACTTTGGAGCTATTCATTTGACATTACTGACACTCGTCAACAGGTTCAGGAGTATGTGACTTTTGGTTACAATTTAAAATTGCATTTGAGGCTAAATTTAAAAGCTCTTCAAAATGCATACCAAACAGCATGATATTTGGTTCCCTCAAATAAATGTGGGTGCTTACAGTGCATTTGCTATGGATTCCCATGTTCCAGATTAGGACATACACATTTTTCGCAATCTACTTGTCTGGTTTCTGTGTCAACATTACATGATTTTCATCCTATGTCATTCATGATTGTAAATTTATTTACTTCTAAAAGCATATTGTTGTGCACTGCATAAGGACATTCTGTATTCTGGCTAGGTTGAAGGAAGGACTGTGAAAGCTCAGATATGGGACACGGCTGGACAGGAGCGATACAGAGCAATCACCAGTGCCTACTATAGGGGTGCCCTTGGAGCTCTTCTTGTATATGATGTTACAAAGCCAACAACATTTGAAAATGTGAGTCGGTGGCTGAAGGAGCTGAGGGATCATGCAGATTCCAATATTGTGATCATGTTAATTGGGAACAAGACTGATCTGAAACATCTTCGAGCGGTTGCCACCGAGGATGCTCAAAGTTATGCAGAGAAAGAAGGGCTTGCATTTATAGAGACATCTGCTCTCGAAGCAACAAATGTTGAGAAGTCCTTCCAGACAATTCTTTCAGAGATATATAGGATAATTAGCAAGAAGTCACTTTCTTCAGAAGAGTCAGCACCTGCCAGTATCAAAGACGGGAAGACAATTGTAGTTGGAGGACCTGAGCCCAACACTAAAAAGACTTGCTGCTCTTCATCCTGAAAGAGTAAGTGTTGTTGTGCTGAATTTCCCCTTTGGATGTCTCTATTTTCTTACCCTTTTTGCCATGTTCACTCGATCCAGATCAGTTTTTTTTTGCCTTCCTAATTTTTCCGTGTTCAAACCGTATTGTTGTTGAAATTTCATATGCCTTCACATGATATATTGAAAGTATTTTTTTTTTTAATGTTCTTGTCACTGTATCACAAAGTTTGCTTCAAGATCACTTTGGTAATGATCGCAGAGAATACCATTGATGTAGGGATGCAAATATAGCTGTTGATTTTCATGCCTTTACCAAATAAGTGATATTGATAATCCATCAATTTCCTAGTGTTGTGGTTATTGATGGTGTTGTATATCTGCAACCCTTCTATCTGTTTTTCATGTATCGCATCCTTGGACTTGCCTTACGCGAAATAAACTGAAGAACAATGGAGAGAAGCGATGGTGGTGACTGCAACAGACAGACGAGACAATCCCTCACAAAAACAAGCCTTCACAATGACCCATAACCACTCCATGCTAGGATGATCACGTAGCATGCATATTTCTTTTTTCTTTATCTACAAGACAACTCGTTCTCTCACCTAGCTTGATGCCCGTGTCATGAGTTTAACCTAGCTTGATGCCCGAGTCATGAGTTTAACAGGAAAAAAAAAACTTGAGATGACAGCCCTGCATTGTTTTGGTAGAAATCAATTCGATCAGAAACTTAACTAGGTGGGTTATTGAGTTGATTTGTGAAGCTAGATCAAGTTTTATAACTATATTTTGATATCTCGGAGATGAAGAAGATGAGCAGAACGCCTTACTCCACAAGCATGGACATCATCCCATAGCATCTTCATGGAAGCAGAGAAGGGCAACAGAGGGAAGGATGCTAGGAGCCAACCTTCACGCTTCAATCGAGTGTTGCAACTTGTTTGCAAGATCCAAATGCTTCCCGGCAGTTGATCGTTCGTTTCCATCGTTTAGTGACAGCCTTCAAGGCCGCTCCAATTTCCAGCAAGGTCATGGCCAAGGTACTACATGGTCCTAAGTTATTTGCACTCTCCACCTAGTCTTCTAACCTGACAAGGTAACCCACCGACCGTAAACCTAGCATTAACTCTTTATTTATCCAAACCATTTTGAACATTAACGTAGTCAAATCCAGGTCGACATACAACCTAATTAACCGACCACGCTGTTCAGTGCTGCAAGCTTGTGACTCATAGCCCTATTTTTATTTTATTTTAATCGTTTCACTGAAGATGCATTTAATTGCATTTGGATAAATACCATTTGCATTGCTTGAGATTACTCCCAGCCAATTTGCATGTATCATTCTTTGCCTTGCCGTCACTTCCTGCTTTCAGAGAGAATAATAGTTGCCTCTTTCAGATATTTAACATTCACATTACATTTCAATACAATCTTTTGATCCCTTCAACAACACAAGAATTTTTTTCACAGATAGACAACTTCAAGCACAGAATATCTGACAGTTTCTGGAACATCCATATGATTACGACGACAACAGCACATTTTTACCTAAGAACCTTGGGAACAACTAAAATTACAACACAGATAGCTAACCACAGCAGTTGTTCTTCTGCTCGATTGGCTGCCCCTTCATCTGAACAGTTCCGGTGGACTTGCTAGCAGTTGGCTGGTTACCCATTCTGCAAAAGATTTTCAGTTACACAGTTACGCTTTGATCTACACCGCGCATAATTTTACATCAAAGAAACAGAGAGAAGAAAATAAAGAAGAACGCATAGGGCATTAACACTGTTTCCACTTTAATAAGGAACAAGAAGTGATTTCAACTTTATTAATTTTAGTCCGTGAATCACACATGCAACATACACTGCATCACAGCAACCAATTCGAAGGGATTTTGGCAGAGATAATGCATGGGAGATTAATAATATGATGGCAAACATCTCCAAGCTTAACTATGCACCAAAACAGAATCTTAGCATCTTCAAGCTGCGATTTCTTAAAACAGCTGACCTTTCCAGTTTAAGGGTGCACATAGAATAACACATTTTTGCTGTAAGTAATGGCTTTGGGAGTCAAAAACTTGTGTCTTCTATAAAATGATTCATTCATAAAAAATCTAAACTAGCTAATTGAGATAACGTCCAGATAAAACAATGATATTATTAATCATTAACAAGTGTTATTATTGGCAATCAATAAAAGTAAGCAGTTGAATTAATAGCAGCAGGAACAGTTGGATTTGTGGGTTTACTTTTTCTTAATTTCACCAGCCATGGTTAAGAATGCCTGCTCCACATTAATCGAGTCTTTAGCGCTTGTCTCTAGGAAAGGAATGCCAAGCTCATCTGCAAATGCCTGCAGTTTATCCAGGTAGAAGAAAGAGAGATCAATTTACAAACCAACAACAGTATCTGCTAAAAAAACATCTGTTGGAATGCCCTTCAAGTTTACTGATATTTCACACATTGCTTCATCGACAGTAAATGCAAACGAAACTTAATTCACATACATCCATAGGAGGATTTCCTTTTTTTAGTATTAGAAGACATGCACAAAAGCAACCTTTTCAATATGGCTATATGATAAAAAAAACAACAATTCAAGGAACTTTTGGTCATCATCTCAAGAAGGAGAAGCCCATTTGTATGCAAAAAATCTCTGGTTCTGTACATTTGAGAACCATGGATCTCAAGATTTTGCAACATGCAGGCCCGCCTATACGTGGAACTAGACAATATAACATGAAAATAGCACTTCAAGAAGTACATGTTTCAATAAACTTTTATTGGTCTTACTGAAGCTGTAAGAAAAACTTTCCCTCGGTGCATATACACAGCATACCAAATCAGCAATGCTTAATGAAAGCACCGACTCTTACCACTGAAGTAAAAGAAAATAATTAACAGGACTAGGTTATCTCATAAAGTAGAACTGGTCCTAAGTCCTAACTCGGCAAATAATTTTTTCAAAGAAACTTGGCACAGTAGATCAAGAAAATTTAATATCACATCAGAGACAACTGATTTAAATGGATGTACCTTTGCTGTTTGAGTGTCCACAACCTTGTTCTCAACTAGATCACACTTATTCCCAACTAAAAGCTTGCAGACACTATCATTTGCATATCTATCAATCTCATTCAACCACTGCTTGACATTGTTGAAGCTCTCCATCTCAGTAACATCATAGACTATCTGTTGCCATCCCACACGATACAAATTATTAGGTTTTTGATCATGACTTCATATAGCATCATAAAATGCACATAATCATGGCACAATTTCCCAAAGCATAAAGTTTGTTTTCAGAAATCAGTAAAGCAGTACGTGGGGAAGACCATATAATCAGCACGTGTGTGTTATGCATGCGGGCATGTCGGTCTAGTGTGCGAGAGAGAGAGAGAGAGAGAGACAATGGAGAATTTCTCACAATTATCCCATGCGCTCCTCGATAATAACTGCTCGTTATGGTCCTGAAGCGCTCCTGTCCAGCTGTATCCCACTGAAAAGAGCAAAAACCAGTTAAATGTTAAACTTAAAAGTGTAATCATTACGAGGAAAAAAAAAGGTGAACTATATTTGTGACAATAGTTATGTTACACAAATCTTATCATGCCAGCCAACAACATACACAATAGTCATTGAAACTTCGAGACTAAAGCCATTATTTCAGACTGGTACCATACACTAAATAATTTCAAAGGCAAACTGCTTGACTAAAATATCACCTGACTCATAATTTCAACCATCTTAATTAGTGGCATGCAAATGAATACATACCACCTCAACTCAAGAACACCAGTCAGCTAAATTTCCATATACTCATATCAACCAGTTATTCCATTCCAGCGAGACAGAAGTGCACATATCTAGTTAGTGATCACCCTCGATCTCCATTTCAATATGTTAAAAAAAAGGCACAGAACAAGAAACCATCTTTGAACGAAAAGACAGTTATGTATACTCACAATCTGCAGCTTGATTGTCTTTCCATCCTGCTCCACAGTTCTGATTTTCTACAAAAAAACCAACAACTTTAACTCTTTTTAAAAAAACATCAAAACACAAGTGCGGCGCGAGAAACATAGCAGAAGACAGGGACTTACAAAATCAACACCAATGGTACTGATATAGCTGTCTACATAAGAGTCATCCTGAGAAATTACGAAACAGAGTGAGAAACAAAAAACCCAGTTGAATTTAAACACTAATCACCACCCCGTTTAACAATAACCCACTGATATTAGCAATATATTAGAAACCCAATTAAGCACTAATCACTAAACATCAACCCATATTCCTAGTAATCACATTGAGCACCGTGAAATCCTACAAAATTAACAAAATGTATACTTATAATTGATAGTTTCCAAAAAATTAAGAAACTCACAGCAAATCTGAGAAGCAGACAAGATTTCCCAACAGAGGAGTCTCCGATTAGCAAAAGCTTGAACAGATAATCACTAAAACATTATAAAAAAGAGATAATGTTAGCGAAAATTGAAAAAAGGAAAGAATTTAAAGAGGGAGAAGGAGTGAGAATGGCTTACTATTCGTTGCTCATGATTGCGATTCAAATGGAGATGGGAGATATGCAAGGCTTATCTTTCTTTTCTTGGGGTTTCTCTTTGACGAAGAAAGGAAGAAGTAGACAGAGAGAGAGTTTTGTCCTGCTATCAATGTCAATGCTAGGTGTGCCCACCACTACTGCTTTATTTGAGATTTAGATAGCTGTTAGAATATCAAAATGATAGAAAATTAACAAAAATAATAATATTAATTTAAAGTAATAAAAATTAAAAAAAAATAAAAATATTTTTTAAACATAAAAAAAAAATAAAAAAATCATTTAAATATGTTATTAAAACCGGGTTTTTTAAATTTTAAAATTTTTGTTAAAAATTATTTATATATATATATTTTTAAATTATTTTAATATATTAATTTTAAAAATAATTTATATATATATATATATATATATATATATTAAATTTTAAGATTATTTTTTGTTGCATGGGCTTGAAGCCCAATTTCTTACCTTTAAGTTTTACCCAATTTTATCTATTTAACAATATTTAAATGGTGTAAGCATATAAGGAAATCATTGTTCTCCACATATTCACAGTATATATATATATTTTTTATTTTTTCCAACTTTTCTCTTTATTCTTTTTTTTTGTTTTTTTCTTCTTCTTTTTTCAAAATTACTTCTTTTTTTAACTTTTCTATTTTTTTTTATTTTTGCATTTATTTTATATTTTTTAAAAAAAATTATTTTTGTTGGTTTTACTTTTTAAATATTCACCTGATTAAAAATTTTGCTTTGTAATTTTTTTTTAAATACTGTGAATTGCTACGGTGTTTTCCCACATAATTTTTCTATTTTATTTTTTTATTTTTCAAAATTATATTTGTTGATTTTTTTTAATATTAGGTTGATTGAGAATTTAGTTTTGTAATTTTTTTTAAAAAAACATTGTTGATTGCTACAGTGTTTCTCTACATGGTTTTTTTATAATTTTCTCCGAAATTATCTTTTTTATTTTATTTTTTAATATTGAACTGGTTAAAAATTACAGTTACAATATGTGAGGAAAGCACTGTAACTTTCCTCAAAAATTACTATGGATTGTTGTAGTGTTTTTTTTCACATGATTTTTTATGTTTTTTTCAAAATTATCTTCGTCGATTTTTATTTTTTTTTAATATTGAGTTTGTTAGAATTTAACTTTGTAATAAAGCTTAATCATGTGGGGAAAGCATTATAACTTTCCTCACAAAACATTGTGGATTGCTACAGTGTTTCTCCGCGTAGTTTTTTTTTCTTATAATTTTTTTCAAATTATCTTTATCAATTTTATTTTTTTAATATTGAGTTGTTTTAGAATTACAATTACAAATCATTACAAATAAGATTAAATCATATAGGGAAGCACTGTAGCTTTCATCACAAAACACTATGAATTGCTATAGTGTTTCCAACATGATTTTTTCTCTTTTTTTTGGTGTTCGTTTTGTTTTTTTTTTTTTTCTAAAATTATCTCTGTCAATTTTTTTTAATATTGAGCTAGTTAAGAATTTAGCTTTGTAATTTTTTTTTTCTTTAAAACACTGTGAGTTGCTGCAGTGTTTTCCCATATGATTTTTTCCAAAATTATCTTTGTCGATTTTTTTTTTAATATTGAGTTGATTAAGAATTATAATTACAATAAAGCTAAATCATACGAGAAAAGTGTTGTAGTCTTTCTTACAAAACACTGTGAATTACTGCAATATTTCTCTAAATGGTTTTTTATTTTATTTTATCGGGGAAAACACTATAGTTTTCTTCACAAAACATTATTAATTGCCACAATATTTTTTTCCATGGGTTTTTTTCTTTCTGAAATTATCTTTGTTGGTTTTTTTTTTAATATTAAGTTGGTAGAGAATTTAGTTTTGTAATTTTGTTTGCTTTTTATTAACAAAAAAGCTAAATTATATGGTGAAAGCACTATATCTTTCCTTACAAAACATTGTAGATTGCTACAAATCATTTTGTTCGGTCTCTAAGTTTTTTTTATCACCAACACAATTTTTTTTTTCTATCATGAAATATTTGTTCAATTATACCTTTAATTTGTATTAATTATCTAGCACTGGTTCACAATTATAATATTATCAAGTGTATTTATTTTATAAATTTACGGCAGCGCGCGAACATGTTATCTCGTTCTCAAGTTTTCATCCTTTGTTTTTAGAGTCAATGAAATGGATTGTGTATTATTATTATTATTATTATTATTATTATTATATGGACCAAACAATTTTTTCATACATGGTATAATAATCACTAGCAAATATATTACAAATAAACCATGTTTTAGAATAACAAATTATCATTTTGTAAAGATGTCTTAATTACCATTTTTATAGTTATTAAAATCCAAACAAGGTCTAACTTAAAAAAGAAATCAGGTCAATTTTTATTTCAGGTTAATATGATATTTTTTATTAAAACAAAATTTTGATAAAAAATTTTAAACTTGACCTAGGACTGGGATTTGAAATATAAATTTTTTGGTCATCTCGTCAGTAATTTTATTTTTTTTTTGAAGAACATGATTGATTTTTCTAAATAAAATGTCTAGCATGCAGGCACCTGGACGTAGTGTAGATTAAACTACAATAGTTTATCCTTTTTGTCTTGTTAATTATATATTTTATACTTTTGCACTGAACTTTATATATAATTATGTTTTAAGTCTTAATTTTATAAAAAGCTATAATAATCTATTTTTCATCCATGAATGTCTGCTTTTCATTTACTTTCGTATGTAAAAATCCATCTCGTATAAATTTTAATCAAATATTTTTTTTAAAATATATTTTTAAAAATTACAACTAAAAATATTTTTTCTAAACCTATATTGTTTTTAGAAAATTATAACGATGAAATTACCACAATGTCAAACACATATATTGATGTGTCTATAAATATAATAAAATATAAAAAGATATAATCCAAATAATATATTAGATCTTTATTAATAGAGATTTTTAAAAATAAATTTTATATTTTTAAAATAAAAATAAAAATCTTAAGAAAGAGGAAAGAAAAGAAAAGATAAAAAGAAAAAGAAAAGGAAAAGAAAAATATAGAAAAACAAAAAGGTGTTCGAGAAATAGCTAGTAATAACCTTTAAAGAGGTGTTTGAGAGTGTAATAGCGATTACTTTTCAAAATAATTTTTATTCAGAAATACATCAAATTAATATTTTTTATTTTTATTAATTTAATGTATTTCTGAATAAAAATCATTTTAAAAAGCAATCGCTATCACACTCTCAAACACCACTTGACATCAACATATTAAAATAATCTGAAAGCATAAAAAATTAATTTTTAAAAAAATTTAAATTTTTTAAAAATACTTTTAAATTGTAAAAATAAACAAATTGTTATATAAGAGTAAATAACTAAGATAGTTAAAAGTTTATTAAAGTGTATATTAAGTAAAGCTTATTTAAAGTATTTTTCTTGTATTATTTAAGATACTATTACGAAGTGTATATTTTTCTTTGTTATTTATAATAATTAAAATCTACTATTAAAATTAAAAAACAGCATTCTAAGTAATGTTTAGAATAATTGAAATTGTGAAAGTTGAGAATATATAACTCGAGGCACATCTAATATTGTTTAGTAATATCTTACAAGTTGATTTTAAAAATGTTTTTTAATTAAAAATATATTAAAATATATTTTTAATTTTTTTAATATTAACATATTAAAACAATGGATAAATATCTATAAAAATATTTTTGATTGTATCGGTCTTTTCTATTTCATATATTTATATTTAATTTATTTTTTTGTTCCTAGATATATGAAAATCATAAATGTAATCGAGTATACTAGAAATTTAGAATCCTAAAAGTTTAGACAAGATCGCATAATATAGAAATCTGGGTACTTAATTGAAATCATATAAGTATTTGGTAGACTTATTTGTAGTTTTCCCTCTCCTCAGATTCCTTGATAGGCTTGAATTCATTAAACCCTACAAGACCTTAGCGATAGTCTTCTCTTCCTGCTCCATCTTCTTCAAAGCCGCAAAGACACCGTCAAATCCTCTGGCTCTTCATCTTTTGAGACAACACCTTCAAGTTTTTCCTCGGAATGTGTTTCTCCGTTTTGTCTTGAATCACAACAGGTACTCTCTGTTTTATTTTATCTTGTGTGTGTGTGTGTTTTTCTAACTTGTTTTTGTCAGATTCGTTCGAAAACAAAAGTGTAAATCAATCCTTAAAATCAGTCAAATGAATCTGTTTGATATATAACACTCCAAAGCTGAATTGGGTTTCCATTATTTTCTTCTAAATTTGCAATTCTGTTGCTTCAAGGTATAATTACGCGGTTTTTAGTCTGTGGGCTTATTCAGTTTATTCGAAAAATGGTTTTTTTTTTTTTTATATGTATTAATGGGCTGTGACTACTTTCCAAGTTCATGACGGAGCAATGAAAAAATTGGCTTTCTTTCATATTTTTTTTGATTTGTTGATGCTTGTAATTTAAGTTCTAAAAGGGGATATGTGCAATTTTTAAGATTTTGGGTTTTGATTCGAGTTTATATCGGTTCAATGGTCATTCATTCACGCGGTTTGTTTTTGGGTGCCTGGCTGAGGTGTTGTGTGTTTTTTCTGTACGCAGTTCTTGTAGATTTTGTGTAATGGCAACCGAGAGTGGAAAAAGTTTTGCAAGGAGGGACCGTCTGTTGGAGATAGAGAAGAAGGTCAGCGGTTGGTGGGATGAGAAAGATGTTTTCCGGGCTGAACCTGGTGAAGGGACTCCTAAACCAGGCGAGAAGTTCTTTGGCAACTTCCCATTTCCGTATATGAATGGGTTCTTGCATCTTGGACATGCATTCTCACTTTCCAAGCTTGAATTTGCTGCTGCTTTTCATAGATTGAATGGGGCTAACGTGCTCCTTCCTTTTGGCTTTCACTGCACTGGTATGCCTATCAAGGCCTCAGCAGATAAGCTTGCAAGGGAGATTCAAAAGTTTGGCAATCCACCTGTGTTCCCTAAAGAGGTAGAGTCAGTAGAATTGCAACCAGAGCCTGAGGATGCAAATGCTGGTCCACCGCCAGATAAGTTCAAGGGAAAAAAGTCTAAGGCTGTGTCGAAATCAGGTGGACAGATGTTCCAATGGGAGATTATGCGCAGTGTTGGGCTGTCTGACAGTGAGATAGCAGAGTTCCAGAAACCAGAAAAATGGTTGACTTACTTTCCACCACTGGCCATGGAAGATCTGAAGGATTTTGGCTTGGGATGTGATTGGAGAAGATCGTTTATTACTACAGATATGAATCCATATTTTGATTCATTTGTGCAATGGCAGATGAGGAAGTTGAAGGACATGGGGAAGATTGTCAAAGATAAAAGATACACAGTATACTCTCCCTTGGATGACCAGCCATGCGCAGATCATGACAGGGCAAGTGGTGAAGGTGTGCAGCCCCAAGATTACACTCTTATAAAGATGGAAGTGATGGCCCCTTTCCCGCCTAAATTCAAAGCATTAGAGGGAAGAAACGTGTTTCTAGCTGCTGCTACATTGAGGCCTGAGACAATGTATGGACAAACAAATGCATGGGTACTGCCTGAGGGCAAGTATGGAGCTTTTGAAGTGAATGATACCGATGTCTTCATCCTGACAGAGAGAGCTGCCCTTAACCTCGCCTATCAGGGCTTCTCAAAGACCCCCAAGCAACCTAGTTGCCTGGTTGAGCTGACTGGTTATGATCTGATCGGTCTACCATTGAAGTCTCCACTTTCCTTCAACAAGGTCATTTATGCGCTTCCCATGCTGACCATTCTGACAGACAAAGGTACAGGGATCGTGACCAGTGTGCCTAGCGATGCCCCTGATGATTACATGGCATTGCAGGTTTTGAAAGCGAAACCAGCTTTCAGGGAAAAGTATGGCGTGAAGGATGAGTGGGTAGTGCCTTTTGATATTATACCCATAATCAATATTCCAGAATATGGTGATAAGGTCGCTGAAAAGGTTTGCATGGACCTGAAAATTAAGAGCCAAAATGAGAAAGAGAAGCTTGCTGAAGCTAAGAGGTTGACATACTTGAAAGGATTTACTGATGGAACCATGCTTGTTGGAGAATGTGCAGGGAAGAAAGTCCAAGAAGCGAAGTCATTGATAAGGACCAAGCTCATTGAGACAGGTGAGGCAGTTATGTATAGTGAGCCTGAGAAGCGTGTCATGTCAAGGTCTGGTGATGAATGTGTTGTGGCTCTAACAGACCAATGGTACCTCACATATGATGATCTTGAATGGAAGAAATTGGCTGAGGAGTGCTTATCCCAGATGAATCTCTACGCTGATGAGACAAAACATGGCTTTGAGCATACTTTGGGCTGGCTAAATCGGTGGGCTTGCTCACGATCTTTTGGGCTTGGTACGCGCATTCCATGGGATCCAGATTTTCTTGTTGAGTCATTATCTGACTCCACTATTTACATGGCTTATTACACTGTTGCCCACTTTCTACATAATGAGGACATGTATGGTTCTAACAAGACCCATCCTATTAGACCTGAGGAAATGACTGATGATGTCTGGAATTTTGTCTTCTGTGATGGTTCATATCCAAAATCATCAAAAATAGAACCATCTATTCTTAATAAGATGAAACAGGAGTTTACATATTGGTACCCGTTTGATCTTCGAGTCTCTGGAAAGGACCTCATTCAGAATCATCTGACATTCTGCATCTTCAACCACACAGCAATCATGGCCAAGCATCACTGGCCACGCGGATTCAGATGTAATGGACACATTATGCTCAATTCGGAGAAGATGTCTAAGTCTACAGGAAATTTCAGGACACTGCGTCAGGCCATTGAGGAATTTTCTGCTGATGCTACTCGGTTCAGTCTAGCTGATGCTGGAGATGGTGTGGATGATGCTAACTTTGTATTTGAGACTGCAAATTCTGCAATCCTTCGCCTCACTAAAGAGATTGCATGGATTGAAGAGGTTTTAGCTGCAGAGGCATCCTTGAGAACAGGACCACCATCTACTTATGCTGATCGGGTGTTTGAAAATGAAATAAACATTGCTGTTTTAACGACAAGGAAGAATTATGAAAAATGCATGTTTAGAGAGGCTCTAAAGACTGGATGCTATGATCTCCAAGCTGCCAGAGATGAGTACAGGTTATCTTGTGGAAGTGGGGGCATGAATCGTGACTTGGTATGGCGTTTTATTGATGTGCAGACACGGCTTATCACTCCTATCTGCCCACACTATGCTGAACATGTTTGGAGGGAGCTTCTGAGGAAGGATGGATTTGTTGTGAATGCTGGCTGGCCTACAGCTGATTCTCCAGATGAAACTCTTAAGGCTTCCAACAAGTACTTGCAAGATTCAATTGTTTTGATGAGGAAACTTCTTCAAAAGCAAATCATGGGTTCAAAGAAATCCAATAAGAAGGGAGCTCCTGCTGCAACACTAACTGAAGAGAAGATTACAGGTTTGATATATGTGAATGAGCAGTTTGATGGATGGAAAGCAGAATGCTTGAATATACTTCAGAGCAAATTTGACAGAAACACAGGTACTTTTGCACCAGAAGGGGAGATATTGGAGGCACTGCAAAAAAGTTCGGTTGGTCAAGATGCAAACTTTAAGAAAGTGCAAAAGCTTTGTATGCCTTTCTTGAGGTTCAAAAAGGAAGAGGCTATTGCTATTGGGGTTCAAGCCTTGAATCTGAAGCTTTCGTTCGGTGAGATTGAGGTTCTTCAGGAGAACTCGGACTTGATCAGGAGGCAAATTGGTCTGGAGTTGGTGGAAATATTGTCTGCAAATGACCATGATGCTAGAGCCAAAGCTGGTAGTTTATCCTCTCTGTTGGATCAAAATCCTCCTTCTCCTGGACAGCCAACTGCCATCTTTTTGTTGAGGTGAGAGGATTCATTCACGTGCCAACTTAAATTTATCTACAGGAATGTGGCCTATGTTGGTGCGAGGCTTGTCTTTTTGTTTGTGGCCAGCAAACTATTTCCTTTATTTTTTATAATCGCATGCATTTATAATGTATTTAGATTTTCTGGTGTATCCCGTGTTTGCTTTTCCTATGCCTGTCCTGGTTAATTAAGCATAGAAAGTGCTTGAATGTTAACTTCTTATCAGTTGAATTGGTACCCAACTCTCAGGCTAAAGATCAGCGTATTTCCTTTTGTGTGCTGTCTTTATTTACTCATTCTGATTCTATTTCTGTTTGGGAACAGATTTGTTGTCTAATTAAGTGTTGACTGTGGCTTGCTGTTTAAACTGCTTTGAGCTTGTTTTTAAGCTTATCGACTTGGGTTAGGAGATTCTTCTATCAGACTGCTGGTTTGAGTCTCCATATAGCTGCTTATTCCTACCAGTTTGTAGATTATTTTACGAAGTTCTTAAAATTAATCAGATAGCCATGTAGTACATCGGCATTATGTCTCAGATTGAAAAGCTACACTTGTTGGAGGAAATGTTCCTTATCTTTGCTAGCATCCAGTGATGGTAGCTTAATTCTATACATGAACCTTGTGATTTTGTCATAATGCTTTCCCTGTTCAAAATTTGTTCTTGACTTCTGTTTTCCTTGAAAACACATTCAAGATATCTTACTGCCATACATGGCCGTGTTGTGCTAAAAAAAGATATGCTCTAAAATTTGGCTTTTGTCCTTTTATCCTACAGCAACAGGTAGTTTACGAACGGTGCATGGAAATATGGTTGAGAGGTTTTTCATTACTTGATTTCAAAGCCGATGACTTTCCCATACAAGTTACTTTGAAGGAGCTCCGGGATGCAGAGTTCTTTCAAGAAATTTGCTCCTGGATTGCAGTGAGTTGTAAAAGGAGGTCTGTTATTGCATTAACTGTCTCCTTTTGTTGTCTAAGATGCCGTGTTCCTCTTGTTGGTTTCTACAAACTAGATATAGATGTTTTGGGAATTCAGAGATGGTTTTTCTTCCATTATAAGTATTCTCTACCCTTGTGCTTTCCTGGTAATGCATTTCTCTATACAATTATAAATATTGAGTCTGTTAGGTTATATTGTAGTTCTGTTCTGAAAAATTAAAAAGACAAATGCTGGGCAATTTCTCTCTGGTAAAAGAATTTACCATCTGATGATCAGGCATAAGAGATGAGAGTTGTTACTGTCAAGAGACCCTCGTTGGTATATTCGACTTGAGAAACCTCAACCTTTCGCATTTTCTATGTATACTCTGGTATTTACCAAGCATCAATTCAATTACAGTGAAGAGAAATCTTCAATATGCTTTTAGCTGCCTACTCAGTAAAAGCAATGCATGTTTTTCCAAAATGATAGCAAATTTCTTCGCAAGTGCATGAAAATTTGTGTAGGAAATGGTACTTTTTAGAAAGAAAGAAAAAACAAGAAAATCTACTCTGGGCAAAAGGGTCTGTCCAAGTCATCCCTGTGGCTAGGAATGGTGAAGTGCCTTAACCTTCCAACTTGTTTCTTCATGTATCCTTCACAAAGAAATGACATGGAGAACTTATCTTCCACCTCTCTGTTCACATCATGCACAAAGACATCGGTCTCTCCCTCTTTCCTGTTCCGTGCCATCATTCCAGCTGTAAATATGGCAGTCATTCTCCCCGGTGCCTCATCGTGGTAGCCTGTTGGTGCATCAACCATGATCAAGTCCCATTCTATCTCATAAACTTCACTAGGCAAACCTTTCATGGCAAGTTGGCACATGGAGAACTTCGGATCACTTACTGCTGTGCACTCCGGTCCCTTTCCTACTTCCATGAGAATGGCAGCTTCGTTCACCTTGCTGTCATATGTGACATGATGGGACTCTAACATGGGAAACCGGCGTTTAATTTGCGCGATCCAAGCTTCATCTTCTTCTAAGAAAACTGTTCGTCCACCGTAGTTGAGTGCACTCCACATAAGGCTATCATGACCGAGGCCAAAAACCAAGAAGTTACATGGAGATTTCTTTTCTAAAACTTTGGCACTCACTGATATTTCTTTGCGTGTCTGCTGTGGGGTGATGGTTGAGGTTGTGTAGTGAACGAGAGCTTGAGTCAGGGAGCGTGGGATCGTAGTGCATGCTTGTGAGCAATTCGTTTCTCTGGCTTCTTTCACGGGGTTTAAAACTCCTGGTTGAGAGGTGGGAGATGGACTTTCCTGGGAAGACGACATGCTTGATCGCAACACGAAAAGCACAAAGAAAGCAAGGAAGACACCAAAGAGGAGCATCTTAAGATTGGTGATTTGTTGGCCTTTAGGCCTCATATTGGATTTGATCTCTGGGATAGAATGAGAGAAACTAGAAAAAAGGTCCTTTACCTTTGCGGGTTTGGAATGGAAAAGCAAAGGGGACTGGATATTGTTTGTCTGTGTTTTGGAAGCTGCATGCAAAGATTATATTTCGGTAGGTTTGAGTTGAGAAGTAGAGAGTTTGAGGGTTGAAGATAGTGATTGCTTCTTGATGCTTAGGCAGGAAGGGAAGGAACACTGGATTGGATGGATACTTGATGAAGACTAGATAGCTGCAAAGTTTATGGACGAAGCAAGCTTTTTTGTTGGTAGACCTGCAAGTTTGGTGGTATGTTGTAAACAGATTTTTCTGAGTTTCTTCGTTCTGTCAACGTTATGGACTTCTAATTCTTGGTTTGTGGCCATGTGGGTTTGGACTGTAGAGTAGAGGGTGCTGTCTTTCTTGTGCACCTCTCCAAGTTTCAGACTTTAATGTATATGAAAACTTGTTTCTGAATGTGTTTGTTTAACTTTAAATTTTACATTGGCGTTGCAAAAAACGTAATAAGATATTTGATAACTTATCAAACAATATTTTATACTGCAATATCCATTAAAAACTTAAGTTGGAAATACAATTTTTATAAAGCAGTTTTTACATGTTTTTTTAATTGAGTTTCAAACTAAATATTTTATACATGTTTTTTGCTATACGTAAACTTCAATCATAATTTTTATCAATTATATATCTAAATACAACTAATCACATCTTTTTAAAACTTATTTTTTAAAAAAATCACAATCACAATAAAAACTATCTAAAAAACAAATATATAATAAAATTTCCCTTCTAAAACCTTGGTTACCATAAATCTATAATTTATAGCTTTTTTAAAACTTATATTTTTAAACCACAATTGTAAAAGGTACCACAATATATATATATATATATATATATATATATATATATATGAGATGAATTTTTGAATAAAAAACAAATAAAAAATATATTTTCATGAATAAAAAAACTTATTTTAACTTTTACAAAAGCAAGATTTAAAACTTATTATAGGTGAGGTAAGTGTAAAAAACAGAAATTATTTAACTAACCAAACAGTTTTTTTTTTTATAATTGAATAAAAATAAAAAAATTACAATAATACCAAACACGAATTCATTTTGCTTTATCTGAAAAAACAAAAAAAAAATCTTGCAGGACTGCAGCCAGATGATCTTTTTCCGCGAAAAAGAAGTTATTTTACAGATTACCATGTAGAAAGGTAATAAAAAACCTCAAGCTAAAGCCTTCTTGATGAACTGGTAGGATAACTTCTCAAATGAAAAAGCACCTCACTTGTGAACATTTACCACTACTTCCTGGTAATATAAAGGAAAACAAAGAAGAAATCTTGGGTTTTTTAGTATATCAGTGATTCTTTTTTTTTTTTTTTTGGTGCAGAGAAAGATCATTTCAACCTTGCCACAATTGTTTTCTTCTTCACCAAGACTCTTTTTTAAGTAGAATTTTAAGGGAATTCGAGAGAGCAATTGTAACAAGGCCAAGACAAGACATATAAGAAGTTAGTAACACCTCATTTATTAAGAGAAGATCCAAGCTCAAATCCCCTCTGGAGAAACGATAGGATTTTCCAGAAAAGCAAAGGAAAATGTATCTGTGATTGATACAAAGGAAACACAGAAATTCTACTCAATAATCCAGAATCAAATGGTTTTTTTTTTTATTCATTATATTGCTATTCATCGTGTGCCTGCTAGGGCAAAGAAAAGAACGAGTTACACTTTGTATTGTTATAAAGCTACCCTGAGCAACATTTTGGAGTGGCATCTAGGATTATTGCAGCCTCTCCACAGAATGAGGGAAAATTGATCAAAAAAAAATAATAATCAGATTTTCAGCTGTAGAAAGTATACCTTTGAAACTGGACAGACCAAAGAGAGTGATTTGGCAAACACATACTTGGTTGGTGTCATGAAAAATCCATCGCCAATCTTGTACTACACCAGAGGTGATGGATTTGATTGGCATTTCATTCATTTCTCGCCGTTTTGCGGTTCGATGTCATGCCAATTATGGAAGATGCTTGTAACTATCTGATGGAAAGATGCCACTGATATTCCTTAATTGTCATAAGGAATATAAAAAAGTTGTGTCATTTGCCATGCTCTCTTAACCCAGGGTCACTGACCATTTATTCTCTGATGATAAAGTAGTGATTGAGACTGTCCACTTTCATTGTTGTTCTTTTCCAAACAAGCTTTACGCATAGCTCGCTGGATTTGTCTCTCGTGCTCTTTGAGCATTTCCTCAATGTTTCCACCTTGAGGCACCAATGGTCCAGAGTAATGAACACGTCCTTTCTTTGCAGAATAACCCTGTGACCACAAGCAAACAGTGCAAGTGATTAGTGCATTTCTACAAAAAGTTTCGAGTGAACAAACGAAAGTCTAGAATAACCATTCAAGGTACAAAAGCAAAATTTTAACCCTGTCCTCAAACAAGTCATACACATTGTTAGCTTTGCAAGCACATCACTAAGATTTTGAAAGAGCCAGTGTCACTCAATGCCTCCATATCGAGAGCAATAAGCAATCAGACTAGACATAACCTTGCATTTGCATTTCAGTTAATTTTTCATGTAATCCAAATTTAAATTTTCACAAAGTCCAGTTCCACTCAAAAACCAGGAATGACTGAATCAGAGGGGTCAAGGCAGCCTTTTTGTTGTTCTTCCAACTACATTAATTGAATGAATCATGACAGGGACGAGGAAGAAGATTATTGAACATATAATTGCTGGTGTAATTCCTTTACCATTGTAGACTCCAAACCAGGCTTCTTATGCGAGAAATTTGGCCCTCCTAATAGACTGTGGGAGGAGTCGTCCAGATTGTTGTATCTAACATTAAAACTCTCCTCTGGCCAGTGCGAATTCACGTTAGTTGAACTGCAACCTTGAAAGTGTGAATCGCCTCTAACTGCAACTGAATTAGAAAATCTAGACAGGACTGCTTCCCGTTGAACAAAAGATCCCTGAGCGCTCAACTCTGCAGTCTGCCTTGGAGAAATAAAGTCTTGGCTAGGTGCCCTAAGAGCAGCATCATTGATATTCATATTACGTGAAGATCCAAAGTTTGTAGGATGCATTGACTGGCCAGAATGAGAATAGACATTTCTTGTTGTTCCTTTGGCTGGACCAATAGGGTAGCCAGAACCACCATCCTCTTCATGATTGTACTGTTCACTGATGCTTATTTGGTTAGGCTGCCCTTGTCGCTTCTGTAATAGATATATAACAGAGGTAAATCATGACCTAAAAAACTAGTTCTCCATAGCATAAATAACTATAGGAACCTTCAGGAAATATAGGAACCTTCAGGAAATATAGTCACAATTTACCTGTATGGATGCCTGCAACTCTGCATTGGCATCTGGTGCTGGCACAGCTTTACTTTCTTTTGAACTCCTTCTAGTTGATTCATGTCCACGACCTTTACCTCCAACTGCTCTCCGCCTGGTTGCAAGATGATAAAGAGGTGGCATAAATAAAGTGCAGGAAAAATAAAATTCAACCACTACTAGATCGATATCAGGACCTGATTGAGGATTTCTCCATCATTGAATCAATTAAAAGTTTATATTTCCAAGTTTATATTAGTGACGGAAGCTAGACAGACAGTCATCGGGTTCAGAGATTATGTGTCTGATTAAGGGCATCACAGTAATCCACAAACAAACATTGTTATTACTTTTGAGTTTTATTCATCACAAAAACAACCTTTTTTATTATTAATAACAAAAGGAAAAGGGGCAGCTTAACTGCTTTTGATGATTTGCAATAACAAGGCCACATCCAACTCTTGTCAAAAAGACAGATGTCAGGGGAAAATAATATGGTGAAATTCTTTACCTTCTAGCATCCTCATCCCGAAACTTTACATCAATCTCCTTGGTTGGTGGGTACTTGGGCAAACTTGATGGATCACAAGGAAGAGGCTTCGTCTTGAAGAACTGGGGAAGAGAAAAAATTCCTGAGATTTAATCATTTAAAGCATGCAAGTTCCAAATTAACAGAATGGAATGTAAAGAAAGTTAATATAAGCATCACAAAGCCTGATAATACCACCAACGAAAAAAGAAGTGTAGAATAATTAAAGGGTTCTATTTTTATCACCACTTGTGACAGGTAAACTACCAAAAGGAAACCCATTATGAATGCTGTTTCGATCACCATCCTCATCTTTAGCAATAGCCATGCCTTTTTTCATCAATTTATCCACTCATAGGCAAAGTCAAACTAGCAGACAAACTTTACTGCAGGAAGGATGTTCAGGACTCGGATTTTACTTTTGCTAACTGCTCTGGGTGATATTCTAAAGGGGTGTTTTGGAATGTAGTGCAGGGTGCTTTTCAAAATAGCCTTTTGCTTTAAAATACTTCAAAATGAATTATTTTTTTTCAGATTTTTTTTTTTAAATTTTTGATATCAAGCACATCAAAAACACTTGAAAAAACAATCAATTTAATGTTTTTTTAAGCCAAAAACACTTTTGAAAAGCACCTAAACGCAGAAGGAGAAGTTGTGTCAAACACCCTGTAAATCCGAAACTGAACATTAACAATTAATCGAGTGTAATATGATAATCGGATAAATAATGCTTCTGCTTCAAAAATTCTAGGGAAAAAAGCCCCAACATATGTGGAAAATATCGTAAGTGAAGAAGAGTTGCACTTGTAGACGTTTAAGACTCACAAAAATTCACAAGGTGAAATCATATTGTAATATAGAACTCGAATTACCTCACTATCAATTGCTGAAAAAGCAGTACCACGGGGCTCAGGTTCTACTGCAAGAAGGACATCAAGCAGGGACAAAGCTGATGACGGAAAGTCCTTATATGTCTCAGCAACACAACGTTTATAAGGATGCTGAGGTTTAAAAATGGTTGCATGTGGCAGTTTTGATCTCTTCCAGTACTCATCAGAAGGAGACCCACAAAGTTTGAAGATTTTGTGCAGTTGCTCCACCTACATATGATAGACATAAGATCTTGACACCCAAATAATTTGGCTAAATGTGAATATGCACTAACATTCTTTCATCAATCTTCCAGGCCACAATATTCAACAGACGAAAGTAACATAGGTTCAACAGAGCTATAGAAAATTTGAACAAACACATTGCATGAAGGATTAAGATCGTTTCATTGATGCAAAAACACAATTTTCAGGAACCTAATTGCCAGTGACCATAAATCTGAAACTAAACAATGCCATATAACATGTCATGATGCTGATCTTGCTGCTCTCATCTGTAGAAGCCATCTTCGGGCAAATCCACATACCATAAAGAAACCTTCATATGCCTACAGTTGTTGATCTGAGAGATTTTTCCCTAGATTGATGCAGAGACACCTGCTGTCACAGTGATCAAGGTCATGATGGCCAAACAGTTAGCCATTAATGGACAATACTCAAAACAGATCTTTTGATCAGCAGGTCTATTAAGACAGCCATTCATGAGATGATCACTAGGCTGCAACATGACCTCATAAACAGGAATATTTTTTTTGTAAATGTTCCTATGTTGGCATAATTCATAATTTAGGGTATTTCACCATTGGAAATTGCCACTTCTAGTCAAGGATCAACAATTAACAATTCAATATGCTTAACAAGTTAATAATATATTAAGGCATTATTTCAATTATATAAAAAGAAAGCTACCTCAGTTCTTCCAGGCATGATAGGCTTCCCAGCAAACAATTCTGCAAGAATGCAACCAGCGCTCCATAGATCCACAGCAACTCCATAGTCTGTGGCACCAAGCAAAAGCTCTGGAGGTCTGTACCACAATGTAACTACCCGACTTGTTAGAGGCTGCTTCTGAGGTGAAGAGAAAAAAGTTGCCAGTCCAAAATCAGCAATCTTGAGATTGCCATTAGTGTCAATCAGAAGATTTGATCCCTTTATATCACGGTGCAATACCCCACGGTTGTGGCAATGTTCAAGTCCATGAAGCAGCTGCTGCATGTAACATTTAATCTGCAGGAAAAAAACTTCAGATCAACCTTTAACAAAGAAAAAAATATGGTAATGGATTAGCCAAGTTCATTCATTTGCTGTGAAGAAATAAGATCCGGTAAAGGACCAAATCTTTAAAATTGGGTGAGGATGAATCCCAGAGACAAAAATTCAGTTGAAAATCATCATTGCACTTACAACCTGCTTATCTTAATAAGGGAAAAAAATCTCCTAGCTTCCTTTTATTCTAAATGTTTTCATTTTGCTGGCCTTTCTAATGGCTTGATGAGGCAAAACCATAAATAGTGTTATTATGAATTGCCAAGGAAAATAAAAATTTGATGCAAAAAGCCATTTCTTAGAACTAACCCATAGGAAATAAGGTGGCTTTCAGACACTCACGTCAATATATTGAGTTAAGCAAGTTTCACCTGGGTTCTTGACAATTTTCAAAAGAGTTCAAAACTGTACTTGAAATAGCCACTCTAGAGTTTTGTCATAAAATTTCTTCTTCTTCTTGTTTTTTTTTTTCTTGTCAAATTATGTTAGGATCCAAAATATTATGTATCAATTATTCTCACAGTTAAAGTTCAAATGAGATAGAGCAAGAACCTGTGCTTCGGTGAATTTAATCCCTGGTGAGGCCAAAAGCCCTGCAAGGTCATGCTCCATGTATTCAAATACAAGGTATAAACTGCCAGACATTCTTGAAGCAATGACACCCTCAAGCTTCATAACATTTGGGTGATCAAGCCTGCGCAAAACAATGATTTCTCTTGCCATAAAGCGAACACTTTCTGGATCCATATTAGCAAAGCGCACCTTCTTCAATGCCACTATCTTATTTGTTTCAAGATCCCGAGCTTTGTACACACTGCTATATGTTCCCTGTCCAATCTGCATTGTTTGCAGAAAAGTTTACTGGTAAAGAACTGGGCAATAAACCAAGGAGTAGACAGCATTTAACATGGTGGTTGCTCAAAAACCAAGCATTGAATATCAAATAAAAAACATGCCAAGTTGCTGAGAAACTTTCAGTTTCAAATTGATTGAAACAAACAAATCTGAGAGGAGTGCTTGTCCAACAGAACCTAGAAGAATGCTTGCTTCAGGGAAGAAGCCATTTTGCAAGAGACATGACTCGTTGCCTGCAGTAATATAACAGCGCCTCCATCCCTCGGACTAGCATGTTTCACCATTTTTGTCAATTTTACTGTTCAAAAACTTTCAGGGGTAAACAGAACATTTATTCTTACAAGAATATCAAAGTAGTCAAGGGTAAAAAATTCAGAAAGAAATTACATTTCCAGAGAAACCAAAAATCTCTACAAAGACAGCATCCATCTTTTAACCAATGACCAAAAGGCAACTGAATTTGAACAAAGTAATATGACTGCACTCTCAATGCACCCAAAACTAGGTTGTCCATTAGGAACCTAAGATATATGCGCCCGCAAGCATGCTTGCACATATACACATATTGTAGGTATAGCATGAGGGGTGTTGGTTAAGATTGTGCTGAGAATACATTTAAACATTGAAGAGTTATTGAATATATCGCAAGCTATAGCCAACAGGATGTATATGCCAATTAGCTATTATTTTCAAGTTCATGGAAAGAGGAAAATGAAACCACTTTTTTTTAACAATTCACTCAAATTATCAATGGACAAGACAAAAACAACGAGAATCATGGAGACATACACCAAACTGACCTTATCCAGCTTCTCAAATGAATCTGCCCTTCGAGGCACCCATCCAATGATTGCTTCTCCAGCTACAGCAGTGAGCCAAGAAGGCCAACCAGCAACAACCTGTGCTCCTCTCTCTCCATTGCTCATACTCACTATACTAGAAGTGATTCGATTATTAGCCTTTTCGATTATTTCCTTCTTTTCCCCCTCATCGGATGATACTGGAGCATACCCCACGTTATCGTTTCCAGGTTGATTCGATATCAAGCTAGCTGTGGCATCATTAGCACTGCCATCAACCTCTACCACGACTTCATCTTTTCTGGATAAAGAGACTAAACGTTTGGCAGGCTTGTTTTTTTCTTTTCTTCTCACATTATTGTCTAAAAAATTATTTGCTCGACCGCCTTTCGAGCAAATGCAGCCCATAATTCCAATCCAGAATTCTCAACCGTGTGACTGGTTTTACTAACTTCAATTCTTTCCAGCATCAACCCCAAAATATCATCATCTCCAACGTATAAATGTCTTAACTTATCCTACTCCGCATCTAATCAATCAATGTAGTTCTTGAAAGTTGAAAATTCTTAACTTTTGATATCAAGCTCCAACACAACAAGAAGAACCCAGATCACCAATTCAAAGGAAACAAATGATAAACATAAGAATCAATGGTAAATGCCCCAAGAAGAAAACTTTGAAAAAACTACGATCAACCCAGATCCTAAATCAAAAGATCAATAAAAAAACCATTTTGACATATCAACAAGAACCCAGATCCCAATCAGGTACAAATATTGAGATACAACATTCAAAGATAATAGTTTCAAAACGTAGAAACAAACTAAAAAGACCCTTTTTTTGACAACTACTAAAACCATGCAAAAAAAAAAAAACCCAATTACAAGGCAAAAAAAGAAAAAGAAAAAAAGGATAAATTTGGACCCTTTTTTGGTCTTTGCAAGGTTATTGTGCGACAGCAGGGTTGAAAGAGAAGGAGAGGGTATTTCGGATCTGGATATTTCCTAGAAATGCGAATACCCTTTGAAAATGAGAGATATTTTTTTGTTTCAGACAGGTTGTTCTTTCAAACTTCACTTCTGTTTTTAGCTTTTTTACAGACAACACTACTCCCGCAAGAAAGATTTGATTTTTTTAGAAGCAAAGCAAAGAAACAGAACACAATGATGCCAAGTGATGTGTGAGTAAGCGAATGAGCGAGTGAGAATTGAGAGGAGTGGGGATCCATACATCACATTAGCTTCTTCTTCATCTTCTTCCTCCTTGTTTTTTCTTGGCTCGTCTTGTTAGAGAAGCAAATAACAAAGGGATTTCTTCTTCTCGTGAGAAGAGAAACAGAGGCTCTTCCACGTGGCGACACAGTGGGGCCTGCATGTCCTTGTGGGCCCCGCAGTGGAAATCTAGCGTGATTGTGACTGCACTGCAGGGGGGCCGGAGGAGAAGGCCACCATCATCATGGGCTGGGTCTTCTGAGGTTTATATTCGACCTAGCTCGTGCTCTTGAACTCAATCGAACCATCTTTATGACGCCCATGTTAAATTGTTACGCCTAACAAGTATTAAGATAATTTAAAAATATTTTTGTTATTGAGTAAAAATAATTATTAAAAATATTGGCCATTTTAAGAATATAAAATACAAGACAGAAAGATGAGTATACATGAAAGGGAGAGGGAAAGAGTGGTTGGATATGAACATAAAATAAAGGACATATTGTTTGGAAAACTATTAGTTTATAGCGTATTTGAAGGTATGATTATAGTTATTTTTTAAAATATATTTTATTTAAAAATATTTTTTTTTATTTTAAAAAAATTATTTTAAATATTAACGCATTTAAATGATTTAAAAACATAAAAAAATATTAATTTAAAATAAAAAAAATAAAAAAATAATATTTTTTTAAAAAAGCGCTTTTGAAACATAGTGGGTGTTTGACAGTGTGGTAATGGTTGCTTTTCAAATAGCTTTTCGTGCTGAAATGCATGCCAATGATTTTTTTTTATTCTTTAAAAATTATTTTTGACATCAGCACATCAAAACGATCCAAAAAGTACAAACCGCACTCAATTTCAACAAAAAAAAATCAAATTTGTTGGGAACGCAGTTTACACCGCTTTCCCAAACGGGCACATAAAAACAAACAGGATTAATGTAATTTTTGTCTTGAACAAGATGTCTAACATTCTCGTAGTTAAAAATTGAGAATTTGTTTAGAGTTCATTAGTTGATAGGGTGTGCATGTGAAATCGGAATATCTTTTAAAAATTATTTTTTAAACTTTTCTATTTTTATTTATTATTAAAAAAGTTGGTCAATAAAAATATTTTTTAATCAAGAAAAAAATTAGCTTGATTTCTAAGATAGTGTTTTCCTTTTATTTTTGACGAAAAACACTTTTCAGAGAGTTGCAAAAAATTCAAAAGTCTCTTGTTATCAGTTGATTATATTAAATTTGATCATCAATCTTTTGATTGTTATATATTTTGTTTTGAATTTTTTTCTCAATCTTGTCCATTATAATTTTATTTAAATTTTTTTTATATCAACCTTGATCCTTATTTTTTTTTTATTGTTATTTAATTTTTTTCTTATCATTTTCTTAATTGAAATTTCTTATCTTTCAGATTTAGTCCATGTTTTATTTATTTCTATTTATTTTACTTGAAATAATTAATGGAATTGATTTGTTTTTCAATTTCATCCTCCTTTAATTTTTTAATCTATCAAATTTGATCTTCATTATTTTTATTTGTTTTGTTTAAAATAATTTATGAAAGCAAAATTTTTCAATTTCATCCTCTAATTTTTTATTTTTCAAATTTAGTCCCTGTTTTTTTTGATAAAATTGAAAAAATAAAATATTAATAGTTATTTTTCAGCCCATTTTCCATAACATAGTCAAATACTGGAAAGTATTTTTCAACTCATTTTGCATAACACTGCTAAACATCAGAAAATAATTTATTTTTTAAGAATTCATTTTCTATGAAAACCACTTTTCAAAAAAAAAAAAACTATTTTCCAATAAACAAATAGAGCCTAACAATCATACCATCTTCTTTGTGTATCGAATTTGTAGCTATTAAACTTGGTTGGTTGATAGAAGAAATTTAAGATTTGAAATCTGATCAAGGTTATATTTTTAGTTGAATTGAACAAGAAATTAGCCTAATGAAACCCAGTTGACTTAGTCGGGTTTTCAATAACCCAACCAACCTTAGTCGACTTGGGAAAACTAATGGTGATGTTAAGTTTCTTAGTTATTTTTAAAGATTTTATAGGAAAAATGAAAAATTAAATTATTGTTTTCAAATACTTGTTATTCATAAATAGGTGATCAAACAAAAATAGTGAATAGGTCATTAACTATTTTATTATGTACTGTCATTTAAAAGTTTGGAGTGTTTATCGTTTCTTGAGTTTGTATATAATAAGAATGTGCATTTTAATACTAATTACTCATCATTTTGAAATTGTTTATGGTTTTGATCCACTGACTCATTCTATTACATGACATTAGCTTCTTCTTGATCTTCGCTATCTTCCTCACTATCTGTCTTGTTACATAAGTAAATATTAACATAAAGATTTCTTCTTCTTCTTTAATATTGTTTGTTTTTACATTTGAGATTGTACGTTGATGAATTTTAAAAGTGTGCTTGGCTTGAAAAAACATTAAATTAATTCTTTTTTAGTGCTTTTTTAGTTATTTTGATATGATGATGTTAAAAATAAAAATAAAATCTGAAAAAAAAACATTTTAATGCTTTTTTAAGTGAAAAAAACTTAAAAAAAATACTCTACACTGCAATACTAAACACACATAAGAAAAGAAATCATTGTTTGGGTTGGAGAAGAGAGGTTTATAAAACACAAAAAAAAAAAAGAGTAAACATGAGAGGCGGAAGATTAGTTGGTCTGATGAGATAACTTTAGACATATCGTTTAAATCATTGGTCTAGTGCTAGATATGGATTTTTCTTGAATAATTATAAAACACTAAAGTGCATAAGCTTTTCACTATAAACACATCATAGTTCATCCTATCACATTTTATTGTGGATCAACTTCCTTTTTTTTTCAATTTAGTTTATAAATTTTTTTTTGCACAATTACATCCTTTTTAGGCCAAATTCAAGGGCAAATAAATTAAACTTGTTGACTAAGGATAAAATTGAAAGGCAGGGGACCAAAGTATAAAAATGCCATAAATGGGTGACGGTTTCAAAGTTCACACAAAGTTTATTTAGTCCTCGCACTTTAAAAATTATACATATTAGGTCCCTCAATATTTTTTTCGATTCAATTATGGTACAAAAAGTTATTTTTGTTATTTTTAGTCAACAGTTTGGGAGATGGGAGAGAGAGGTCACTAGATTTTGATGGTAAAGAGAGAAAGATGTTGTTGATACTAATTTTAGCTACCAAAATGGTTCATTTTTGTGTCAAATGATTTTATTTGGTGATGAGAGTTCATATTAAGTTTTTTTTTTTTTTACTTTGAAAGTGCCTAGAAAACATATTTGAGCTCGAGAAGATTTTTTATTTTGAGTTTTGGAATGGTTTTTTGAGAGGATGGACAAGTTTGTCAAGGTTTATATGGTGTTATCTAAGTATTTTATTTCAAAAATGGTTTGGAAAATGGGTTTTTGATAAAAAATAATCTTCAACCCTGATTTTTCAACCACTACAATGGCTAGAATCTAGATAAAATCAGATGATACATTGTTTAATTTATATGTTTTTTTTTAAAATTTATTTATATTAAAATTAATACCCCTTCTCTATTTTATTTTATTTATATAACCTTTTTTAAATGACAATTATTTTTTTAGTTATTTTGTATAGATTTAATTTAAGCCTATTAGCTAATTATGATTTATTTTATCAACAATATTATATAAATAGTTGAAATAACATTGAAAAGATAGATTTTTATCGTGATTAATAATTAAATAATGTGAGGCCCTTCTTCTGTGTTATTCATTAAACTTTTAGAGTTTATCAAATATTTTGAATATTTTATCTATGTGGAGTTCTGACTACATACATTCGGTTAATTGAATTATTGGGTCGAGGTTTTCTTATTTAATTTTAGATTTTATAATGAGTATTCGAATTCTTGATTGTATATCCTAAGATTTAGCATTTCGAGTTTACATTGTTATCTTGATAGAATTAAATTTTATTGAAATATTACTTTGTAATTATTAAAATTAAATTCAAATGAAATATATACAAAATAAAGATTTAATTACTCTATTATGGATTTGAAATAAATATTTTATACGTGGATAATGTTTAGAAACATAAAAAGAATCTTGAACAAGAAAAAAAGGAAAAAATATAGGATGACCAAAATCTTTAGGAAGAAATTACATTTCGTAATAGAAAATTATAAAAAAAGGGTAAATTTTGAATATACTAATTATATATTTTTTCTATTTCTACACATATTTTCTAGATATAAATACAATACCAACATTCAACATCATCATTTGACAAAAATTTAACCAGTGCTACTTCGTTCTATTAAAGAAATAAAAATAAATTAAGGAATATGATTAATATAGTAATACATGGAATGAGAATAACACTATAAGAAAATCAATAAAAATCATATATTAAAACATATTAATTTTAGATGAACTTCATTAAATATTGTGGATTCTTATGTTTCCACCTCCTCCTTTGACATATGGAATGCATATCCTATTTGAATGAAAATTTCCAAAAACCAATGTTTAAATATTTACAAAAATATTATATATATATAAAACATCAATATTTTAAAATCTCACTTCTTGTACTTATTATAATAGTCTTCCTCCTCTTAATTGCGCCTCTAGTATAAAATCAAACACCCACCTTAACATTTTCACCAAATTAACAAAAAAATTAACACGCATTTCCTCCATTTTTAAATAATTTTTTTGCATATATATTCTCTTCAAAATCTTCACAAAAAATTTACTTTTAATTCTCATCAATCTAACTCTCAACCCTTATTATTTTTTATTTATTTAATAGTAAAGATATTCTCGAGCCCGCTTGCCGTGAAATCAAGTTCAGATTCGTTTGGACAATCAAACAAGCTTCGTAGGAACCAAAGTGGGTGAGTTATTCTAATCCTTGTTTTAGATTTCCTTAACCAGACAACCAAGCGCACGCTCTTTTATCTTAGCCTTATTTAAATAAATAAAAAGAGAGAAGGAAAGAAATAAGACAGCTTGCCGTTAAGGCAGACCCACGTAGGTAAGGGATAAGCGACGAAGCAAATCTGAAATTCGAACCTGTAGGTTCGGATTACACAGCTGGAGACAGGCTGTCTCCAACAAAGTCCCACTTAACTACACGGTCTCTCTCTCTCTCTTCCCCCCTCTCCCTCTCCCCCGCTACCTTTCTCTCGCTACCTCGGTCTTTCAAGTTAGGGTTTTCTTTATCTTGCTTCGTTGTTGTTGGAATCCCCATTTCTCTTTACCAGATCAAGTTTCTCTGCTTTGTAAGCTTTCGATTGATCTGAATTTTTCTCATTTTAGCTTTCTTTTTTGTCTGCTTGGAGTTTTGCATCTTCCTTTACGATGATTTTTTGTTGTAGTTATCGTTTTCGTGTTTCTTTTGCGGTTTTTTCAGTGCATGGTGATTTGGAGATGTTATGAGGATAATGATAATTTTTTTTTCATTTTTTTAAATTATTTATTTGTATGTTTGGTTGAGAAAGTGAAGAAAATGAAAATTTTGATAATTTTTTTAAACTGTTGAAGTTGGAGAAAGCATAAAATTTTACTGAGGTTAATATTTTTTCTCTCGGAATTTAGTAAGATCTAAATAATGTGAAACGTTGAGATTTAAATTTGGTAAAGAAGAATTGATGCATGCACTTGCAATGATTTTTTTTAATAAACCATATGGAAGAAGTCTATAACGGCTCTTGTAGTTTGTTGTTTGTGATGCAGCATGATGATAACAGGGTTTCTTTTGGTTAATTATTAGTTATTTACTATATGCCAATGTTGTTCTTTGCTGGCAATGATGTTATTGCTTTTAATGGTTTCGTAGTTATTTAATGATCCATTAGGGTTTTAGTTGTCTTCTTTTTTCTAGGAATTCTGATGTTGATTTACAGATGTGTAACTGATATAATGTGCTACGCTGAATTAGGATGAATGTACTTATTTCGTCGCTAATGCCATGGAATGCATGATATATGTGATTTTGTTCGAGTCCTTGTAAAATGTGGTTAAAATTTGGGCAAGATATACTAATTGCAACTCGTCAAATACACTATAGGTTGACAAGCAGCCTTGTTTTTCTGGCAATCTGACTCCCTTGCCTTGCTAACTCTCAAACATGAACTTATCTGTATGTAGTTTCTTGTTAAAAGACTTGTTTCAATCGTGTAATCATTGCAGATGGTTCTTTACTTAATAAAGCTCTTCTGAGCTTGGTACTTGCAGGATTTGGGCGTTGATATATAAATGATAAGTATGATTTAAATTTCGGCACCTTTTTTGAGTATTTTTAATTTTTATGCCACAGGTGATTGGGCTGGAAAACTCGAGCCAGACAGAAAGCAGTGATATGTGGTGTTGGCTTTGGATTGATTGATGTCTGGCATCATACATGGGTTTGTCATCATTACTACGTGCAGAGTGAGGGTTGATTGCTCTGGGTGACTGGTTGGTTCAGTTTTCAACAATCTGATTCCAGTATTATTTTGGAAATTTCCAAATCAAAATTAATCCTCGGAAGGAAGTGCATGCACGACCAGAGGAGGATTCTTTGCGTCCATGCTGGCAGAGAGCATGCGTGGAATTTGTGCTTCGGGTAATGCCCCTGACGAGTGCTGCTGCCGATGCATTGGGTGTGGTGACAATTTGTCTAGTCGCTATTTTGATTCTTTTTGGTCTGGTGTGCATTGCTTACTCATTTTACTTCCGCTCTCGTGTTCGTAGTCAAGGCTTTTCTCAACTCAGCTATTTTAGTGGTCCCTGGATCATCCGAATAACAATCATCTTGTTTGTAATCTGGTGGGGTGTTGGTGAAATTTTACGGTTAAGTTTGTTGAGACACAAGGGTAGAGTATTGGATGTCCTTGACTACAAATGGCAGGAAACTGTCTGCAAATGCTACATTGTCTCGAATTTGGGTTTTGCAGAACCTTGCTTGTTACTCACCATCATATTTCTTCTTCGGGCGCCCTTACAGAAGATGGGATCGGGAGCTCTTTGTCGCGGGTGGAATGGGCAAACCGCATTATGTGTCCTCCTTTATTGCCTTCCAATGTTCGTCCTTCAGCTTGCTATTATTCTGATTGGGCCGCAATTACGGAGTAGATTGAAAAGGTTGCCTCATTATTTTACAATCACTGCTACTCATGGGATGCAACATGCTACCTCCGATATTGCGCATTGCACTTACCCTTTATTGAATACAATCCTTCTTGGGGTTTTTGCTTCTGCACTGACTGTCTACCTGTTTTGGCTTGGAAGGCAGATTTTGAAATTGGTCATCAATAAGGGTTTGCAAAAGAGAGTATACACGTTATTATTCTCAGTTTCAAGTTTCCTTCCATTGAGGGTTCTTTTACTTGGACTATCTGTTTTATCTAAACCAGAGCATTTTCTATTTGAAGCTCTTGCTTTCTCAGCCTTTCTTGCCCTTTCTTGCTGTGCTGGGGTGTGTATCTGCATGCTTATTTACTATCCAGTTGCTGATTCTTTAGCGCTGGGGGACCTTCGGGACTTGGAGGCTAGAAGACATGCTGCTGATGAAACCATTTCCCTGGTTGCAAACCAAAGCCATCTTGAAGAAAGTGGTATGAGCCCTGGCAGAAACTCTGACGCCTCAACCAAGCGTGGATCAATTTCTTTCCGGACTTACCAAAGAGATGGCACTTCTTCAGGGCCATTTGTGGAACTGAGCCTTTTTTCACCAAGTCCAGATGCCACTCCGCCAGGCTCACCTCCGCCGCTCGGCTGGCCTATGCGCCCTCTTGTGGACCCGAAAACCGGGCAAGGAACTGAGTTCTCGCAGTGAATATCAATTTTGTGATAAAGAAAAACTGATTGTAAAGGGTTAGTTTCCATAAGGATTTTTATTATTGGTTTGTTTTCTAGTTTTAGATTATCCTGGTTTTTGTTTCAGTGATTCCAAGATCTGCTTCTTTTCTTTATGTAACATTTTTAATGTTGATTTTTATTGGCGTCTTTCTAAATAGCCTCCTCTTCAGTTAAAGCAAGGAGCTTTCTCTTGCATTAATAAACCCTAAACAACAATGTCTAAGCTGGTGGATCAATTAGAGGAAGAACTGTTTGCATCCCAGAATATCTAAAACCATCACTCCCCTTCGATCCTCTTTGGAGATCATGTCGGGTGGATGATTTTCTCCACTCGGCGAGTACCCACTAGGTACTCGATTATAAAAAAACAAACTATACTCCTTAATGATTCATAAAACCACGAAATATAATCTAAGCTTTAAATTCTTGCATAAACCTCTAAAAACCCTTCATGATCCATAGTATAAAAATATACACATCACATTAAAAGAAATAAGATATTGCTTCACAACATGATAAAAACTAGGCCGGGAAGGATAAATCTGTTACCCAAACTAGGTTGCTTATAAATTTAATTTTTGACTTTTTTTTTGAAATTCACTTAATAAACCTGAAATCGAGATCATGAACTGGTCAAATCTGAATAAATAAAAATGAATCAATTTATAGGAAAAGAGCAAAATAATGGCATATGAGTAAATAAAAATGAATATTTGTTAGTGACATGTCACCCAACCCTTACCGCCTCGCTCAACAATGTATATAATTCTCACAAAGCAAGGCAAGTGATGAAGATGAAGGTCCAACAAACTTGTAAAAACAACAAAGAAAGAAAGATAAATGGCAACGTTCTGGGAAGCTCCAGCAGGTGATTCAAAGATTAGAGAAAAAATCTTTAAAACCAAGTGTGCTTAGTGTCATATTTAGAACAAAGGTGAAGGTGCTCCGAATCCAATATGTATGGGAATAAAGATCTTTGGTGGTTGGATTCTAAGTCAATCAAAGTTTATTGTTTGAAAGTTTCTATTCTCTATCTTTATAGAAATAACCCCACAACGAGTGTTTTCTTATACTTACAAAAAATCCTTAACATTAACTTCTATGACGGTCTATCAAGAGAAAAGATATCAGGATTTCTTCTCGTTCTTTAAAAATATCTGAAGATAAGAATGAATTCTTACTAGTTGGTGTCTGTTAAGGGCTTCCTTTGTCACCTAGGTTTAGCACTTGGTCAAGCCCATGCCAAGATGAGTTTACCATGGGACAAGTCCTTTTAGCACCTGGGTTTAGCACTTGGCCAAGCCTATGCCAAATTGGATCCATCCAGGGACAGGTCCCCTTGGCACTTAGGCCCAGTGCTTAGTGGAGCCCATCCCAAGTTAGGTCCACCTTGGGGTACGTCCCTTTAGCACTTAGACTCGGTGCTTGGCCAAGCTCATGCCAAGTTAGTTTCGGCTAGGGGTAGGTCCCTTTGGCAGTTGGGCTTTGTGATTGGCCGAGCCCATGCCAAGTTGGGTTGGCCCTAGGGTAGGTCAATTTGGCAGTTGACCGAGCTCATGCCAAGTTGAGCCTGCCCAGGGGCACGTCCCTTTGATACTTAAGCTCAACACTTGGCCGAAATTATATCAAGTTGGGTTCGTCATGGGGGATGTCCTCTTAGCGCACATGCTTAACATTTGTCCGAGCCTATGCCAAGTTGGGTCCACCCCAATTGTCTTCTTTTAAGGAGGGGTTTAACCATAATCTTCTCTGCGAGGAATGAACTCCCTAGTTTGCCAAAAGGTGTTGATCATAAACAAGGTAGGTAGTTTAAGATACTGTTAGTTAATGCTGCTATTGGTGAAGAAAGGTTATCTATTGAAGGATGAAGAATTGCAGGACCTAATTTGAATGGAATTTTCAATAGGCAGTTAGGGACAACGCTTTGATACTCGTATTCTGCTGTGAACAACATGGCTATCATCCGAGGTGAGAATACTTTGTATGGGAACTTGCTTAACCCTAAAAAGGTATACATACCATTCCCTTACATTCTACTTTTAACATAACTTTTTGATGAAGTCTGATTTTATCCGATAGGCTTAAAGGCCATTTTTAATCTCGCCGAGGTCTGTGATAAGATTATTAATCTCACCGAGGCCTGTGATAGATTATTAATCTCCTGATTCTGGTAATCTGGTCCATTTTTTCTCAGTTAAATGAATGGATTATGCTCAATACCTGCAAAAGATCCCCTCTTTAGAGTTTGAGGACTCTTCGATAATTAAGTCAATATTATATGAGAGAAAAAACAATCCTTTTTTAGAAGAAAGTCTTAGAAATAGATATATGTCATTCATAATATAGAAAAATCGAACATGCTCCGTGAAGGTTGCATTGGTCCTTTTTATAACTTTTATGGTCTCCGTTTTCATGGAAAGGGAAAAAGGTTCACATAGAAGCCAAATATCTTTGTGTTGTTAGGATAAAAAATTATGGACTCATCAGAGTAAAATATCTCTAACTGAGGGTCTGACGGTTCGCCGGATCCACATAAGTCTGGGTTCAATGCTTGGCTAAGCCCAAAGATGAAACACCAGACCCACACATGCTTGGGCTCGACGCTTAGTGATAGTGAGATTGACGATTTGCCAAACCCATTTAAATTTGGGCTCAGTGTTTGGTTGAGCTTGAAAACGATGGGTTTCGAAGCTCGCCAAACCTACACATATACGGGCTCAACGTTTGGTTGAGTCTAGGAATGGTGGGTCTCGCGGTTCGCCAGACCTATACAAGTCAAAGCTTAATACTTGATTGAGCCCGGAGATGGTGAGTTGGATAATTCACTAGACCCACACATATTCGGGCTCAACAATTAATGGAGTCCAAAGATGATAAGTTATCACCCTAAATTTTATTTATTTATTTAAAAAGAAGGACTCGAAAAAAAAAAACAAAAAAAAGTTATCCATCACTTTTCACTTAAGTTATCGATTGATTATTGAGTATTAGAATGAATTTAAATATAATCTAATTTATTTTTAAGAGATCATTATGAAAGAAACTGAATTAATATAATATGATATATTATTTTTTTTAAATTTATTTTTATGGAATAAATTAGATGGGGTTTGAGTTTTTCAAATAAGAGTATTTATGTAAATATTTTTTTAAAAGTATCTATTATAATTAAATTAAAGGATGACTACGATTCCTGATGATAATTTTTTGGTCAAACCATGTTAAAGAAAATCAATTTAAGTTCCCAATTTTTTTATATTATCATTATATTAGAGTACCTAATCTTTTATTTTATCTATTTGAGTGATGAGCTTTTTATTTTATTTTTTTTACCTTGAAGGTTATTTTCTATATGATAATAATTACATGCATATATATCACATAATTGATTTTGGTGGTTTGGTCATAAAATATTATTAGAATTAAGACAGATTGAAAACTTTCTTATTTTGCAAGAACACAATTAACTTAATTATATAAGATCAGGCTGGGCCATTCCTCGACAACTTGACCTAAGTCCTCCAATATTAATGTAAATACCTGAGGGTGCTGTTAGCTAAATTTTCCTTCCTTCCTTCCTTCCTTCCTTCCTTCCTTCCTCAGAGATTTACCTTTTGCAGTACGTTTCTGGGAACGAAGATGGTCTTCCATGGACTGAAGAAGCCACAGGAACGTGCAGGCCTCATTGCTTATATGAAGGAATCGACTGTCTGCTATTTTTTTTATTATTATTAATATTAATATTTGAATTAATTTGTATATATCTTGATTAATCCTATAAATTTTAAAATTAATAATTATATAAATCTTTAATATTCTTTAAAAAGCCTGATAATCTTTTTGATCAGCATAGAAATGATGATTTTGTTTAACATTTCCAACATGAATTTGTTGAGGAGAAGGCGAGTTGGAATATTTGAGACCAGAGCGGACACTGCTAGCTGCTCTCTTAGCTTGAGAGCTGAGAGCCTGAGAAAACGTCTCTTCTACGAGGCCATATGTTTTTTTTTGTTATTATTATTAATATAAATATTTAGATCAGTTTTTGTATATCTCGACTAATTTTATAAATTTTAAAATTAATAATTATATAAAACTAAAATCCAATCAAGTAAGTTATACCCTTTAGATTATTGTAACACATCTTTAATGCTCTTTCTTTATGGAGAACTTTTGGTTCAGTGAGAGGATAATAGGAGGAACTCGGTAGATTTTGATTCCTATATATCCATTCATTCTTGTAGATTTGGAGTTGCACTCTCTTATATTTGAAAAAATAAAATCATAAAAATATAAAGAAAGAAACTTCAAAGATGAGAGATATCCTCCTACATCTCTCATGAATAACAACCCACCAACAGTATTTTAAAAATTGTGTTTATATGATTGAGTAAAATATCATAAATCATGTAATAAATTTTCATAAATACAAAAATTACTCCTATTTCTGACTCTAATAAACAAGAAAAAATGTATCCATCAAGTTTCTAGATCACACGATATGGATTCTAATGAAGCTGATGTCTTGGCCATTAAAAATTTATGTTTTCAAGTATTGATTGGTGTTATGCTTCCACAAATCAATGGATTGTGAAGTCAGATTACTTGGATTAAGAGAAAAAAAAAAAAACACAACGCAGCCTTGACGCCTTCAAATATAATTCAATGATATTTCCATTGCATGCAATAGGCTTCATTTTGTGTGTTTCGATCATATCCATAAGAAAATAATCATGTTACGGATCATTTAGCCAAGCAAGGAGATTTTAGAGCAGATAACTTCGTTACTTGGTTATAGCCTCTCTTTTTTTAATGTATTTTTACTTGATTCAATCATTTATTTAATTTTGTTGGATTGTTTTCTGTCCTCTTTTTAATGATTATAACAATTAATTTAATAAATCTCTAGTATATTATAAAAAAAGAGGTTATTACTTAATCTATTGATTCGAGGTCAATTGTAATGATAAATCATACATTATATTAAAACTAAATTGCAGTACATATGTTGGTGAGCTAGTAAAAATTTCTAGTTAATAAAAGAATACCAAGATTCTTTATTAATTTGGTTTTGGTGAGCTACTATATATATATATATATATATATATATATATATATATATATATATTAACTTTTGAATAAATTAGTTTTTGATTGGACGAGTCGAGGTTTTATCGAGTGAGCTGGAACAATTCTTTAAGTCTAAATTACAACCAAATCAACTTCCGAGGATTAATCTGGTCACCTTATCAAAGATGAAGGACTTACTTTGATCTCCTCTTGCACAAGGTGGGGGTTAGTAAAAAAAATCAAAAAACCGATTTACGATATAAAAAATTAAAGATTAAATTGAGAAAATAAAAAAAAAATAACTGAAAAAACCGAACCGTGAAAAAAACCAATTAAAATTATAAAAAAACCGATCGATTCAGTTCGGTTTCTATTTTATAAGCTTGAAACCAAAAAAATCAAACCGAACCTAAACCAAAAGCTAGACTATACTATAATTATTTTATAATAAGATGAACATAAGGAAATTATTTCTATATTATAATGTTCTCTTTACAAGCTCTAACTAAAAGAATGGTGATAAACTACTAAATATTCTTTTATATATATATATATATATATATAAAATACTAATCACCATTATTTTAATTTATTTGTATCATGTAGGCATCTAAAATTATATACAGTCTAGATAATATTGATGGTAAATAATTAATATATACTTTTAATTGGCGATGAATATTTATGCTGGCACTTGGAGATATTTTTTACGTGATATTTTTTGGTATGATTTATCACTGCTTAGATCTTATGCCGTCCTCCTAAAGATACGAGTATCATTTTTGTTGCACATACTACAAAATATAGATGGTGATTAATTAATAATTAATTTTGATAAATTAGAAAAAAGGACTAAATTACAATATATATTCTTTAATTTTTTATAAAACTCGGGGTGCGAATTTGCCGAATGAATGGGACGGCAAGTCGGCAAGATTAATAAAAACATGGAATTCGGTTTTATATTCTCATATATATATATATATATATATATATATATATATATATATAGAAAGAGAGAGATAAATCCAAAAAAAGAATTAAAATGTCAACCGCTTGAGTGAGAAAGAAACCAGAAACTACGGTCCAATGATAAAAATTTACAATTAATAAATTTATTTTTTTATAATTTTAAATTTGAGTTTTGTGATGATTAATATAATAATTATTGAAGGCTTATATAATCTTTAATTTTAGAGCTCATAAAATTAATCAAGATGTATATAAGCTGATCCGGATATCTATATTAATAATAATAATAAACAAAAAACAAAGATGCTAATTTAATCATTTTCTATTTGTATTTAATTATTCATCATTTATTTATTTAATTGCGTGTTTTTTTTTAACATAGTCCGTACGTTCCATTTCCAATGTGCCCTCCCTAAACAGGCTCCAAAAATAATATTTATGGAGTTTACATGACATTTAATACAGATCTTGATTAATTTGGAAAATAAAATTGTGGAATCTCGAACAAATCTCAATTTGTGAGTTAAAAAATAATAATAAAAAATTCTCAAATTAATTTGTGAGTTAATATAATTTAAATTTCTTTAATATACCTCCAAACATTAGAAAAAATATATTTCTATATTCTAAGTTTCAAACTTGAAAATTTAAAATAAAAAACAAATATTTTTACCACCAAATCACACTATAATTAATTTAATTAATGTTTCATAACATAAATGACAAATACAAAAAAAAAATGAAAAGTCAAAGATATAAATATAAAATAAATATATTTTTAAAGTAATTTTATTATGAATTCTTATATTTTTAAAATACGGAGTATATGAAAATATATATATTTTATCTCCTTAACTTCTGAATTTATTTTGTATTGTAATATTTGAAAATGCAAATAAAATTATATTTTTTAAAATTTTTTATATTTTTAAATTGTTTTAATATGTTAATATTAAAAATTATTTTTTATTAATAACAATATATATTATTTTAATATATTTTTAAATAAAAAATATTTTAAATTAAAATCTTATCAACACTTCTTCTCGACAGACTTTAATGTGTTTGGTATTATGGTGATTGTTATAGTTATGGTTTGGAAAAAATTATTTTATAAAAGATATTTTTAGTTGGAATTAATTTGAAAAATATGTGTTTGATTAAAATTATAATTAAAATTAAAATTAAATAAAAAATAATTTAGGTGCTAGTATGGCTGCATATAAGGTTAAAGTAAGCCACAGTTTTTATATTTTTGGTTATGTTACAATCAGCTTTTATTATGATGGGCCCATCAATAATCGTGGCTGTACCTGTGATTGAATAAAAAAGTTGGAAAATTGAGCTTTTCCTGCTGCTCAAGTAACGTTGAAGTATTGGAGCCTGTGACCAAGGCAAACAATCATTTTGAATTAATTATTTTCACTCTCCTGTAGCATCATCATATATAAATTAATTATTATTACTATTATACAAATATAAAAACGGTCCCATTGAATTTTTTTTAGTAAATTTGTAATTTTTTGGGCTCTATAGAAAAATGAATTTCTTTTATATACATCACTTTTCACTTAATTTATTTATCATTATTTTTTTTTATCTTTATTTTTATGTAATTTAAACATTGTGAACAACTAAAAAATCACAAAAAACTTTTAATCATGCATATTGATTGCTATATAATGTGATAAAATATTTTTTTAGAGTATAAAAATAAAGATGAAATATTTTATAAAATATACATATTTATCCATACAAAACACAAAACACAAATTAATAATTGTCAATGATACTAAATAATTACATTAGAAGTGAAATGTTAGAAGTTCATAAGATTAGGTAATAATTTAATGAAACCTCGAAATCAAATAAAAACGTGGGACCAGAACACAACAACTATTATTATTACAAGGAAAAAAAGAAAGGTAGTAATTTAAAATAATTTGAGTCTTAAAAGTAGTATTTGAAAACGTAATTAAAATTATATTTTTTAAAAATTTAAATTTATTTTTGTTTCAAATTTACTTTTTTATATTTTTAATTTTTTTAATATGTTAATATAAAAAATAAATTTTAAAAAATAAAAATAATATTATTTTAATATATTTTCAAATAAAATATACTTTAAATTACAACCATAATAATCTATTAATATATGGTATTTGACAATATGATTATAGTTGTTTTTTTAATAATTTTTTGTATTAAAATACATGTTGATAATTTTTTATTTTTAAAAAAATTATTTTTGACACTAATATATCAAAATAATTTGAAAATATTAAAAATATATTAATTTGAAGCTAATTAAAAATAAAAAATAATTTAAATTTTTTTAAAAAAAATTTAAAAGACAAAAATGTTAGCTTCAGACAGCGAACAAGTGAAGTGTTAGAAATTCATGAGATTAGGTAATAATATAATCAAACCCCATAATCAAATTGAAATGTGGGACCAGAACATAACAATTATTATTATTATTATTACAAGGAAACAAAAAACAGCACGTGGTTTCTTATCAAACGAAGGCTTCATTCAAGCTGTGCACATTATATGAAGATCTCCATCTTCCTCGCAAATCTTTCCCTCTCCAAACCCATTTTAGCCTTGAGGAGACCATCTGTATAATCTCACTTCTCTTTCTTGAGGTTAGTTTTCTTCATCCTCTTCTTCTATCAGTTCCAGATCTTCCAAGTACTGTTTCACAAGCATATATATTGCTAGCTAGCTCATGATTCCTTGTATTTCTCTCTGTGTTCTGTCAAGGCTTCATTTATTCATGTGAAGTATGCATCTATGCTGTGATTTCAACTGGAACATGTCTCTCATGCAGTTCACTACAAGAATTCACAGACAACACATGTTCATATCAATCATTGATGTATACATGTCTTCTTATATACTATGCAGTCTGGCTAGTATCAGAGTTTCCTAGGCTTTACACGCTATTAAATTCAAACATGTTTAAGTATAGTCCGGTGTGCTCCGGGCTTGGTAGTATGTCAAGCCCTTGCATCGGGTATGTTCATTTTCTTAAACATGTTTAAAGTTTTTTAAACCTGTTAAAAATAGATTTATCACGTATTAATTATTGGTGTGTATGTATGTTTGTATATGGCCATTGGTGTACCTAGTATTGATGCTTAAGGTTTGTGAAAATAATTATGATCAATTAAACTAATTAATTAATAAATCTTGAGTTGTCTAGCTACGTTTCATCTATTATAATTAATACAATGGAGGTTGCTGGTGTTGGGCATGACTGTCGGTGGTCACTGTGAAGGTGATGATTCGAGGATATATATATATAGGTTTTTTAATTTTCTAAAAAACAGATGGGATAATTTGGTGCTATTTATTAAGGAAATTCAGCTATGAATTCTACATGGACAAGATCAAAGGATAAAGAAGCTCGTTACCTGTTAAAAATTTTTAAAGATAAAAAATAATACCATTAAAATTCTTAAAATATTCAATTTTATTTTTTCAAATTTCTACTTATTAAAATGTTATTACAACACTTTATATAGAAAAAACTAAAAAATTCTATTTTAAAAAAATACACCAGAAAAAATATTATCTTCAAATAGAAAAAATAAAACTAGAAATTAAAGCATAACAAAATAATATTAACCAATAAAAAAACTTTTTTTTTTCTAAAGAAACTCCTACATCTTATTTTGATTATCTAAATTGATATGGACTGAGTTTCTAGTTATTGCAGGAAAGATGACGGAAAGAAAGATATCAAGGGATGGTCTCGATGAAGAACAAGGAGAACCTTCAAAATCTCCGGCGGATAAGGTATGCTGTAGCCAATTGAGACACTGTCTCTGAGTGGTTGGAAGGCTTGTATTGCGTCTGTTAGATTTTAACAAGGTTTTTAGTTGAATTTCTTACAACCTAAACGGATTTTAACAAGGCTTGTATTGCGTCTGTTAGATTTTAACAAGGCTTTATTATGCTTACTCGAAGACAATATTAGAATTATAATATCTTTATATTATTATGTATTTTACTTCTATTTTCTTTCAAGCACTCAAGATTCCATGTATGTATATTATGCAAAGAACATGGAGGACAGTCCACATGATCACCATAGCTTCTCATCCTTCTTGGTCTCTCCCCTTTTTTCTTTCGTTTCTAAGTATAGTTCTTCGATGCTTAAACCTTTCAATGCTAATCTTGTATATGATTTCTTTTTGAATGTCTATATTAAGGTTGATCCTGGGAAACCTGCACCACTGACCTGGAAGCGGAGATTAGACACCAGTGAAACTGTCCTTTCACAGTTCACTTTAACTTGGCAAGAGATACTTCGTATGGTAAGTGAGTGTTGTTCCTTCTGCCCTACATCGTTACTCACTATTATGTCCATGCCAAGGCACTGTGATGGAATTAAGGCCCGGGTCTGGAGTGAATCTTTGTACAAATATTTGAAATACTGTGCATGAAACATTAGCAAGTGAACCAGTGGTGAAAAGTTGTAGATATGCCCACTCAAGAAAAATTAAGTTGAACGTAGTTTAGAGACGTTGGCACACCTGAACGGTTCTCTTTTGTTCTTGTGGTAGTAAGGCATAATCCACTTCATGTAAAGGAGAAGCACGAGGTTGCAGAAGATTGAGGAAGAGAAAAGAGAAAAGGGATGCAGTGATGGACATCTCTATTTATGGATTTTTTTTTTTTCTGGAATTTTTGGTAGAAGATTTGAACTCGACATCTCTTTACAAAGTAACATGGAACATGAGGAAAAATAGACGTAAAACTATGCAAAACTCGAGGCAAAACAGAAGAGAATAAGGCAGAAGATACTGCATGATTTTTCAAAACGTCTTCCCTTCAAAACCAAAACTGATTCCGACATTTTTCCTTAATTGCCCGTCATAAAAAGAAGAAGAAAAAAAAACGACACGTGCACCAAAGGCTGTTTATACAAAGTGAAAATCTACACTTCTGAGACTTCATCATAACATCCCTTGTTATTACTCTATCATCAATATTTTTTAGGTGGGAAATCCTTGTCCTTGGTATCTATATCCATGAAGAGATGGTTTCTTTGTTTTGGCAGGCCCCTATAGGTATTCGGCTATGGCGTCATGTCAGAGAAAATGCCAAAAAAAAGGTAGTAACTTTTATCACAATCGCCTCATTGTACCTCGATATGTTATCTATGGTGAGGAACCACAAAGAACAGACTAATCTTGGCTATTACCTTTTGCAGAAGGGTATTTTTATGGATCCATTTGCAAAGCGCAATGTTACATCTTCTCATGGCATTCCAGTAGGTGGTGTTGGGTAGGTGCCAGTTCCTAAAAAACAAGAAAGAATTCACATTTATGTTTGTTCATTGTATAGCTAGGAACACAAGTATAAAACCAGGCTTGGCCTGGGAAGTCAACTTGGTGATCGGTGGACCTATAACCTATCTCGGGCTGAGTTTTACTTCAAACTGAGTTAGTTTTTTTTTATCAAAACGATGTGATGTCTTTTTATGTGGAAGTCTTGTGTAATAGGCAACATATCATCGGATGTTCATAGGTAAATTTGCACTCATGGTAAACTGTACTGAGCCTGTGGCTGTCAGGAGTTTATCAGAAGATGCAACCTGAAATCAAGGCATCATCTGTGTTCATAGTTGTTGTAAGAGTTCATTGATCATTTAATGAATTCTCTTCTAATGCCTGTTTTCTTTTAATAAAATCAACAATGTACAGCTCAGGAAGCATTGGAAGGAGTTACAAAGGCGAATTTCAGCGTTGGCAACTGTTTCCCAAAGTAGAAGAAAAACCTGTTTTAGCAAATCAATTTTCTGTAAGTTTAACACGAATCCCTGGAAAAAAGAATTGCCAATGCATCTATTTTACACTTCATCTCTTTGGGAAGTTAAATGGAAATCATCCGATTCAGATGGCAGACACAAAATGGACGAGGAGAAGCCATGGTTGCCAGACCTGGCCTGGAAATTGACATAGATAAGGGTCTTAGGTCACCGAGTCAACAGGTTAATCTGCGGGTCGTTGAGTCACTTTACATAAAATAGTGTTGTTTTGTTCTCTTAAAAAGACTTCCTTGGAGTTTTACTGGCCAGGTTTGGCTAGGTCACTAAAAACTTGCTAAGATGATCTGGGTTTCACTAGATCAATGCTTTTTTTGGTTTACTTAAAATTCAGCCGGTTTAGATCACGGGTTTCTCGGATCAACAAGCCGGGCTGGGCCGGGTCTAATAGCTGCGGGGGGGAACACGTTTGTTTTGCCTTTCTATTTTGGGATCCATGACACTGGTAGTAGTTTGTCCAAGTAAGACAAGATGGAGTGGTTGGTTTTCCTGTGTTTGATAATGTCTAGCTGTCTCAGAACACAGCAGTCATGTTTGTGTTTCTATATGCCAGACCAAAGACTTATACGCTACTATTTCTGTGATATCAGACTAAAACGCATAAATCTCTACTTCTTGCCTGCATGTGACTTGGTTTCTTAATTTGAATGCTATTGCGTGCAGATTTTTGTTTCCCGCTCAAATGGTAAAAAATACTGTAGCGTACTGTGCTCAAGGAGTCCAGACAAGCTTGAGTAAGTGATTGCATTATTGCCTGATTAGCTTACAATGGATGCATGAATGTTGTTTCTAATTCAACTTGAAAATCAGTTAAGATTGAGTTTGAAATTTGATAGAAATATAGACAAAGAAATGGAAAAACAGTCACCGATGTTGATGTCCATGTACTCAGAGAACCTGCAGGTTCAGGGATTGAATCTTGGGAATGGAATCTGAAGGGAGATAATTCCACATATCATGCTTTATACCCCAGGGCTTGGACTGTATACGAGGGTAACCTACATTTGCAAGTAGTATGTATACATCTAGATTATTATGAACTCTGTTTTGGATATATTATCATATATCTGGATGCCTTTCTCCTCAAGCGCAGGCGAACCTGATCCAGAACTCAGGGTTGTTTGTCGTCAAATTTCACCTGTTATTCCTCATAATTACAAGGAGAGCAGCTTTCCTGTCTCAGTTTTTACCTTCACGGTAGGAACGGGAAACTTGATTCTTGGACATTAAGTGCAGTCTGCCCTGTTACTAAGAGTGGAATGTTTATTTCAGCTCTATAATTCTGGAGAGACTGCTGCTGATGTCACCTTGCTTTTCACATGGGCAGTAAGTACTTTGATTTTTTTAACCTCTGCACTGATGCTTTTGTGTTGTTTCTCCTGGTTTCTTTGTTTATTTCATCTGCAAATGAATGCTAAAGATGTTTCTCAAGATCCTTTAAAACAGTCTGACAATTGAGAAGCAACTGAAACTCATGCAACTTACACCTCTGTGTTGATTTTTGCCGATTCAGAATTCTGTTGGAGGGGTTTCTGAATTTTCTGGCCAGCACCTCAATTCAACAAAAATGTAAGTCGTTGTGTGTGTGTGTGTGAATGTCATTGTATTGCTCTAATTTCCTGTACTACTTGCTAATACAAGACTTTTCTTTTTTGCTTCTATGTATATAAAGCATGTGGATGTGCATGTAATGGTTGTAATCAATGCTAATCGGCAAGATTATTGATTTTCTAGGATGGACGATGGTGTGCATTGTGTGCTTCTATATCACAAGTAAGTTCCTTTCCTTGGAAAGGCATATTGTTTCTGGATTTGGTGGGATTGATTTGTAAGTTTATGGCATGTGTCAGAATTTTCTTATCTTGTTTACGATACAGGACAGCAAACGAGCTTCCCCCGGTGACTTTTGCAATCGCCGCACAAGAGACTCCCGGTGTCCGTGTCTCAAAATGCCCTTCCTTTTTGATATCTGGAAATTCGCATGGTGTTACAGCAAAAGAGATGTGGAATGAAGTAAAAGAGGTTGGCATACTCGTACCTTTTGTTTTGTGAAAATGTTCTCAAATGCTTCAGTCTGCATCTTCTGCTAACAAAACCTACCTAAACTTCCACTCATTTGTGTTTTAATAGCATGGATCCTTCGACAACCTCAACTCATCTGGAAAGCCAGTGCCTTCAGAACCAGGATCATCTATTGGGGCAGCCATTGCAGCTACTTCAACAGTTCCACCAGATTCTGTGTGTACAGTTACTTTTTCATTGGCATGGGACTGTCCTGAAGTAAACTTTGCGAGTGGAAGGGCTTATCACAGGTAGGCTGCCGAATACTTTATCTGAAGTGGACTGCAAATTGAAAGATTATCGGTTTGCTAAAATGCGTCCATCAACAGGCGTTACACAAAATTCTATGGCACTCGTGGAGATGCTGCTGCAAATATTGCTCATGATGCTATTCTCGGTAAAGTCTTTTTCTGTCCTCTTTGATGACACTGGTTGCTTTAAAAAGTGCAATCATGGAACATAAATATTTTAAAGCCAGACTGTGAATAGGAAGTATGAAGATTGATTTTACATTTGGAAACCGCAATCCTGCGCTGGAAAGCTAATAAATTCATTTGAATTCCTTGTTTCCTTAAAATATAGGACATGGCCATTGGGACTCCCAGATAGAAGCCTGGCAGAGACCAATTCTTGAAGACAAGAGGCTTCCTGAATGGTGAGCTTCGGTCTGTAGTTTTCTCATTTCATGTAAACCCAGATTCTGAAGTTGCTTGGAAGATTCCTTGCAGGTATCCTGTCACTCTCTTTAATGAGCTCTATTATCTTAATTCAGGGGGGACAATTTGGACAGGTATGTGGATGATGAATCCACTTCTCTCATAGCCCAACTCATGTTTATGAACGTCTTAAACACAGTTCAGTAACATTTTGTTGAATTTCAGATGGATCTTCCCCGTTGCATAGTTTGGCAACTGTTGAAGGAAAAAAGTTCTCTCTCGATGGGACAGGTTCGGATTTAGGCCACCAAGGTGATACTTCTGTTGACATTATTGGAAGGATGACTTCTGTGCTTGAGCAAATCCACACTCCTTTAGCAACCAATTCTGCTTTAGGAACGAATTTGCTTCAAGAAGGAGAAGAAAATGTCGGCCAATTCCTTTATCTAGAAGGGATCGAGTATCCCATGTGGAACACCTATGATGTTCACTTCTATGCATCTTTCGCATTAATTATTCTGTTTCCCAAACTTGAGCTCAGCATTCAAAGGGACTTTGCAGCCGCAGTTATGATACATGATCCTAGTAAGATGCACCTTCTACGAGATGGACAGTGTGTCACCAGGAAGGTTCTTGGAGCAGTCCCTCATGACATTGGGATCGATGACCCATGGTTTGAAGTAAATGCCTATAACCTTCACAATACTGATCGCTGGAAAGACTTGAATCCAAAATTTGTTCTCCAGGTTTACAGAGATGTAGTTGCCACAGGAGACAAGAAGTTCGCACAAGCTGTTTGGCCATCAGTTTTTGTTGCAATGGCTTATATGGATCAGTTTGACAAGGATGGTGACGGGATGATTGAGAATGATGGTTTTCCTGACCAGACATATGATACATGGTCTGTGTCTGGAGTTAGTGCATATTGCGGTGGGCTATGGGTGGCGGCCTTACAGGCTGCATCAGCCCTGGCATGGGAAGTAGGAGACAAGGATTCTGCAGAATATTTTTGGTTTAGGTTTCAGAAGGCAAAGGTTGTGTATGACAAGTTATGGAATGGTTCTTACTTCAATTATGACAACAGTGATGGTAGAAATAGCTCATCCATTCAAGCTGATCAGTTGGCCGGACAATGGTATGCTGCAATCCTGCCCTGTTTAATCATTTTGAACATCAAATTCCTTTAGATCATTAATATAGATTTGATTGGTTAAAGTTTCCAAAGTATATGATAAGCTTACAGCAAAGATAGAACTAGGGTTTTTATAAGTTTTAAGGTAGCTTTAGCCTTGAACTATAGAGAAAACTTTGATATATTTTGAAATTCAATACTACATAAATAGATTGAAAACAAAGCACTCCAACTGATTATATGGTAGCTAAACCGATCTAGTCTATAAAGGAAAAAAACTAAACCGATAATTAACTATGAAAATAAGAAAAAAAGAGAGCATCATTTGGGTCTAATTTAGGGATAAAATGACCTCATCTAATTATATAGAGCTGACCCTTTCGAGAACAAGGCATGAAGAATGTTACATAAAATTTATTTCAACTTAATCTAACCAACGAATTAAAAGTTATAATTGTTTTTATTAGAAAGTTGTTTAGCGCATTAAGATTTATTCTTAGTTTTCATTATGTTTATTTGATCCATGAACTTATCCACTAGATGTTCTTCCTCAGCCCCCTGTGCTTGCTTCTGAAAGCAGTAGAAATAGCTCTCTGTGTTCTTTCAAAAGCACAGAAGGTAGATAAGAAATTACTTCATATTTCTGTAGATTACTTGCATGACAATGAACCATCCAGGGTTCATAACTGTAGGTTTCTAATTATGGGGAAACACATTATTTTTGTTACGGTAAAGGTTTAGCTACTAATCAATTGTGGTGGCCGTAGGTATGCACGAGCATGCGGACTTTTCCCGATTGTTGACGAGGACAAAGCACGAAGTGCATTAGAGAAGATTTATAATTACAACTTCCTGAAGGTGCATGATGGGAAACGAGGGGCTGTAAATGGGATGCTGCCTGATGGAACAGTGGACATGTCAGACATGCAGTCGAGAGAAATATGGTCTGGGGTCACCTACGCAGTTGCCGCAACAATGATGCAGGAAGGTTTGATGGATATGGCTTTTCATACAGCAAGCGGAGTCTATGAGGCTGCGTGGGCTGCACAAGGACTTGGGTACGTAGGAAACCTTCACCTTCTCCTTCTTCTTCTGTCTTCATGTTTTTCAATCTCATAACAGCCCGACAAGTAAGCATCGACCCGGTCAAAGACTTAAATCACGGGTTAAAGGGGTTAACTTGTGAGTTTGTAAGTCAACCGAAGCTAGGATCTTTTAAAAAACAAAATGACATAAAAAAAGAGCCCAGTCCAGGCTCCTGGATCAGCAAGTAACTAGCTTGACCTGCCGAGCCGGACCAGGTTTTATAACTGTGAAAGTACGTAGGAAGCCATGAACCATGGAATGCTGAGTAACAGGTTGGTACTGTGTTGATTACAGGTATTCTTTTCAAACTCCGGAAGGCTGGAACACCGATGACCAGTATAGATCTCTAGGCTACATGAGGCCTTTGGCCATCTGGGCAATGCAGTGGACTTTGTCAAGGCCAAAACTTCACAAGCAGGAAATGAACTTCCAAGTCAAGCAGGAGGATTCTCTCCTAGGGCACCACCAGCACCACGCTGGATTTGCAAAAGTTGCTCGCTTTCTCAAGTTGCCAGAAGAGGAATCATCTGTGAGTTACCTGCAGTCCTTGTTCGACTATGCTTGCAAGAAGTTTGGTTAGACTTAGATTTTTCTTCTTCTTTTTAAGTATTGATATGTTTACATACTATCATATTATGCTGCAATTTTTATTTTTATTTTTTACTGGGAAACAGGTTAAACATCAGAAATAAGAAATTATTAAGTAGATTTAGTTTTTTATACCATTTATAAATTAAGCCTGACATGATAGCATCCTGTATGTTATTATGAAAATGTTCTATTTAACACAATTATGATTTGGATAGAAGATAATAAGATTGTGCTTGAATTGCTAATGTTGTAGTTGATGGTGGAAGGGTAGAGTGTCGGAAAATTTTGTATGTAATGTGTGAAGACTAAGGCTCCATTTTGTAGTGCAGCAAACCCCATTGTTGGTGGATGATTGGAAGCGCTATGAAACATGTTTTTATATACAATTTATTTTAATTTAAACTATGTTTGTTTTTGTGTTCTAGTCATATTTTAAAAAAAATAATTTTTTTGTTTTGAATTATTTTTTTAATATTTTTAAATCATTTTGATATATTAATATTAAAGATAAATTTTTTAAAAAAAATATTTTAATATATTTTTAACTGAAAATTTCCTTGAAAAATAATATAAATGTTATAGTTTAATATAAAAAATGTTATTTTTCTTAGATTAGGCTTTGAAGTTTCTGATTTGTTATTTTTCTTGATTATTCCACATTTTATTATTTTTAGCTATCTATTTGTTTTTTTATGTTTCAGGATTCTAATTCTGCATACCTTATTAAGGTCGGTCTTTTACTTGTATAAAGATTTATAAAAGAGAGACAAACTTTATCATATTAATATTTCAGAAATAAAGTAAGATTTCAGAGTTGTTTGTGTTTTAACCCTATTTCAGCTCTTGCTGCTGTACTTGATTGTGCTTCCCCTGCATCACAAGGTTTGCAAGGCGAATTAGAGCCTGGAAGAAGCTTTTTTAAAAAAAAAAAAAATTGATGCTATTCTCCAGGTTTTCTCTTGGAAGTGAGTGCTGACAGGTTTCTGCACCCAATTGCTGTTAAGAAATCTCAGAGCCAAGCAAAACGAATCGCCTCTGCTTCCTAAAACAACAATGACTTCATTTTCTTCCCTTCCAATCCGAACATCAAGATATTGACAGATTTTCTTTGGCAGACCCACTCGCACTCTTGGCCTTGGTTTCTTGTATTTCTTTCTTGGCTCTCCCTTCCTTGCCAGTTCAAATTTATTGACCATGTCCCTCCAACCCAGTTCAAAGTCCTCGGTTGACTCAAAATTACAGAGTCGACAGAGCTCTGCTTTCCGCTCACTATCAGCTTTAAACCAGGATGGAAACTCTGCTACAATCATCCATGCACAAAGTGCACGTTTCATTGCAGGCATCTCCTTAGCCACTTCTCCTTTTAGACACGTATTCTATTTTTTGTGGGACCTTTCCATTCTTGAATCCTAAAGACTTTGACATAACGATAACAAAAACAAGAAAATTCAATTTGGGACCAATAAAAGCTCTTTGAGAAAGAACATGGGTGTCTCTGACTGTGTGTGTGTGTGTGGCCAAGGATCATTGACAGCAGTGAAGCCACAATTACATCATTCAGGGAAGGTATAACTGCAGGGGGACCAGACTAGCTGGCAAAAAACACATATCAAGAAGCTCAACTGGATTTATTGGAAAATCTAACAAGCATGTGGCAGTCACCTGCCATCAAAAAAGAGACAAAAGGGTGAAAATTTTGAACCTTATTTATTGAGAGACAAAATTATGGGTATAACTGCAAGGGACCAGACTAGTTGGCAAAGAACACATATCAGGAAGCTCAACTGAGAAGTGCAGGGCATGACGTCTAGCTAGTTTGGATTGAACTTATTGCAGTTTTGGATGAAACTAGTTTGAAGAGATTGAAGGCAGGTTGGAAGACTCGGTTGCGCTTTCAGCCTTGGTTTCTTGTATTTCATTCTGGGCTCTCCCTTCCTTATCAGGTCATAATAATGTATAATCAGGTCAGGGGGTGTTTTACATCTTGTGAAGAAAACTAACAGCAGCCTGCATGCATGATCTTTGTGATGATGCTTTTGACCAGGCAGAGGCAGGCAGTGTCATCTGTGGTCTCATATCAGATCAGTTTTGTCTAATAAGCTGAAATTTTAAGTGAACCTTTCTGCCTTTTGATTGATTAGGGACATGGATTTTACTGGTTCACGACACAGCATAAAACCTGGAAATGAAATTTACATCTAGTAACTGGATTTTGTTCATGAGGATATGCGATGGGATCACAGCACATAAAATAAGAATGTAGAGTAACAACCTGAAATCGCATATTGTCATCTTAAATCATTCTTGAAAGTGCCAGGCTGAATGAAGGAATATGACATTATATTGCCCACAAAATACCATGGATCATCTGAATTCTTTCACCATCTTGCAGTGATTTATGTATTGTTCAATGCATGTGTCCAGTCATACACTAAATCACTTTATGCATTATATTCATGTTGCAGCCAGCGGACAAAATTTCATCTTCCAGTTAATAATTACGCTTACACAAAGTTGCTCTTCTCAGGACTTCCCTCAGCAGCTTCCTTCCTTAATGCTTGAAGCCTTTCCTTAACTTTCTTGCTTTGTTCAAAATTCGCCTTCCGCTTCACGGCTTTCTGAGAAAAAAGCTTAAGGATTTACTGCCAGATCAAAATGGTATTTTAGCCAGGAAAAAAGGGACAAAAATAATGCTAACTCACTTCCTCCCGAAAACAGCGATCAAGTTTTATTTTGAGTTCAGTGCATTCACCAAAGAACTTAGCAATAGGATGGTCCAAATGGCACTTTTGAAACTGCTCAATAATCTGCAAAATATTTTTGTCACCTGGTTCAGCAAAAAGTTAAGATCACAAGTTCATTCCAGAAAATAGCACACCATAGACATGATGTTATGCTGATTTCTCTTCCCAAACATCTGCATTGAAAATTTCAGAAATGGTCACCTTATTCTTAACATATTATGGCTACAATCTTATACCCACCCTCTTTTTCTTTAATAGCCATAGATACCAACTAGTTTTAAGTTTTGTTGTACAAGTCCTCGTTAGCATTCTCCTCTATCCTTATGGTGGCCTTCCATCTACCACAAGCAAGTTGCAACTAGAAGCATCAAAAGATGATGCATGTTACTATGGTGGAGAGACGCAATCATTTCCCAACTGATCTCCACTCCACCACACATCAACAAACACATGGGGAAAAAAAATTCCATCCAAGGATATGAGCAAGAGACGCCCTCCTTACTTCAATGGAAAGAGGGAAATAGCTGTTAACAGCTGTTCATCTACAACTAGAGAAATAAGGAATTCCAATTGACTTAGTTCTGGGGATATATCATAACATATGAAGGAAGCAAACTCACTTCAACACACATCGGGTGCCTATGTAATGTCAAAGGAGGATGCATTTTCCTGCAAATAATTCAAGCACTTTCACCTGCAAAACACATAAAAGCCATTTTTTAGTCTCACGCAGACATGGAAATTGAAGGGAAAACAGAGTTAAATAGGGACATGAATGTTGGTGAACAGATTGAAACATCACCTGAAATTCATAAAATCCTTGCTACATGCACTTTTACCATGGAATTAATTTTATTTATTTTTTCTCATTCTTTATAAGCCAATGAAAACTCATTAAACACCTTGGGAGCAGATGGCAAGCAACCAAGGAGAAAGAAAACTCAAAGCAGACAAGGTTATTAAAAAAAAAAAAAACGGAGGAATCCAATAACAGACAAGTAACCAAGAACAAAAGAACTTCAACTAGCAACAGGAGACATAACAGACCACCACCACAATGCACAAACTGCAGAGACCAAACGAAACCAACTAAGAAACCAAAATAATGACAAGGATTACTGACTTTAATTAGAGGTGCCATTCCAGTTCCTTGGCTAGGGTTCAGTTCAGATATTCTCAGGTGTGAAGCAAAAAGGATTAAAGGAAAATTATATGGTAACTACCAATTTTTACAGCATGGGAGAGAGTCAGAGAGATACAACGAGGAGAGAAAAGATATATTGTTTTATTTCCCTTTCGCCTGATTTTATCTCCTTATGTCTTTCTCTTCTAAGCTGTAACCATTTATAGCTTGAGCATTTTAAAATCTCTTTAGGATTAAAGCACCAGTCTTTAAGAGGGAAGGAAAAGAAAACAGCACAGCATTCATCCGAAGTGATAAACAGTTCAAAGTCCCACTTACACTCCATCTTCTCCTTTATCGGATGAAGATTCAAACCCTAATCCCACAAGACATGCTTTAACATGATTAATAAACTAGTATCTTTTTACCCTTAAAAAAGAAATATCTTTTGAACCCTCTTAATTGAATTCAATTCGGAAGTTTTAATGAAATCTCGTGTTTGGAATCATTTTTAAACATTATAATTGAATTCAATTACATTAGAAAATTGATTACAAATGGTCTGTAAATGATTCAATTCAAGAAAAATCCCATCAAAAGAAATCTTCAAAACATGGGACTCCATATCCAGCAAGACCAACCCCATCACCAGGAAAAAAAAAAATTACAGTTACAAAGAAAGAGAAAATCCGTCAAGAAATGAAAGAAAACCCAGATCAAGATGAGCCCATGATAGATTAACAGTCTCGAAAGTTGATGGTTTGGTAAGAAACGCACCGTTTTCAGGTGATCTGCAGCTGCAAGGGTGATAGCTTCCTCCTCCTCCTCCTTCTCTGGTTGGGAAACTGAGCCAGAACAGCGGCAAAATGAAACTCCAGGGACAGAAGAGCCAGTCGTTATAGCTTAGAGAGTTAATTATAACTTACTCCCTATAGTTTAAAAAATCTAATTGCATTTATAGCTAGTTATAAAATAAAAATTAATAGCTTAATTATTTATAGCCATTTTTATTTTTTTTATTAGCATAAAATAAAAATAGAAATCATAAATAAAAAAGAAATTACCAGGAAAAAAAGAGTAATAATTTTGAATTTTCTTGGCCTTTTAAAATAAAATAAAATAGATAGATAGTATATATTAATAAAATTTTAAATCAACTATCCAGCTTAAATAAAATAAAAATTAACATTAAAACTTAATTATTTTTTTATTTTGTCTTCTAGATTTTTTTTTTTCTAAAAGTAGATTCAATAGAAGACATGGAAAGTTAAAATTAACGGAATATTAACCTTTGGATTGAAGGATAAACAATACCGTAACATTCAAATTTTAAGTATCTAATTATTAATTTGTAAAAATCATACCACAAATCATCATTTAGTTACTATCTCAAAATGGATATATATTTTTTTTAAAATTAAAAAAAAAAACCTCATTTTAATCTCATTTCAAAATAGTAAAATAGAGAACATAACCTTTGTATTTTAAAACAGAAAAAATTAGTCTAAAATGATTTTAAAAATAAATTTATTTCATATTTTTATTTTCTTCATTCCATCTAAACACCACTATCAAACACAGGTGTGTGTGATAATAAAAGTGTTTGGAAAAGCTTTTGTTTCTGATTTAATATATTTTAAAAAGTGTTTTTTTAAAAAAAAAAATTAATATTTTTTATAGTTTTGGCATACTAATATTAAAAATTAAAAAATATATATTTTAAAAATTATCTACATCACAAATCTCAAACACCACTACCAACGAAGTTTTTAACTCCTTGTAACCCAGAACCAAGCATAATTGCACAACCTTATTGTTGAAACAAGAGATTAATGATAATCAATTGCTCACTTGGATTTAGGAGTTATTTTATCTGGTTGGAAGAATTTCCCTTGTGAAAAGAACATGAATCTGCTTTAAACAAGAACACGATCATACATCAATATCTATTTTTTTTTCTATATATATTTGAACATTACAGAACCCTCAATAAACTTCTGCCCCACAATGAAAGCCGAGCAGAAGGCTGTCAGGGAAATACAAAACCATGTGCAGTCCTTATCTGCCTGAATCGAGAGTGTGCTTCCCTCGGCTATCCCCAAGAATTCAGTCACTGCTGAGTATACAGGGTAGGGCTAAAGTTTTCTGTGAATGGAGGTAAAATCTCGTATACCTTGGGATGGAACTGGTTGATCTCTGATACGAGATAAAAGAATAGAAACCTGCTCGGTTGCAAGATCCAGTCTCTCCTTCGACTTGGCAGATTCAGTTAGGAGACTTGATACCATGTTCTGCAATAACTGAATTCTTCCACCATGATCATTGGAACTGTGAAGAAGCTTTGCACTAGATGTGTTAATCCGACGCCAACGCAAAGGAAGGTACCTTTCTGGGATCTGAAAACAGTTTCCTGTGGAAAGAACTCGAAGGGCATGTCGACAAAGAATTCCAGAGAACTCAAATTGATTGCAGCTGCAACTAATAATTTCTTCCCTAGGAACCCAATATACTTTCCGGCCTCCCTCAAGTTTGGTGTGGTGTCTCACATGAAAACCATCCTCCATCTGGTATGATGCGTAGTGGGCAGCCAAAACAAGTTGTTCTTGGAGCTTCGAGAAAGCGTAAGGAGTAAGGACTGTGGCTGCATGGGATTCCATAGGTGCCCCAGTTTTTAAACTTATGTTTTGCAGATTCTGCTGCATTGTTTGCTGTTCAGCTGCTTGATCTTTAAAATCTACAGCTACAGCAACCTGCTTGTGCAGAGATGAGTCAAGAACATAGAAAAGTTTTTCCACAAAAACTATAGTGGGATTTCCGCTGCACCAATGGTTATAGTGGCAGAAAGTTTCAATGTATCATAAACAATAACTGGAATCACAAAGTGGAGTTTCTAAACCAACAGGAAATCCAAGGGAAATTCTAAGTACATATAGAAACCATCATTTTTGGCAAGAAAGATCAATATCCAAATAAGTGTACATTCACAAGTCAAACAACTTCAGTAGCACATGATCATTAAGATTACAAGTTTCGAATTTCTAAGATGGAAGACCAGCCCAGCCCAGCTGGACTAACCGTATGATTTCATTGATTTATCAAGTGTAAGAAATGATCATGATACTGTGTTAAAATTGTAAATCTAAACAAACTAGGGGAAATAAACTTGAATGTCCCTTTTGATCATTGCTTTAGCAAGCTGCATGTTTCTTTTCAACATCAGCAAAAAAAATATATATCCTTTCTCTCTCAAGGAAACTATTTTTACATGGACAAACATCACCCTCGCATGACATCTCAAGCAAAACAAATTGACAAGATAGCTGATTCCAACAGTTAAAAAAACCTAACATAGAATTGGGCATGTCATCTACTTGGATAAATGATAGATAGATCAAATCACAGCACTGGATTGTTCCACAAAAACTCTTTAGAAAGATAAAGGAGCCCTTTTGTAATTATAATAATAGTTTGCTTTTCAGGACGTCTATAGGTAAAAATCATTGCTCATGTCCTGATATAACAAAAAATATAAATTAAATCTGATGTGTGAAGATATTAGATCCCACATGTGTATTCTGCCTCAAGTAAGAGCAGTCCAAGGAACAAAACATAGCTATTGAATCAGGCATGTAACTTGTAACATACCTGTTCCACAAAGTGCGTGAGCCGAGTTTGAGCACTCAGAAACCTTTGGATGAAAGCGTTAATTGATTTTGAATGACCAGCTGCAGTCATTCCTGCGAAGAAATGGCTTCTCAAGTATGGAAGAGCCCAAAGATTGCGTAAGGCATGCAAGTTGGCAACGTGCCTGTTTGTATGCAGCCCAAAAATATTGACCATGTTCCTCCAACCCTGTTCAAAGTCCTCAATTGACTCCAAATTATAGAGTCGATAGAACTCTGCTTTCCACTCATTATAACGTTCCCCCAAAACAGCATTAAACCAGGATGGAAACTTCGCCACAATCATCCATATGCAAAGTGCATGTTTCGTTGAAGGCATCTCCTTAGCTATTGCATCTTTCAGGCACATATTCTGGTCAGTTAATATTGTTTGTGGGGCCTTTCCATTCATGAATCCTAAGAATGCCTTTTGACATAAAGATTACAGAAACAAAAAATGTCAATTTGGGACCAATAAAAGCTCTTTGAGAAAGAAAACATGTGCCTTTGATTGTGTGTGTGTGACCACGAATCATTGACAATAGTGAAGCCATAGTTATATCATTCAGGGAAGATATAATTGCAGAGACCAGACTAGTTGGCAAATGACACATATCAAGAAGCTCAACAGGATTTACTGGAAAATCTGACGAGCATGTGTTAGTGAATGTCTGGCATGCCCCTAACATTCAAAAATGAGTCAAAAGGGTAAGAAAATAGAACCTTAATTTATGTGCCCAATCTGTATTTGTGAATGCTACAATAACCTCATTGGCCAGTTATTTCAAATGCCACATCAACTATCCCTTGCCAAACATCCAACTAGTATTGCTATTTAGAATCTATATTCCTCTGCCTCCCCATTCTTTTTGCACCCGTGAATATGAAAAGGAGAGGGGCAATTAATGGACTGGTCCAAGTAAACTTAAAGGCACTACATGTGCAATACAAGGTGATAAGGGTAATTAATCGACAAGAGAGATTATTTTTACTCTATTACCTTCAATGCCCATGACAGCGACCTCAAATTTTCCTCTCGTGAAATTACACATCCGAAGAAGCAAGGCATACCATAGTTGTTCATTCCAACCCATATGCCGAGAGGCAAGTCAAATGCAGTTAAGCGATGTGTTGTATCAAATACCACTGCATCACCAAAGATCTCATATGATTGGACTGATGACGCATATGACCAGGCAATGTTCTCTAACCTGTTGTCAGAATCGAGTGTGTATTCAAATTTAAAGTTGGGATCCTTCTCCTTTATATTTCTGCACATTCTTAATAAGTCTACACTCTCATCCTCTGGGTCCAGTTTTCGAAATGACTGAAGCAAGTTCCTCACATCCTTTTCAGTGAAGGGCAAATATCCTGGCTCTACACATTTTTCAAGCTCCATGAGTCTCATCATTTGCTGCACTGAAATTCCAGTTTTGGCAAACATGAGGATTCTGCTCTTGTCCGTATCTGATATGGTCCGATATGCAGGAAGGAACCGAACTTGATTCGGTTCTAGAAGTTCATGATTATGGTGATTATCAAAACCTGTGACACGCCATTCTGGTGCTCCTAACTCTGTGACCTTGCTAATCCTCATGTATGCTTGACACCCACATCGAGACGATTTTCTATTCCTTTGAGGTTTATTTTCGTTTGAGGTTTTGACAGGGGTGTTTCCAGCACGGTGGCAGACAAAATAACGTCTTGTTAGCCCTTTTCCAACCCCATCCTTGCCTTCTGTGCGGTGACGACGGATTGAGAATCCACATCTTTTTGCAAATTCACTGTAAAATTCATAACCTTCATCATGAGTAGAAAATCTTTGTCCAATATATGGAATTGCATCATTAGGTGTTTCTAGTGATAGTCTGGTTTCATCAGGCGATTCCTCTGTGCTGCTTGTATCATCCAACGACAAAGATCGCTGGTCTGATGGATCATCATAAACAACCAACATTTGGCCAGCCTCTTCAGACATCATATTTTATCATTAACCTATGAAAGATCAGCTTAAGGCCCTGCATCCAATATGCCAAAAATATAAACAACCAATTCAGTTCCGATGTGCAAATAAACACTACAATATAGAAAGCAACAAAATACATGTGCCAACACAAGGCTGCAAGCACAAAGGCCAGCTGATGAAAACTAAAATTACAATATTCTCATGTTCTACAACTAAATTCTGGGGCATCCATAAAAATGATGTAAGAACTGGACATTTAAACCTGCCCCTTTCAAGCATTGAAAAGCAAGAAAATGTTTTATCCCATCCAATGATGAAAATAGAATATGGTGCAACTTGTAAACTTGACAAGGTCATAGCTAGGGAAGAAGATCCACTCCTATTCACTCTAAATTCCCAACCGTCCACAGTGCTCAACACTGGATGCCTATTTCCAAGTTCAGAGATTTCAGCCATTTTCTCTTTCTCCTTTCCTCAGCATCACAGCCATCTCAAGTACAAGAATTATTTACTCCACATGCAAACAAAATGATTCCCATTTTTCCACATCAACTAACAAAAAACACTAATTTCAAGATGTTCCAACCTAGAAAATGAATGCATTAAATGGTTCCATCTCCATTTTTCTCCTTTTCGCTCCCTATGTTACACAACAAGCATTTACGCAACATTTAGCCCATATGAATAAAAAAATATCAACTACCCAATTCACCAAATCACTCCATCATTCCATTCCACCTTTCAATCTCCCTTCTACACTACAAGAAAAATGCAATACAGACGCGTGCAGCACAATACAACACAGCACAACAAAATCCAATCATATTAGCAATAAATTCTCAAACTTGAACACTACCCATTATCAACAACACTAAAACAGATATGGGTTTCGTGTTTCATTTCAAAAATCACATGAGAAAATTAAAGAGGAGAAGGAGGGTACCAATCAATTGTGGCGTGAAACTACAATTCTGGAAAACGTTTTTGGCAAGTGACCAGCCCTAATTTGCGCAGGGAGGTGATGAGGACACTTTTATATATCGTGCGCACATTTCTTATCCTACGCCTTCTCTGTTTCCAAGCAGATTACCTGTCTGTCCAAGTGAAGGGTTCGGTTACGTGTATGACCAAATACCCTCCTTCGCAGCCCCTCGTCCTTTTTAACTCCAGATTAACACAAATATGTTCATGAGAAAGATGAAAACAAAAAACAAAAACAGAAGTAATTTTACTTGCAAATCAAATTAATTTTTTAATATAAAAAAAATAGATTTTACTAGTATATTTTCTAGTAAAAAAATTTAAACCATATAAAAATTGATCAAATATAACCCTATCAACTTGACAAATCTAAAAATAACTCGAAAATCATTAAAAATATAATTTGATTAAAAACATTTAAGATAGTATGTTTTTTTAAAAAAATATTAAAACAAAAACATATTAATAGACCCAGGTCAATTTGGATCAACCTATTAAATTTACGACTTAAATCATGATTTTATAAAAAACAAATCAAAATCAAATATAAAACTCAATTCTCAATTAAACCAAGCATGAAAATGAAAAAACAATATACTAAAAAAAGCCCACAAAACAAACAACTCGAATCAACTCGGGTTAATTTGTTAAAGTTATAATTAAAATAAATTATGAAACTCTATTTTTAATTAATTCAATATTGAAGGATTAAATTAAAAAAATATATGTCAGTTGAAAAAAATTAAAAAAGCATAAGTCAATTAAAATTAACCAGCCAAACTTATAATTTAGGTTGTAATTTTTTGGAAAAAAAAAAGTAAATAAATAAATAACTAGGTTAGTGATAAATAATTAAAATTGGAGTTTTAAGGATTAACTTTTAGATATGGTTAATTATTAAAAAACAGACAGAGATGAGATATTTGATTGAACGAAAAACACCCCCAATTAATTTGTATGCATGATGTGGAAGGTGATGTTAATATCTAATTATGATGAATTGATACCAAAAGAAAACGAAGAAAGGACAACAAGGTGGTTCCTTTGAAGATATATTTCGGCCAATGTAAATAAAATAAATAAAGAAAAAATGGGAGCAAAAGAAAAAATAAATAAATCGGTTTGTCTCTTCTCCCAACTCTTATCTGTTAAGTTAGTTTGCTTGGCTTCTTAAATACGGTGCCGTTTCTGGAAGGGAGAGTAGTTTGTTTTTGGTGGGTTGTCGTTTTGCCTTTTTAGCATTACTTCTCTCATCAACTTTCTTTCATTGAGATATTCTTTGCTTTATCCAACTACATAGGCTTCTTTTTTTTTTTTTAGTTTATTCAATTGCTAAAATCAATAATTTGAGGACTGTATTGAGAATTGGTTCGTAGTTGGGAAATTTTGTATCATTCATACAAAAAATATCCAAATTGAGTTTTTTTAAAAAAAATCATCTAATTTCAGATAACAAAAATTATATATATAAAAAGAATTCTAAAACCCTTATAAATCACGTTCTTAGACTTCCTCGGAGAACTAATAATAATATATTTTTAAAAAGCATGATAAATATTTTGGGAGTGTTTGAAAACGCGGGCTAACCCGTGTTTTGAAAAAAATTAATTTTTTTTGTGAAAAATTAATTTTTTTATGTTTTATATCGTTTCGATGCGCTGATTTAAAAATTAATTTTTTAAAAATAAAAAAATTATTATTTTGATGTATTTTAGCATGAAAAACATTTTAAAAAATAACTGCAATCACACTTTCAAACAGGTGAAATGAACCATGTTGATCATGTTCTAGATAACTATTTATATTAAATCTCCATTTCCTAGCCATCCACATCAAAACTAAAAAAATAAAAACGTCTCATATTAATTAATAAAACCAAACTATAAAATGCAACTAATTATAACTTATTACCATAAATTTTATTTATATGTTCAAAAAAAATTAGCCAAGCTAGAAGAGACTTTTAAGTTTTAACTAGCCCCATCACATACATGCCTAAATGTGCTAACCTAAGCTAACCATCTACCAATTCTCATCAATTATCTTAATTGAGTCTCTAAAATACATTCTTCAATTGAATCCCATCATCAATTCCTTTTAACATGAGTAATGTTGTTTTTTGGAAAAAGAAATAAGAAGCAAGATTTTAAAAAAGAACACCCAATAAAAAATTATATTACACTTTAGGGACTGAGTTAAAAAATGAATAATTGGAGGACCGTATTGATACTAAATTTAAACTGAAGGACTAAATCAAAACTATACTTAAAAATGGATTTCCACTACCATCAAGCACCCCCACCACCACCCTTGCATTCTCTCTTTGCATGACTGTTTTTTGGCACTTAAAAAAACACCAAGGATCACATCGAGACTAAATTCAAGATTGAAGGACTAAATCAAAACTACCCTTAAATTAGTTTTACACTACAAAACGCACGCTTCCTCAGCACTCCCCTCACTCTATCTTGCATGCTTGTGTTTTAGGCACTTAAGAAACCCCAAGGACCACATTGATACTAAATTCAAAATTAAAGGACTAAATCGAAACTATCCTTAACATTAAACTCCTATAACGCACGCTTGCCCACCACTCCCCCCTACATTCTCTTGCATGTTTATGTTTTTAGGCACTAAAAATAGCCCCACAACTCTATTATACTATAAACACGAACACAAAAATCCAAACTTTATTCGTTGGTCATTGGATGGAATCCTATCTCTCTCTCGTCTCCTCTTGAAAGGAAGGCTGCTTTACGCTTCTCAGACACGGTGGCGGTTGTGAAGGGGAGTTTGACAAAGTGGGTGTGTGTTTGATGGGGTTTAGTTATTGTTGTGGTTGCCCTTTTAGCATTACTTTCCCTCGTCAACTTTCTCTCCTGTCTTTGAGAGAGAGATTCTTTGCTTTATCCAACTACACAGGGCTTCTTTTTCCTTTTTCTTTTTAGTTTATAAAATAAATCAGAAAAGGGTCTCCTTTTTTCCATCTTTTGGGGTCTCTCCTGCTGCTGCTCTTTTGTTCCATTAAATGAAGACTCTTAGTTGTGTAAGCTCTTTCTATCCCTCATGCATACACGCAGTGTTTGGTGGGTTTCGGATGATTTCTTCCCTTTCTTTTTGTTTAAATTTTGGGAACTGGTCGTGAACTTGACTAGCTGTAACTCCCCCCCTCTCTCTCTCTCTCTACGTGTGTGTGTGTGTGTGTTGGTGTTTTCACAGTTGATGATGGTTGCTTTTGTTTTACTTTATCTTAATTAGAAAGGGATAACTGGGAAAGTATGACTTTTTGTCCCTTCTGTGTTTGGTTGCTGAGAAAGTTTGAAATTCTTGTATTTTTATGGTTTTTTTTTTTTTATTACAAGATCCCTTGGAAAAAGCCTCAAATTTTTATTGTCTATGTAAATCCAAATTGAACTTCCAAATTCAAATTTTTTAAAGGCCAAGTGGTAATAAAACAAAGACCTTTTCTTGTAGCTGTAATTGAAGAGGTTTTGCTTGCAATTCTCTCTGCCCCTTTAGTTTTCTTCCTTTCGTGGGCGGGGGATGGTTGGATTCGAACTGTTATCCCATAGGAATTGTAATCTCATGAAGAACTTTAAAATGTTTATATGCTCAGTTGTCTAAACTTTGTATCGTAACTGACTTGTATGCCAATTTCAAATTTTGACAAAAAGACTTGGTCTCTAGCTATTCAGTTTTCTAGCTGATGGAATAATCACAATGATGATACTTGCTATTCTTAGATTATGGGCTTAAAGTTTAGAAACCAGACTATGGATTTCGAGTTTTAGAACAGTCGTTTTCGACTCTGTGATTGAAGTTCTTGGATGGCAAGATGAAGTTGTCCGTGATATGCTTCACTAGCTGACCGTTTTACTTGATATCAGTTCAAGATATGATTTTTATTTTTCTAACAGTGCATTCCTTTTCTAATATTTTCGTATTTCGGTAGTCTATGACTTGATGATAGCTTTCTGGTTCCGTTAGTTGTTGATTGTTTGGGTATTAAGGCTACCTTTTCTTTTCTTTTCTTTTTTCTTTTTCTTTTTTGGCCGCGGAAAAATAGCAGAAAGATTTCTGAGGTCACCTGAACCTCAGTATGTTTCTATCGATTGTTTCGTGACAAGAGTGTCACTTAGTATTGATTATATTGACTTATATATTTGGACACCGTTGTTACTCAATGGGTTTGCAGCCAATTTTGGTTCTTATTTTATTTTATTATAATTAAAGAGGGATGGGAAATGGATGACATCTTGTTTGGAAATTAGGAAATATTTTCTTTGACCTTCTGTTTGGTTGCTGAGAAGAAGGAGGAGACGCGGAGAAAATTGAAAATTTTTGGTCTTGCGGGTTTGTTATTTGTGAAGTGAAAGTGGGACTTCTTACAGGGTTACTTTTCTCTCTTTCTTTTATATCAGAGGGTTGAGTGGAAGATATTTCGAGTTAGAATTTCTATTACTCATGCAAGAAATAATCTTTTTTGGTTTTCTTCACTTTAGCTTTGACCAAAGAGGTTTTTGTCTATTATATAAGAAAGAAAAGAAACGGGGGTCATTGTTTGTAAATTGCCTTGGTGCTTGAATTAAGACGTTTATTTTAGTGATTGGACATGGTACAAAACTTGTTCAAAGAGTTATGTGTTCAGTTCTCTAAACATGTTCTATGATTGTTACGAGACAATTTCAAATAATTTTGAAAAAATATATATTTTCATTTGATTTTGATTTTTCTGCATGTGAATTGCTTGGTTATATTTTCATTTTTTGGAGTTGGTGACTTGATGACTGCTTTCTTAAGTTCTTGATTTTCTGGGTGTTAAGGAAACTTTTTTTTTCTTTTGCTTTTTTTCCTGGCCATGACCAAATACTAAGAGAGATATGGAGGTCACCCAAACCTCAATGTGATTTTTAATGGTCTTGCATCGTTATATTAAAGCAGACCCAGTGAATTTTGAGTTTGTGTTGATGGACTATCCTCCAAAAAGTATAATGCTGTCACATCAAATATATCTGGAAGAATGCTTATGATTATAAGACTTCTTTTTCATCAACACAAACTGGTTTAATGCACCTTTTGTCCTATGCATAGCCACTTACGGCCGTGCTTCTATGAAACAAAATGAGATTATAACTTTTCATGTTTCCATGTTCCATTATCTTTTCAGGCTTCTGCAACATCGGATCCCAAGAGGGGATCATACCTCTGCAGTCTCTTAATTGCACTTTCTTTGATATGTAGTATTTACTTTGTTGGTTCTGCATTTTTTGGGAAGCAATACAAAGAAGTAAGTGTATGTTATGGTGGTGTTTTGTTAAAATTTACTTGCATAAAACAATATCACAGGCCTTGTTTACCCTGTAGATTTGCAAAAAAAAATTTAATTGTGACATGATGGCGTATGTTCTTTTAAGAGGATTTTAATATTCTAGGGAAGATCTTGAATGAGGTTTATTTACAAATAGATGAAAGATTTTTATGTCAGCTTTGTTCTTGAAAATTTAAGGTACCTTTTCTTCTGAGTTTCTACCATTGTTTTGTCCCAATAGTGTCACTTAGTACTGACTCAATCGATTCTCATTAGAAGCTGAAATTGAGTACTTTTGGTTAAAACAGTCAATTGTCATATGACAGACTGTCCTATAAATGAAGAGATAAAATTACGTTATGAAGGTAGAAACACTGGAAAGAACTGAAACACTGGAAATTAAAAGCAAGGGGTATTTTCTGGTATCTTACCAATTCTTGTGTAGTTTTTTTTTTTTTTTTTTAGCATGAAAGTTACTGGCAAGAGGCATAGAGCTATTGCCTCTATGTAAATTGAAAGCACCTGGGATATGTGAGTTTTGAATTGGGAAATCTAGGCTTGAACTGCAGCCTTAAAATGGAGTGACTGTAGCTTGCATGTGCCTGTTGTAGACTAAAATTGTGTCTGCTCTAGTTGTAGACTAATCAAGCTGTTCTAGACATAAAGATCCAAGTGATTGAAATTTTATCTTGTGTGGCCTCAGTTTGTTTCAAATGTGACTTCAAATTTTTAGATGATTTAAGACAAGATGATTTTCTATCCATGCAGAGACTAACTGCATGGGGAGTGATTGAGGCGATGCAGACATCTGACATATGCAAGGTTTATCTCTTTTAGAAAAGTTTAAAATGAAAAGACACTTTAAAGTGGCACACCAGTGACTTGGATTTCTTTCTAATTTCTATCATTTTTCTGCTTAGGATCATTGCAGGCCATCTGGAAGTGAGGCATTGCCTCAAGGAATAGTGACCGAAAAATCTAACTATAAAATGCGGCCTTTATGGGGTTCTTCTTTGAAAGATGTAAGTGAATTCCATTCTGATGCTCAATATATGTGAGAAGGAACCTCATGTTCATCAGATTGGTTAGTGGATGCAAGGAAACACATCGTTAGGTTCATCAGATTTGTTAGTGGGTGCAAGGAACCTCATATTCATGAGTTAGTCTTTATGTTCTGCTCGTCATTTATATCATTGTTTTCTAGCTCATTCTATTTTGAATTGCTTTACTCTGAAGGGTCATGGGTATTGTTCCTCTACATGAGAAGTGTGATTTGGTGGACATTGAAGATCTTGCATTGCATCATAGGCCAGGGATATGATATCATGAACTACTCCCAAGTTTTATTAGTACACTGCACGAACAATGAACATGCACAGTGTTTACTTATACTAGCTCAAAACTTAGTTGATTATGTTTTGTTTTTATGGTTGGTCTGATCTTCCAGACTAGATCTGGAACATGAACTTGAGTAAATAGGGCATCCAAATGTGAGAATATAGTCCTCATTAAACTGACTCGGAAAAGTAGTCTTTGACTAACTTGTAAAGTGTGCTGAGATCTAAAATTGAAATGAGTATTTTCTTCTAGTAGCCAGAACTAGACAATCAACGTTCACATATGGTTTCTTGTATCCCTGGTGGAAAATCTTATCTTTTGTCCTTATCAAATGTGGCTTTATTTTTTGCCAGGACAATCCACTACCTTCAATGAGCTTGTTAGCAATTGCAGTTGGGATAAAGCAAAAGGCAATAGTGAACCAAATTGTTGAAAAGGTGACTTTCAATCTTGATATGTTATTGGCTTCATAAATGTTTTGTGCTCATTTGTGCAAATATTTATCTTTCTCCTGCAGTTCCCTTTAAGTGATTTTGTTGTGATGCTTTTTCATTATGATGGTGTTGTGGATGACTGGAGGGATTTATCATGGAGCAACAGTGCCATCCATGTGTCTGCAGTAAATCAAACAAAATGGTGAGCTTGATTCATCCCAAGTTGCTTTTGCCTTGAAACGCAAATGGATTTGGTGATGTGCACACAGACTGGCACATATCTGCTTACATGCATCCCAGGATTGAGTATTTGCTTCCATGCATTAGTTCATGTTGATGTGCATGTGTTTATTTATGCAAGGTCCGTGCCATCTCATAACATCCATCCTTAGATGAACAATTACTTTGATTGCACAGGTGGTTTGCCAAGCGTTTCCTGCATCCAGATATAGTTGCTGAATACAATTATATATTTCTTTGGGATGAAGACCTTGGAGTTGAGAATTTCAATCCTAGAAGGTAAGCATGCTTAGAAATGAAAATGGTACCGTGTCTCTATTTTGTTTCCTAAAAACAGTATCCTACTGTTTATAACTACTACTTTGATGACCATCTTTAATGGTCTTGGTGCCTGCCTTTTAAAATACAAGGAGTAAAATATTCACATCTAGTGAAATTCTTAAAAACAGTGAAAACTCTGCTAGATGCATTTTTCCTGTCGCTCTTCTTATTTTCTTCTAGTAATGGAAATAGGTGTCTTTTCACTACTGAATGCCCCTGCTACTTAGGTCAAACAAGTTAAACATCTTAAATACCATGTGGTTAAGTGGGTGTCCTCCTATTTTCTTCCTTTTCTTTTTGAATTGGACTACAAGTGGTTTTATGGAGTGTGATTTCATGAACATTATCGAACGTGTTGAATTTCTTGCAGATATCTGTCAATTGTCAAGGATGAGGGACTAGAAGTATCGCAGCCAGCACTTGATCCTTCTAAGTCTACCGTTCATCATCAAATTACTGCTCGTATAAGGAACACCATCGTGCACAGGTTTGTGGAAACTAGCATAAATTCCTTTCTGGGATGATTTAAATGGTTACACCGATCATCATTGTATTGCTATTGGTTACCACCAACTTTTTATGAGCAGATGAAGAGCATAAAAAAGGAGTTTGCTTGGATATGAATGTTTTAATCAAATTCTACTTGGCGTCTTTGTTTGCAAAGAGCTTTGATGATTAATATCCAAGAGTTTCAAGCACACTTGGTGTTGAAATTACTAAGAATCCAAATTATTGCTAGTTGAATCAAACACAAAATTTTCTTGAACTTGTCCAGTTGTTTTTCAGTTACCTTCTTTTCAAGGTTATCCTGCAATCACATACTGTGGATTTGTGCTAATGAAGGAGACTATTAAGATGTGAAGTGTTTTTTCATATTCTTCCTCTTCATCTTTAAACTTCACTCATCTGTCTGTGCTGTTATTTTCCCTGATGAGATTGTTTTAAATGTTACGAATATCTATGAAAGGTGCAGTCGTTCAATCTTCTAATGCTACTCAGTCTACGAGAATTCAAAATAACAGGGTGCAGTAGGGTTTAGGGAATCATTGTAATCTGTTGGGCCAGCTTGATCATGGAGCGAATGTTTCTGAATTCCTTTGTGCTTTCAGCAACAAAGACTATTTTCTTCACATTGTGACGGTGTTAGTTTTGTGTACTGCGCACCATGAATCCAAAGGGATGATTATCAAATAAGGGGGATAGGGGACCTTAGGATCATAGAAAAAATCCATGTAATGTGTTGTGGTTATGCTTGTACTGCATGATTGCCATAGTATACAAAAAAAATTCTAGCTTAACTGTTTTAGGCTGATTTTTTCTACAGGAAAATATTGAAGTTCAGAGGCAACTCAAAGTGTTATGGCAACAGCACTTCACCTCCATGCACAGGGTAAATCTAAAATGTTGACCAACCCTGTAGTTTGCAGAAGAGTAACCTTTCTGTTGGAAAAAAAATATTTTTTTTTTATCAAACTGCTAGAAATACGCAGTGCTTATGTGGTGAAAATACTCTCTTTCTATGCAGTTGGGTAGAAATGATGGCACCTGTCTTCTCAAAGGCAGCTTGGCAATGCACGTGGTACATGATCCAGGTATTGAATCTTTGAATGATCGAATCTTTTCCAGAGATTGTGTCATGGCACTTGACCAAATTGTGAACTTAGCAGTTAACATCCTACAATAAATTGAAAACTTGACCGCTTTGTCACAGTGAGAAGAGCTTATCTTGCTAATTAGATTGAATGCATCGTAATAGGAGGCTGGTCTTCTTTGTTTCTTAATCATTATGTTAGAGCAGAGTGCTTAGCCTTTAAAATGACACCCCATACTTGGCTTGGCCATATAATTCATCACAATCTACTTTTGTGCTTGACAGGTTAACTATTACTTAGCTGCTTCGTTACCTCTAATTTGCCTTTTCACCTGTGCAGAATGACTTAATCCATGCATGGGGTCTGGATAGAAAACTCGGTTATTGCGCACAAGTAACTTTTTAATTCCTATTCAATTTGTGATTCTCTTGGCTTTGCTGCTTCTCAACAGGAAAAAAATAAAAACTCTGCTTGGCTGTGGTAGTGACATTTTGACTATTTTAGGGTGATTGGACAAAAAATGTCGGCGTGGTTGATGCTGAGTACATAGTTCATCTGGGTCTTTCAACCCTTGGCGTCTTCAATGGAAGTGAGGCAAGTATTTCTTGTGTTCCTTGTGATAGAATAATTGTAGGAATGGATTGCTATAACTGCTTATTCTTTCCTGCTCTTCTCTTTGTTCTTGAACTCATTAGCAAAGGCTGGTCTAGTGTTACTAACTCTTATGCTGTCCAATTTTACTGGTGTGCCACTTACCTCCTGCATTAGTTAGACCTTCGTACGGGTCAAAGCCTTGTCTGGTGTCATGCTTTGCTGTTTTAATGCTGGGACAACACACACACACACACACACACACATGAATTAGACATCATAACATTTATTTAACATTTCATGTTAAATATTACATGTATAAAATATCAAAACAATCATTGATTCAACATGCTGGATAATCTGCTGCACTGATGTTGAACATGCCAGGATTCTCCCTCATGTTGTCCTATGAACTCATTCATGCTGTTAAATTGTGATTCCTGAGTTAATTTTTCTTTTGCGTATTATTCTGGTAACACGGTAGCTTAACAGAGTTGTTTGAACTTGCTGTTGTGACCCATAATTCTTTGCCATGAATAATGACTGTTCATGTTTTGTATATTGTAGGCACTGCTGTCCAAGTCCAAGGAAGTTGATAAAAGACCCGAAGTATGCTTCTTTTTTCTCCTTTTTAACCAACTATAGATCTTGTAACCTTATGTTTCTCCTTCTCAATTTCTATGCTCATGATCTACTTTCCTCACCTACAACCATTTTGCTAAGCAAGCACGGTTCTTGTGCAGGTTAGGACACAGTCATCTGTTGAAATGAATATCTTCCACGAGAGATGGGAAGCTGCAATGAAGGAGGACAGATGTTGGGTTGATCCATATCAACTTATTTCAAACCAAACCAGACACTGAACTTGATCCATATCAACTTATTTCAAACCAAACCAGACACTGAACTTCTGAACTTTGTTTTATTAACCAAGCGTCGCACGACTTTCATACATAGCCACAAATACTGACACATTTTCTGCACAAGCAAAAGATCTCCGAACCGCCAAGTCCCAGCACATCAAAGTCACTGAGGATCCTGGGATGTGATTGATGATTGTCTATATTATAATGTTGAAGAATGCCGAACCCTTGAGAACAGTTCTCAATCAACATTGAAACAGCTTGTTGCAGTGTTGTGATTCTTCAGTCCCATCTTCCGTAGCTAGAAGGATATGGAAGATACACCAGATGTGTTTAATAGTTGATTTTCATAGATAGGGGAGTGATTCTTTAAATGGTGTAATACAATTGGTCTTGGAGATGCATATAGATTTGGTTTTGAAGGATTGGTTTTTGACATCTTTCTTGATGATTTATTGGAACCAGTCATCTCATTCAAGCCTGTGTATCAAACTGTGTTGTTGCTTATATGACCGTGAGGAAAGTGATCTAGCATTTTTTTGAGGAATAGCTTGGGGGTGAGGCTGGATTGCAAATCCAAAGCCCTTGAGTATTGTCATCCCGCCTGACTAGATTATTGTTTTTGTATTAGGATTTAAATTTTTTGGTCTTAGTGTTCTTATTTTAGGATCCAATGCTTTTGGATAAATTTTCTATCAGGTGTTAATTTTTTCGAATCTAGCATTAGCATCAGAACTCAAGGTTAATAGATTCTATATTATAACTCAATTCCCTTGAGTTATATGTCAGGTGCTAATTATCTTGGTTTCGAATCAGGATGTAAGGTTTTTGGATTTTAGATTTTTAAATATAATTATTATATTATAAATATTATTTTTTTATTATAATTGAAAATATTAATATTAAAAATAGTATTGTTTGTATTATAAATATTATTATTATTATTATTATTATTATTATTATTAAAATAATTAAAAAATTAAAAAAAAATATTATCAATATTGAAAAACAATCATAGGTTTTAAATTTAAAATTATTATTATTAATAATAAATCTTAAAAAATTATTATTACTATTGAAAAAAAACTATAATTGTTTTTTGAAAGATAAAAAAAAATAAAAAATTTGACAAGCAAGTTAAATATTATTATTAATATTATAAATATAATTGTTAGGCTTAATGCTTTTAAGTTCAATATTGTAATCAAATCAAACAATCTTAGATACTGGATTTATAAAAATAAAATATGAACTCGCGAGCGCAGATCATCCCTCTAGTAAATTTCTATTAAGTAATGGAGAGAAAAGCTAGAAGAAATGAGATGATCCCATATTAAACTAATAAAATGAAGAGAAATTGAGCTCAAATACAGCTAAAATATAAGCATCAGCTCACTACTCAAGATACTGTGAAATTCAAACATAAGGCAACATTTCAAAATCCTTTTTGCCTGTTCTAACATTGAGAATTTTTTATGGGATAAGAGAGTATGTGTTACGGGGTTAAATTTTTCGAAATGAAATTCAACTCAATGCGGCAATCTAGTCCCCTTTCATTCGTGTTTCCTACGATTATGTATTTCGTTTATCCCAAAAAATTCTTACAATCACCTTGTCGTAAACAAAGAACAAACACAAGCAAGCACACCGAATCTTTACAAGAATACCTCTCAACCTTTATTTATCTCATCAACAAAGGATTACACAATAAGAGTGTGTGTGCTCTTCACATATATTGCATGCTACACAACAAAGGCTTTGCAGCCTATTTATAGACATATATGTGAGCTGCAAGGCTCACCCATGACCTCTATTTTTCAGGACATAGTGGGACACTCTCTCCCCCATGATCCCCATGATCCTAGCAGCTTGGAGAGCATCCCAGTTATGCTCCACGTTCTAGCTACAGGATGCTGCCACATCACTCACGTTCTGCCCCCATGAAGCTGCCAAGTCACCCACGTTCTGGTTGTCTACCTGGTAGTCCAACTGCCAGTTGTTGATGCGTCATCTGCTGACTTAGAAGGTCTTTTATCTAAGCCCCCATGTCCATGCCAAGTCGCCAGCTCAAAGACTTGCACAGCCCCTTGCACGCTGCCTGCCGAATTCATCTACACCGCTGTCCATTGCTGTTGAATTCTAGGCAGTATGTTTTCGTTTGCGCGTCCCCACGCCTAAACCTTTAACAATATGACTGTTTTTTAAAAAAAAATTTATTTAGAAATATATTGAAATAATATTTTTATTTTTAAAAATTTATTTTTAACATAGTACATTAAAATAATATGAAAATACTATAAAAAATAATTTGAAATAAAAAAAAATATTTTTTTTCAGATATACTCCATATTGAGTTCCAAAATCAATCTTTTTATGGGTTAATTTTACTTATTCTTATTGTTGAATTTATTTAAGAAACAAGCGAACGACATGACACACAGTGGCGTGTTAATCCCACTTGATGTTAAATCCTCACATCAGAGTTCAGGGTTTAAGCACTCCTCTCTGCCCCTCTTCCTTCCACTTTTGGGTTTAATTCCGCTTTCACAAAACTCAAACCGCTCACCAAAAAAAAAAAAAAAATGTCCCTTCATCTCCTCCTCCTTCGCCGCTCCTCTTCCACTCTAACAACCACCAATCATCCCTTACTTCGAGCTCTCAACCACCTCATTCTCTCTCCCCTCCATCATATCCCAAACCCTAACCCTCCAATTTCCACCACCCCACTCCTGCCATCATCTCGCACGTTCTCCTTTTCCTCAGCCGAAGAAGCCGCCGCAGAACGTAGAAGAAGAAGGCGCCGCCTCCGAATCGAACCTCCACTCCAAGCAATGCAACGCAACCCGAACCCTCCCCCCCGTGACCCCAACGCTCCTCGCCTCCCTGACTCCACAAGCGCATTAACTGGTAATCGCCTTAACCTCCACAATCGAGTCCAATCCCTAATCCGCGCTTCCGATCTCGACACTGCATCCCATGTTGCTCGCAATTCTGTTTATTCACGTACTCGCCCCACTGTTTTTACTTGCAACGCCATCATAGCTGCTATGTATCGCGCCAAAAGGTACATTCTTTGATTAGAGTGTAAATAAATTGTGAGCATTTTCTTTGTAAGTTGTTGTTTTGAATGTAATTTGTGATGTCGAACTATTGTATTGTGATTGATATGCAGATATGACGATGCGATTGCGCTGTTCAAGTTCTTTTTTGAACAACATCATATAGTGCCTAATGTTGTTTCATATAATAATTTGATTAATGCACATTGCGATGAGGGGAGAGTTGATGTGGGGCTTGAGGTTTATAGGCGTATAATTGAGATAGCCCCGTTTTCACCGTCTTCAGTGACCTATAGGCATTTAACTAAAGGGTTGATTGATGCTGGGAGGATGGAGGATGCGGTTGCTTTGTTGAGGGAGATGTTGGTTAAAGGGCATGGTGCGGATTCGTTGGTTTATAATAATGTGATCAGAGGGTTTTTGGAGTTGGGGAATTTGGAGAAGGCCGATGAGTTCTTCAATGAATTGAAAGAGAGGTGTTTGGTTTATGATGGAGTGATTAATGCCACGTATATGGATTGGTGGTTTAAACAAGGGAAGGATAAGGAGGCTATGGAAAGTTACAAGTCTTGGCAGGATAGGAATTTTAAGGTGGTACCTGCAACGTGTAATACCATTTTGGAGGTTCTAGTTAAATATGGAAAGAAAGAGGCTGCATGGGCTTTGTTTGAGCATATGCTGGATAATCATACCCCACCGACCCACCAAGGTGTAAATTCAGATACATTTAATACAATGGTGAATGAGTGCTTTAGGGAAGGGGAGTTTGAGGAGGCAATTAATACATTTAAAAAGGCAGGGACAAAGCCTGGATCTAAGCCTTTTCAAATGGATGTTGCGGGGTACAACAACATTATCGCAAGGTTTTGTGAGAATGGGATGATGAAGCAGGCAGAGGAGTTCTTTGCAGCATTATCTGCCAAATGCTTGACTCCTGATGTCACGACTTTTAGGACATTAATTGATACATATTTGAAGATGGAGGAGATTGATGATGTTTTGAGAATATTCAATAAAATGGCAGATGCTGGTTTGAGGGTGGTGGCAAGCTTTGGGACTAGGGTGTTTGGTGAGTTGATTAAGAATGGCAAGGCAGTGGAGTCTGCAGAGATTTTGACCAAAATGGGAAACAAAGATCCAAAACCAGACTCCTCAATCTATGATGTTGTGGTTAGGGGGCTTTGTAATGCTGGTGCACTTGACATGGGCAAGGATATCGTCGACCAAATGATGAAATATGGTGTTGGTGTTCCACCTGTATTGAAGGATTTTGTACTTGAGGTTTTTGAAAATGCTGGACGGGGTAGTGAGGTTAAGAGTGTTTTGGATCAAAGTAAGTGGATTAACAATTCAAGACCTGCTTATCCAAGACAGCCTCAAATTCAACATGAACCTACTCAAATGGCAAGTGGGTGGCCATTAGGGCCTTCTCCATTGATGGGAAAATCAATTTCAGGTGAACCTCAGATTTCAAGATCACAGGCCTTTGGAGTCCATCCAATGTCAAGACAAACACAATTAGGATCTCCTCAGATGACTGGGCAGCTGCCACTAGGTTCTCATAATAGGCAACAGCCATCAGGATTCCACAATATGGATCAACAACAGCCATCAAAACCTTACCAAGGTAGTGACTATCCAATTGAAGATTTAACTTTTATTGTCTTGTTATTTTCCTTTTTGTTGTTGTATGATGAATAGTGATCTATTTATTTAACTTACTTTATTCTGTTTTTTATTTTTATTTGATGTTTGTAATATTTAACTTTTTTTAAAAAAATGTAATTCTTTTGTTTTCCTTAAATCTCTTTGAATGCTACTCATTTCAGCTATGACGAATTATGTTCATTCTGTTTCTTTAATCATTGATTGATATTGGCAACTATAATGGCAGAGCAACAATCTTCATGGTCTTCTCAAGCAGGAGGCCAGCATCCACCATGGTCTCCTCAAACAGCAGGCCAACAGCTATCGTGTTCTTCTCAAACAGGAGGTCAACAGCCGTCATCATGTTCTTCTCAAACTGGACAGCAGCTGTCACAATCTTCTCAGACAGGACAACAAACTGGACCGCAGCTGTCACATTCTTCTCAAACAGGCCAGCATCCTCCATGGTCCTCTCGAGCAGGAGGCCAGCAGCCATCATGGTCCTCTCAATCAGGAGGCCAGCAGCCGTCTTGGTCCTCTCAAACAAGAGGCCAGCAGCCATCTTGGTCCTCTCAAACAAGAGGACAGCAGCAATCATGGTCCTCTGATAGGGGAGGGCATCAGCCTTCATGGTCCTCTGAAACTGGGGGACAGCAGGCATTAGGGTCCAGTAATATGGAACAGCAGCCACCAGGAACCTCTCATATGATTAAATGCCATCCAAATGAATCTCCACAGATGTCAGGACAGGCACCTTTTCAATCCTCACAGAATGGTGGACAATATTCTTATGGATCACCTTCAGTGGTCAGAAACCACCCTGTAGGATCCTCACCAAATGCACCTTTTCAATCCTCACAGAATGGTGGACAATATTCTTACGGATCACCTTCAGTGGTCAGAAACCACCCTGTAGGATCCTCACCAAATGCACCTTTTCAATCCTCACAGAATGCTGGACAATATTCTTACGGATCACCTTCAGTGGTCAGAAACCACCCTGTAGGATCCTCACCAAATGCACCTTTTCAATCCTCACAGAATGGTGGACAATATTCTTATGGATCACCTTCAGTGGTCAGAAACAACCCTGTAGGATCCTCACCAAATGCACCTTTTCAATCCTCACAGAATGGTGGACAATATTCTTACGGATCACCTTCAATGGTCCGAAACCATCCTGTAGGATCCTTACCAAATGGAGGACAATATTCTAATGGATCACCTTCAGTGGTCGGACACCATCCTGTAGGATCCTCTCAGATGGCTGGACAACAACAAGGGGAAGACAACCAGCAGCAGGTAACAGCTTGAATCCTTGATATGAAATCCTCTCTGCTCTGTTTTAATTTTTGTTTGGACAGAGAATTCTAGATCATTGTTGTTGCTGAGTAGATATTGCTCATTGAGGGGAAGTCATACCTCTCCTATTTGTACCAAGTCCTTAGACAAGACCTGGGAAAGGACTTAGCAGTAAATTTGTCACTTTTAGATGGAGTTTCAATCTGGCCTCACCAGCCTCTTTTGTTTCAGCCTTCAGACAATTATCCATCTGAAAAGGAATTGCAGGATTTGATTTCCTCTATGTGTTCCCTTAACAAAGCCAAACTTCACTGAAAGTAATTATTTCGAGATTATGTGCAAATAGCAAGAAAGAAAGTTAAAACATTGAGCTAATTCATTTTCAGTACACTTGTTTCGTCTACTCTTCTAACATTTGGTTCATTTATCTTTCTGTAATTTGTTTGTAGTTGACCATAACCATGTTTATAAATATAGCATACAGAATGGTATATCTACAAACCTCTGTAGAAATTTTATATAATTTGTTAGTCACTTTAAAATCTGTAAGTGTAGATGTGCATGCTTAGATTCTCTTAGGTGTTGTGGAAAGTGACCTAAATTTGGCCTGGCTGTTCTTGTATGTTTCCTGGATATTAGATTATATTCCCTCATGCTACTTATATTGTAATGGTTCTTCTTCTGTGCCAGCCTAATGGACCTTCAGATATGGCTGAACAGCATTCAGCGGGAGCCCTTGAATGGCAACTCAGCCACCAGCAGGCAGCAGCATGATTCCAGGCATGGAGTGACTTGATAAATTTCCTGGTTCTTTCGGGGATTGATCTTGAGTTGGGACAGGAATGCTAAATCATCGATAAATGTGCGGGGATTGTCCCTGGTTGCTGGTTTCACGAGCAAGCATAAATGGTAGAAGTGCCACTATGCGTTTAGTGAGTGCTTAATGCAAGAGTCTTGTACGATGATCAATTATTCTTGGTACTTTTTGACCCTTTATATTTATTAAAGATTTCCCATTGATGAGTCAACGTCAATCTACTTGACTAGTGCTAGAGAGACTTCTGTGTAATAATCATCCATGTAAATTTGCAGGTCATCAGGTGAATTGTGCGGCCACTGAATATCATAACAGTTAACTAAACAATTTTGAACCTATTTCATTAGCTTATGGGAGGGTTAATTTCTCTTTTTTTCTGAATTCATACTACGGAATGTGGGATCATTGGATGTGATGCTCTCCCAAAGTTGCTTCACAGCACTTGAACGCTCCTTGCTTGATGTATTTTCCTTGATGTTATTCTACACCCCATAAAACGATATAAATGTATTGGCTTGCATATGGAGTTAATATGATGTAAATGTAATGGCTTGTTGGCTTGATGTATTTTCCTTAATGTTATTCTCAGCATCTATTGCTGACATCCGTTTCCATTTCACCTCCTGCAGAAAGAAAACCAAAAGGTTACAAGGTTCGTAGAGACAGTATAATCCCATGTCAGTGTGCGCGCGTGTAACCAAGATGCATGTTGTCAGCATATATATAGTATATACACCTGACTTGGATCTGCCTTCCATGGAACTACCGATTCTTCAGATACCTTGATCTTGTACTTTGGATGTGCATGGACAAATAGAGTAAAGTTTATTGGAATTATAATTATAAAACCCTGTCCAGTATAATAAATCGAGCTTAGGTATCAAACTTATCTTTCTTTTGGACTCAAATGTCATTGTTATTAGTGTTTTTTTTTTTCATAAAAAATCATAGCTTGGGATGGCTCAATTACCTGTAGGTCAACTCGTAAACCAGGTAGCCGAGTAAACTTTTAAATTAGATTTTATAACTATACTTGAAACCTTTAGAAAACCTCTCCAATGGCGACATTGGCAATGGCCCTCTAGTAAAAAAAAATGGCCACTTCAGGCACCCTATCAAAGGGATAGTCTTCCTTGTATGGATGGCATCAAAGAGGCAGGCCACAAAGTTCTTCAACAGTCGTTGAAAGAATTAAGAGAGAACGATAATTTTGAAACCAAATCAAGTAAATAAAACATTGAGGAAAAAAAACAAGAAGTAAATTTTTATATATTAGTTATAGCTTTAGCACCATAAAATTCTTTGAACTAAGAATACAAGGAAAACAAGAAAGAAAAGGAAAGAAAGTCAAAGTTACCATATTAGTTAACAAATCCATTGAAATTAGGACAAATAAAAGATTTCTTCTAGATTTTTGTCTATTAGAAAAGAGAACAAAAGGTATTTCTTAGATAATTTAAATAGTATGAATACAAGGGGTTTATATTACTAAAATTTGAAATATAATTAAGAGATTTATGGTAATTCTACCAATATATAGCCACAAATGATGTCCCAATTTGAATATCATCCTATTTGAAATATTTGTAATCAATATCTTAAATAATTTTACACCCTCTATAGATGTTATGCTATTATTTCTATATATTCATTGGATATTATGTTATTATTTCTATAGTTTCTTAGTCTTCGTCATTAACATACATATTTGTATGGATTTATAAATCAATCAATTTCCTAGAATATTAATAATTTTATGGTGATGGTAATAAAAGAGAATTGAACGTAGAAAGAAAAGGGGGTTTGTGGTGATTGAAGGAGGTAGATTACTTATTGTGCCTATCGAGAGATCTTTTGAACAAAAAATAAATAAATAAAGGAAATGAAGGTAATATAAAAAAAACAATATAGAAAATAAATTGAATTTAATTGAATTTATTTTCAATTAATTCAATTTAAACGATATAGTTAAATTTAATTTTAATAATGAATTTATTTCAAATATGCTATTAATAATTTAACCCTTTATCATTTAGTCCTAAAACAAACGCATATGGATTAGCATATGTTGACTTTTATTATAGTGAACGAACAAAGATTACAATATTTGATTTCAAGAAGAAAAGGAAAACTAAATGAAAGGAATATTACTTTATTATATAACTAATTCATTGAAATTAGGGGAAAGAATTATGGAATATTATTTCCATATTATACATATTCAAAAATAAGTTTTTTCATATGAAAATGTAAAACAAAGCTAGAAGGTCTTCTAGGAAAGGGATGTTTGAAAATATAGTAGCAGTTGTAGTTTAAAATGTTTTTTGTTCAGAAATATATTAAAATAATTTTTTTTTTATTTTTTAAAAATTATTTTTGATATCAACACATCAAAACAATCTGAAAACATAAAAAAAATATAATTAAAACAATAAATTTAAGAACACGATTTTAATTACATTCTCAAATATTCTCTAAAATTCTACATGGGCTTAACACACAAAATAAATAAATAAATAACTAAAAGGTTTGAATTTAAAAAAACAAATAAGTAATGATCAACACACCTCATGAAAATACCAAAATAACTTTAATTCAAAGACATGCAATTTTTTATGGACCGAATAAAAAGTCATTACGGTGAATAGAAAAATATAAAAGGAGCTACAGTAAATCCTTCTATTTTAGTTGTTTATATAATTTTAAAAACAAATTAAATTGAGTCAGTGATAAAATTTCTCATACAAATTTAATTTATTTTCAATTGAATTAAATTAAAATACTATAATTAAATTTAATTTTGATAATAAATGGATTTTAAACAAGTTCTTAAGAATTAACCCCATGGCATTTAATATTAAAACAAACGTGAATTTATCTCTATAAATTAGCATAGGGCGACTCTTAATATATCTAATGAAAGATTACATTATTTGATTCCATGAAGAACAAAAAAGTAAAGGATATTACTTCATTATTTAGCTAATTCATTGAAATTAGGGAAAATAATTTTTTGGACTCTATGATTGAATATTATTTCCATATTTTCTATATTAAAAAATAAGTTTCCTTGTATTAAAATGTGCATCGTGTAAACAAAGCTAGATGTCTTCTATAAAAGCTCAATAGATGTCTAAAAAAACTTGTAATATTCCATCTAATCTTTACATAAAAATAAATTTATTTAGGATAATTTTAAAATGAATTTAAATAATTTTAAAATTAAAAATATAAAGAAAATATTTATATATATAATAATATTTATTATTTTTTACCCCTAAAATATCATATAAAAAACTTTTATTTTTAATATTATCTAACTAAAAAATATAAAAATAAAAATAATTATTATTATAATTTTAAAACTCTACCCGAGATAAAACCCTAATTACAAGTTAGGAGGGTTGACTTTAAAGGACATGAGGTGACCTAAATCTTTTTTAAATAAATATCAGAATGATGTAAAAAATTAACATGTTTTCTATCTAAATTTTGTGACATGTCAATAGAAGTCTTTGACTCTCTTGATTTGTTTTTAAAAATAAACTAGTTGATGTTTAGAGATGGCGGAGTTCAGGTTTTATAATTAAAGTTATTATAATATTATTAATTTTAATATTTTAAAATAATAATAATAATTAATTATTTTAAAAATACATAAGTTTGCTAGTAATATATATTAAAAATAAAATAATTTTTTTATATATTTTATTTTGTCTTCACTATAAAACAAACAATATCGTTAACAAACACAATTAATCATATCTCTATCTCCTCTTCTATATATCTTATCATCGTCTCTTCTGGAATCCAGGATAATAGCCAAATTTTAACAAAAAAATTATAAGAATATTTTCATCTAAATTATAAAATATTTTTTACTTGCTTTCTTGTTTCTCTCTCTGTATTGTGTCTAAGAAAAAAATATAAATAATTACTATGTGAATGGTATAAAAATTTTAATTCCATAACCGTCTAATTTTTTTTTTTTTAAAATGAGCATTTATCTTGATTTCAGTATTATCGTGTAGGATAATAAGTCATATTTTTATTATTTTTTCTTGATGATATTTAATTTAATAATTATTTGCATGAATATAGAGTTTTAATCATTCTTTTATGTATCATCATCACCATCCGATTTTCTACATTTTGATAAGAGTCAAAACCTACTCTGATATAATTCATTGCACAAGAGAGAAAATTAAATCACTAGTAATGTTTCAAAGAACTTACCATCTTAAAAATATATTTTAACTCGGAATTTTCAATAAATTCATGAAACACATGATTGATTGAAGTTTAACACAAAAGGAAACACATTTGCTAACATAATTTCAAGAAAGAATAAAATGGATTGATAAGTTGTCACTAGAAACTTGTATGTCTAGAGCACCAAAATCATATGTAACAAGAACAAGTTCATCTAAGCAATAAGAGATCAGTCAACATTCAAGTGTGCCTTTCGCATCATTATTGGAATAAATGCAGAAAAAAATATTAAATTCTGTGTTGCTGCTGCTTTTCTTTGAAAAGCTACCTAGTGTTGTCACAAAAATGTGTGGAACAAATTGTGATTTCCTCAATGGTCAAAAACCTCAATGCTCTATGAAAACTAACTGTACAATGTCCCCAAACCAAAACTTTTTGGAGAGCTGTGAGAGCAGCCTCACCAATGCACAGCAGCCCCACCAATGACTGTCAGTGCACGTTTGGGAATCAATGATTTGATTGTGGTTGTAGCTTTTAGGTGTTTAGCAATACTTTGAAAGCTAATATCACAGCTTCTTTCATGTTTTATTTGCAGAAGCTACAATTTGTAGCTTTAAAAGCCACAACCACAACTTTCCCAAACGGAAGAATGCTATAGAAATGATATCTTAACTCTTCCAAGATACGAAAAAGAAAATTAAAATCCCATTACCGTTGAGGTTAGGTTAAGCAAAGGAACCAACGCACTTGGAGCGAATTTCCGAGCAAAGAGGTAACAAACAGATGTCATCTCTGAATTATAGGAGCATAGCTTCCCTTTGTTCCGAATGGACTTTATAAAGCCTTCTGTAATATCGATACCATCATATGTTGGCGGGTGTGGTGCAACAGCTGACCAATCAACCCATGTCACAGTCCGATTCGCATTAAGTGACCCATGGAACATGTTTAGGTAAGTAGGAATGTAATGCTCGTCAGGATAGCATGCAGGCCTACAATATTTCTTGAAGATGGTGTGGTACTTGGTGTCTGAAACTAAATAAACAGCCAGGTCGCGTTGGATCTCAAACCATTGTGACCCTTTCCTCCATTGATACAGGTGAATATCAGGAAGCATTTTCTGGTTGTAACGACCACGTGCATAGCGGGTAGGTGCATCATATGACTCAACAAAGCTCTGTTTAGAACGAATGAGATACTTGTAGACAATAGAGAATTTGTAGATAGGGATGCAGCTCTCAGACAGGAGAACAAAACGTTCATTTGAGAAATCCAACAGGGCATTGGCTAGAAGGCGCTTCTCAGCATCAACCATTGATATTGATCCCCATTCAACATCCTGGAGAGAGGAAAAATAAATAAATTCATAAGCAAATACAAAATGCAAATCATGAGCGCATCACTTCTATCAGATATAAAGTGCGCATGGGAGAACATAGGTGCATTTGCCAAACAAACAAAGGCAATGCTCTGTTTGCAGGTAACACAAAGCTAATAACACAACAATGTCCATTACAAACAATTAGTTTCCAGTAGCTACAGGATTTCTTCATAAAAAAAAAACCATCAACCATAAATATTTTTTGGTAAGAATGCATCTTATTAAGCAAACCACTGTGACTGTAGAGTAAATAACTGCAGAAAGCTTCCAATATCACTTTTTCGTATGAATGCAAACTGGCAAGACTAATCAATTGCATGCATTTATATGCCGGCAAGTCTCTGTACTGAGCAATAGCATTCATGTATGTGATAGTTGGCTTATCATGCACTTTTGCGAAGAGATGCTCCGTGCAAAATCCATAGAGTAATTTGACAAGGAAGAAAATGATATGCATGATTTCATGAGCGGCCAATTCAATCTTCGAATTGATGTTTAGTGTGATCCTGATGATTTATTACGCTGTTAAATTCTTAAGAAACAGCAGTTAGATGGCAACGAGTGAAATGGTCCCACTGAAAGGTGATCAATCATATGGTTGTTTTACTCTGACTTGTGCAACACACATGTCCAACACATTATAAGAGATAGTTCTTGTCAGAAATGGTCCAAAGATTCACCAAGCTTCCATCTACATATATTTCCAGTAGTGATAATCCATCAACCATCCCAAAATAGTGAAAAATATAGCACTAGAACAATAAGAAGAAGCTTAAATGAGAAGGGTGTGTATCTATACAGATCGAGCGCATGCGTAAAGAGAGGAATTGTGAAAAATCCATCAACAAACTTTCTCCAGAAAGGACATTCACATGCAAATTCATTACGAATCTGAACCTATCCAACTCAATTTAGAAAGATATTACATCTGCGGCATCCATATCATGGCAATGTCAAGTATATTTCCAATAGATATCAGAATAAGCAAGAATAAAGAATTACCATAACCTAAAAACCATATGTTTTTGGTTCATACCTTACTCGGAATCTTTCTTCCATGGAATGGAGAATCAGTGGAAACATTGAGCTCATAATCTTCAGGAGTATGGACATAAATGGAGAAATACCCGGCATGACCCCTAAAGAACCTCTCCCACAAAGGCAACAGAGGCAAAGGCCCTCTAGTCAAAAACATGAAAGCAACTTTAGGCACTCTATCAAAGGGATACCCTTTCTTATATGGCAACATAGAAGCCCTCCAAAGGACCTCGTCATCAGTCATACTATGAGTCAAATTGTCTGGATGAACAAACCCCTCCATACTCAAACAATCAACCTTCTCACAAGTCCTCAAAATCGTACAATTATCATCAGAGATCTTAGGAGAAGCAATGTTGTTAGTGAAAGTTAACTGTGCTAGCGAATCAAAGTATCGGTTGATGTGAGGACTTGTAGCTATGCCTATGATTATACCAGCAACAAAAATAACCAGCAATGACAACATTTGAACCAGTTGAAGCAAACCGATGTGCTTTTCTGGTGCATCTTCTCTATCCCATCTATTCCTTGCCATCTATAAAGTTTCTCACTTTTCATTCAAAGAAACCGAAAAGCCAACTAATTTTCTTCCTCGATCAGAGTTGAACTCTTCCACTGCAAGAACCGTCAACAAACGATCCAGAGATTACAACTTTCAGCGATGGTCAAGGAAAACAAGGAAAACCCACCAACTAAAACACTGATTAAACCCCACAAATCAAAGAAATCAAGAAATTCAAGAGATGGGTTCTGAAATTAGAAACTAGTGCAGGAAGATCAAACCAAAAAAAACAAAAGAAAAGTCAGGTCTTTGAGATCAAACCCAGATGTGAAAGACAAAGAAAAGCAAAAGAATCGAAATCACCGTAAAAAGAAATTATTTGAGGGAGATTTATAGGTAAGTGTTACTGTGGAAAGTAATGTGCTGAGGTTGAAAACGATTTGTCGTTTGAGGGGAGAGAGACCGGGAGAATCTGAGCGTTTGTTGTTATTGTATTGGTGGAGACAGGAGAGAGAAGAAACGAGGAAAGGAACAAGGAAAGAGAGATGACAAAGACGACAGACAATTGTGTTTTTCTGTTGTGTTTTGTGTTGCTTGTATTTGTAAGTTATTACGGTTAAAAAGATTATTTGTTCTCTTGAAAGTAGTTTTATTTAGGAAAATAATTTTATAAAAAATGATAAATAAATAAAAGTGAATTTTTTTTTGTTAGAAAGAGGAAAACGTTTTTCTTGTAAAAATATTTATTTTATAAGTTGATTAAAAATCATTTTCTATTTATTAATTTTTTTTAAGTTCGTAAAATATAGAAAAAATTAAAAATTAATTTCAAAAAAACTATTTTTCATAAAAACAAATAGAAAGAAAAGGCCTATGCTCTGTCTTTATAAAAAAACCTACAAGCACTCTTTTTCTAATTTTAAAAATCCAACAACAAATATTATTAATTTCTTGAAAAAAAAATACAATTATGTTCACAAATAAGTGTGTGTTTAACGAAGCAATGAATGCTGCTTTTGTAAGAATGTTTTTAAATTGAAAATATATTAAGATAATATTTCTATATATTTTTTTAGATATTGAAATTATCAATTTGATTTTTTCTTAAGAGAAAAATAAATTAAAAAGCAAGTTGAATCATAAAAATAAATGCAGCTTAAATAAAAAAAAATCATATAAAAATATATTACATTTATTATTTTCATACTCGGAAAAAATTGATTTAGTAGATACTAACTCTTTTTTGTTGTTTAGATTCAAGCTTAAAAATTTGCATTTGAGAGAAAAGAAAGGGGTTATTAAAAATATTTGTAGAAAATCTTAGAAGAGTAGTTAATGTATGTGTAAACTGGTCTGGATATTTATAATTATAAAAATAAATATATGTAAAACAAAATTAGTTTAAGATGACTTGTAAATTCACTTTGTGAATTAAAAAATTCAACTAATTTATATAATTCTTCTGCAAGTTGTTTACATGTATAACATTTTATTTTATTTTATTTTTTTATTATAGAATCCAATAATTTATAGAAAGAAAAATGTAATATAGTCTATCTATTCAATATATGAATACAAATGTAATTAGTGTTTGTTTCTACCATACTTTTTTAAACTTAATCTACGTTGACAAGTTAAGTTAAAATCAAGAAATTAAAAAAAAACAATATTACTTTAAATAAAAATACCAGACTTTAGTTAACTTAGTAACTTAAAAATTAATCTAACAACCAAACATCCCAAACCCTTTTCCAAGTCAAACTCAAGTTTGGTATTTTTATTTTAATCATTTTTATTTTGATTTGTTTTTATTAAATTATTCTTGTTCTATAATCCAGGTTTAATAAGTTAATCGAGGTTGATTCGGATATTTTTGTTTTTTAATTATTTTTTATTTTTATTTTTTATGGATTAATTAAGAATTTAAATTTAATATGTTTTATTTATTTATTTTTTATAAGGTTATTGTAGTATCATAACTAGAATCATAAATTTTATATATTAACTCGGGTCCATCAAGTATATTGTTGTCTCGATATGTTAAAAATAATATCATTTTAAATTTTATCAGTTAATTTTTTTTTTTAATTATTCAAGTTATTTTTTTAATCTGATTGGGTCATATTAAATTAGTTTTTATAAAGAGGAATCTATTAAAAATATATAAATACCTTTTCAACTCTTAAAAAAACTGATCCGATACAAAGCATCGCACGAGTAAATGATGCAGTTAATATTCCTAATTATTAAGCTTTATGAAGTTGGCCATGGTTGATGATGATATTATTGCGTTGTGCTTGTTCGTTTATTAATATAGAAATTGTTTGGTAATACGTTTGACACTGTATTTTTCTAAAAATTGATGCTTTTAATTTATTTTTAAATATCTTTTAAATTTTTTTAATATATTCAAGATATTATTTTAATGTTTTTTTTAGCTAAAAACATCAAAACCTCGATTTTAAATGGCTGAGAAAATCATGCTAGTCACAAAGTCAATTTTAATTGTCTCTTTTATGAAATCCTGGTTTAGGGTTTTGATATAGGCTCTTAAATAAAATTATATTTGATAAAATTAAAAGTTTGATTATTTAAGAAAACACAAAAACAAAGAAAGAACAAGAAAAGGAAAAAAAAATATATGAATTTTTATTTTCTTGTAATTTAATAGCTGAATAAATTTTATTATTCTTAAAAATAGAGGAAAGCCATGTCCTTCACAAGGTCAGTTTCTTTTCTAGGGATTTGACAGAACCTCTCGTATAATATTCTCCTTCAACGCAATACAAAGTTTGATTCTTTACAGAAGAAAAAAAAAGAGGGAAATGGGAAATCATGTTCACGTTCCTCTCTAGGGCTTAAATTCCATGTAAAGTAGTAGAGGGAGAAGGAAAAACGGAATGTGGAGACAGAGAGTGTTAGTGTCATCTGGGGTGAGGCTGTATTCAAGAGTTGCGCCTCAAGTTGTCAGAGTGACAGCCAAGAATGTAGCCAAGTTGGGTTCTCCAAAAGAGGGGCCAAAACCTCGTCAGCTCCTGTCCTTGCCCCCGTTTCCTGGTTTTCCTTTACCTGGAAAGAAGTCTCTTAATGCTTGTCATGTCACTGCTATCAGCTGGGTCAAATACTATTTCGATGAAATCCAAGATTCTGTCATTCAGTCTCATTTTAACAAGTCCCTTGTGAGTATTTCTTTTAAACGTTTGCATTTCCTTCTGATTTTCTTTGTTGGGATAGTTTGATTTATTGCCTTGCTTTAGGTTCAAATAGAGTGCCCCAGTTCTAGTGACTCTGTTGAAAAGGAAGGGCTTGGAAAACCCATGAGAAAGGTTTGTTTAAATTTAGGTGGTGTTCGATTGTCAAAGCATTAGATTGATTATAAAGAAGGTTTTTTGATGAATCTTTTATTCCATGTAAGTGAATGTTCTACAACACAGCTCGTGTGCAGATTAAGCCAAGTGATGTAATGGAAGTTGGGGCGAGAATTCATATTCCTGTATCAGTTGCTGAGACTGCAATTTCCAAGAGGTTTGATACCATACCAAGTGGAACTTTGTACCCAAATGCTGATGAGATAGAGTATTTGCAAAGGCTTGTCAAGTACAAGGCATGTTTAACTTAGCTGCTTTTCTGTCTCTTCATGTTATTTTAGTGTGCAAACAAGTAGTTCTGATACTAAATTGTTAAACGCTGGCTACTGCCTTATATCTGTTCCATTTTGTGCTGCTTATGATTTTGCCAAAACTTCTGAATGTTTTGCCTGTGCTGCTTTTTGCTTGGTCGATGCCCATATACAAAGATGTTATGATGCGTTTGTGGTGTTTTTCCAAATATGTTTCTGTTTTTATTTTTTTAATTTTTGTTTGGTGAATTTTTAGGACTCTGCTCTCCTTGTGCTAAATAAGCCGCCAAAGGTTCCAGTCAAGGTTAGAATCTTAAATCCCATTGTTTTCTTTAATTCTGGGTTGTCTCGGCATGTTTTGTTGCCATTGATTTATTTCCATAATGCAATGGCTTTAGGGAAACATGCCAATTCACAATAGCATGGATGCATTGGCAGCTGCAGCTTTGTCTTATGGTTATGATGAGGGTCCTAAATTGGTATGCTTCTAGTTCTAGATAATTGTGTTCATCTAGTCCTTTATGTAGTTCAATCTGTGACCTTACATTTCAGTTTATCATGTTAATATTTGTAGGGATTCTTTTAAATTCGAGGACAATTGGGCAACATTTAATTGAATACTTGGTAGATGTGGTTGCGCATCTAGGTTCAGGAATTATATGATTCCATGTATAGCTCAGGGATCTGACACTGTACATGAAAAGATAATAGAATTTGGCTAATTCCTCCCTTGAGCAATATAGTTAAACAAATGAATTGATGTGTTTTATTTTCAGTGAGTAACTAACCTCCCTTCCTTGAGGTTTAGAGGACCTATATACCTTTTGCACATGTGTATTTAAAGGTACCAAGGTTGTATTTAAAGTTAGAATTCCCTCCCTCTTGCTCGTGTACATCACAAAAGGGCTGCAGGAGAGAATTTGACATCTTGATTGATAAAAAAAAGAAGAAAACCAGGGGTCTGCCTGTCCCCTTTGATGTACTAATTTTTTTTAATTGCTATAGTATTTATATATATGGATGCATGCATAAATATTTGCTTTATACTTTATTAATGTATATGCAGTTAAATTTCTTGAACATTGTTGAGGCAGTATGAAATGGCATATTAATCCAGGAAACAATTTTTGGGGAGATAAATCGTAGACAGCTTATCTTCTTGGGTTAGGGCTTAGTGGATTTGGTGTTAAACCCTGCCTATTGCATGATGAAGCTAATTGTGGTCTTGGATTTGTTGTTGAATCACTCGCAGTCATCATAAATCTTCTAACTGTAGATAATGTTTTCTCATACTTTCATCAGGTTCATCGGCTTGACAGAGAGAGCAGTGGCCTCCTTTTAATGGGTCGAACAAAAGAAAGTATAGCTCATCTCCAGTTGTTATTTAGTTACATAAATAAAGCACAATCCAAGTGTCAGGTAAGTTATGTTCATACAGCATGAGGGCAGTGAATGCTACTTACAGAACACAACATAGCAGATGGCTAAATGACTATATCCCTTTTCTTTGCTATGATATGCTTTGGGAAATTTTAGGCGTGGAATGATGCATGTGAGGCAACTTATCAACGATACTGGGCATTGGTCATAGGCTCTCCAAAGGACAAAGAAGGCTTAATTAGTGCATGTCTTTCAAAGGTTCTCTCTCTCTCTGTGTTTTCTGTGTGTTCACTGTGGAAACTGCAGATGGAATCTTATGAGACATCCAAGTACTTGACTTTTCTTTTGTGTACCTGTTGCTACTGATTGTAGGTGCTTCTTGATGATGGGAAAACAGAGAGAGTTGTTTTGGCCCAGCATTCAAGCTTGGAACCGTCCCGAGAGGCTGTGACTGAATATCGAGTCTTAGGTCCTACAATAAATGGATGCTCATGGATCGAATTGCGTCCACTTACTAGTCGAAAGCATCAGGTAAGCCTCTTACTTGAGTACTCGCAAATTGAGTAAAGCTTCTTATACTCTTTTTTCAAGTCATGGGCGTCGGGTGGGTAGCAATCTAAAAGTGGAAGTGTTAATTCCCAAAAGTGGCAAATTGAATTGGGATAATCTCAAAGTCAATTTTTTACTTGAAGGGTTGAAAACAAGGTGATGAAACCCCATCTTCACCAGAGAAGGGAGATGGAATGATGAGAACAACCTATATCATGATGCCAACTCGTGACCAAAAGACCAAGTTTACATTTGGGTTACTTAATTCTAAAGTTGTAGAAAAGGCATATTTTATTGGCCACTAAGTTTATTAAGGTGTTCGGTTTCTGATAGCACAGCGGCACTCATGTACCTGATGCAATCCATGCTATGTTTGCACATGATAGCTGTTTGCAGATGTTTGTTTGCATATAGTAGGCACACCTACAAAATTTATATGGTTATCACCTTGAGCCTAGAGTACAAGAATGAATCTACAAAGAACAATCATTATGTTCTGGTTGATTTTCATCATTACTGTTTTTCTTTTATCAAAACAATTTATGCACCATTGCTTAATTTTACTTGCAACTACAATAGCAAACCACCATAAGGAAGAAATTTGGGGTTTGTATGTCAGTACCTAAAATATTGAAATCAACCCAGTATGTGGGGCATGTGTAAGAGAGATAGAATGCCTGCCAACTTTCTGTTTCTATGGTGGTTTGACATCAGAATTTAGAAACATAATGGTTCTATTTATTTCCACACATTCTTTTGTAAGTGTAATAAAGAATGAAGTATGGTTTTGCATCTGAAGAATTTCTGATTCTCTCTTCAATATACAGCTCCGTGTCCATTGTGCGGAAGCTCTCGGAACTCCAATTGTTGGTGATTATAAGTATGGGTGGTTTGTGCACCGGAGATGGAAGCAAATGCCTAGAGTTGATATAGAACCATCTTCTGGGAAACCATACAAGTTACGGTGGCCAGAAGGTGTGGATATTCAAAAGGGAAGTGTCCTGGCAAAGGTACCCTTATTGCATCTCCATTGCAGGGAACTCGTGCTCCCAAACATTGCAAAATTCCTTGATGTTTTGGACGGGAAATCAGAAAATGTGCATCCTGCACTTAGCACTAGACCAGACCTTCTAAGGTTTGTGGCATCGATGCCTTCCCACATGAAAATTAGCTGGAATCTCATGTCCTCCTTCTTGGTATAACAAATATTTCAGCTGATTTCGTTAGTCATGTAAACCTGAAAAAGCTCAGAAGCGTTGGATATCTTAACTACTCTAGCCAGCCAGACGCTCAAGTAATTAAGCTGCTATTTGTAGAGGATAAATTCTATGAATTAGGTCATCAGTAGTGAAACATGGTTCCCAAATTTCATCCATGATGCATAAATCTGCTTTCTTTTTACCTTTTGTGTGCGTGTGTGTGTGTGTGTGAACTGGGAGACGAACTTCAGATGAGAAGATTACAGAGATCAGATTGGGATGATGGCAAACTCATGATGTTCCAAAATCGAAGTATATAAATGATAGGTTATTTAGTATTTAGGATAGTGGTTAATTAATATATTTAGATAGGAAGCTTTCTTCTCATTAGATCAGGGAACACCAAACTGATGGTGAAAGCTTACACCTGCAAAAACAATCTCAAAGTCAGTATTTTTATGGAAAAAATAATAAATGACTTTAAAAAAATTTAAATTCAAGAAATAAAGAAATAAAGATGTTTGTTGTTAAATTTTAAGATGGTTAGTGTTTCCAAACATATGTAATTATTTTAAGTGATGAAAGTTTTAAATTTTTATATGAATGGTTAATGATATATTTATATTTTTTAAATCTTGTTGTTTTCAGGAAAGAGAGATTACAAAAACTGTTGTTTTTTGTGGCATTAATGAGCTAAAATCTTGTATATTTTATTATTTTATTAATAAAAAATAAATATTTTTTATATATCATTAATGAGATGAGATGTTTAGTGGGTTTTTTAGAAGATATTTTATATATTTAGAGATATAGAGAGATTTTTAAGAGAAAATTTTTATATCTAGAGATATAGAAAGATAAGATAATGTAATTGTTCTTTTAGAATAAGAGAGATGATGATTTATTAGAAAATTTATTTTACTAAATTATTTGTTTTTGTAGGGAAACAAACACAGAGATTTTATAAAAATACTTTTTTTAGTAACAAACTTTTAAAGATTACTTTATATTTTCATTTAGACTTCAAATATCAAATGAAAACATGGGAAATGATGCTATATATTACGTTTTTAATTCAAATGGATATGTTTGAGAATGTAATTATAGTTAATTTTTAAAATATTTTTTATTTAAAATATATTGAAATGATATTTTTTTTATTTTTTTATTTTTTTTTTATATCAGCTCATCAAAATAATTAAAAAATACTAAAAAAATATTAATTTAAAATTAAAAAAATAATTTTTTTAAAAAATACTTTTAAAATATAAAAGACGAAGACTTTTTTTTTTTAAAAAATTAATTTATCTTCAAGTGATGTCATTAGACCACCGGCTACTTGTGCTGTCAAGAGAAAATCATATAAATTCGTGGATCCCTATTAAAATAAAATTTGCCGGTCTCTATTATTGTATCAATGATCTAAAAATAATATCAGGCATCAACAATTCCTATGTCATATGATTTCCTAGTTATAATAATATAAAAGGTCTTTTGAATTTCTAAATTTGATGCCGGAAAATTATTATTATTAAAACCTCAATTTAATAAAAACCTGTTGTATATCCGTTTTAAATTATATGTAAAGCAACCTAATCTGACCAAATAATAATTTATAAAAAGAATTTAGTTTTAATTACTTGTACACAACAAACATCGTGTTCCTTGTTTAGGTTGCTTTGCTCTTTGCATATGTTGACTTCTTTTGTTGACCAACCAATTGGTAGCCGCCATGTGTTGAAAACAAAATTTATGATTATGATTTTTTAACTGGTAAGTGATTGGATTCCAAAACTCAACCTAGCCTTGCAAGTTGACCTAACCCCGTGTCCATGTGGGTCTTTATTTTTTTTTTATATAAAATAATATTGTTTTAATCTTTTATTTTTTAAAGTTAACATATTTAATTTATAGTTGGATTTTATACTGAGTCAACATTTGGTGTAATAACTATGATTTGATCCTACGTGGTGTATGTTTGATAATTTGATGTGATGATATTTTTTAAAAGTAATTTTTAATTAAAAATATATTAAAATAATTTATATATATATATATTATATTATATTATTAAAATCATAAAAAAACATTAATTTAATATAATTTTAAATAAAAATATTTTAAAAAATAACTCAAATAAAAAATCAAGATGCTTTTGATTTTTTATTTGTGTGATTTGAGTTATTTTTTTAAATATTTTTATTTCTTTAATTGATCTTTTTATTTATTTATTTATTTTTTTGATTTTATCATTTGATATTTAATTGTATTTTTTTATCCAATTTTGATTTCTATTCTTTTAATATCTCTCTTTTTATTTATTTATTTTATTTTTCAATTTAATCCCTCATTATTTTATTTTATTAGTTCTCTTACCAGATTTGATCCTCGTTGTTTTTATTGCAATTTTTTTTTTGTTTTTTATGGTTAAGAATTTTGTTCGAGATTTGTTTTTGTCTTCTGCGGGATATCTCAATCTCATAATTCAAGTTGTTAATTTCAAAAATTAACCAGATTTAACTTTGATCTTTTTTAGAAATTATTTTTTAAAATTCATCTTTTAACATAAGGCTATTAGATCTTAAACTTTCTAGTTTCTTCCCTTTCTTTCCTCAGAGATTATCTTAGGTTGCGGATTAGTCAAGTTACCCTGGGGTGTTATAGAATTCTTTTCAATGTTTTTTTTTTATATATATATTTTCAATGTTATTCTTTGAAGTTAGGTTATTGGATCTTGAGTTTTATAATTTTTTATATTTTTTTTTTACATGGGATTATCTCCAGTTGCAAGGTAGTCAAGTTAACCCATGGTGACTAAAGTTTTTTTTGTTTAACTTAGATCCTTTTTTCTAGGTCATTTTTTTTAAAAAATAATTTTTTTATCCTGATCTCATGCAGTGGGTGGGGGGTTAACTGAGCGAACCTGTGTTGATTTATATTTTTTTCTTCTGTATTTTTTTTTCTAGTTTCATCATTTGATATTAAATTGTTGGGCCCTGGAATTTTATGGTTTTTTTTATTTTCCACGGTAATTTTTAAATGTGTTTGTTTTTATGTTTAAAAAATATTTTTAAATTTTTTTACTTCAAATTATTTTTATTTTTATGATTTTAAATGTTTTAATCTTTTAGTATTAAAAATAAATTTTAAAAAACAAAATGATATATTTACAATTAAAAGATATTGTAATAACACAATCTCAGCCATAACTAAAGAAAGGATAGGATCGGCGTGCCACCATATTGATACGTGAAGGCGGGGATAATAACAACAATAAAAGAAACCACTCAAATACGTGGTAGAATGTGGTCGGCCAACGAAGCTGACGCAAAAGGAGGAGATCACATGACAAAAGCTCTGGGTCAATGAATAAACGTCCCCTCCATTTACTTGTTCATAATTTGTTCAGAAAAGAGAAAAGAGGTGGTTTGATCTTGATGCTCATAATTTGAACTTGAAAATCTAACTTGAAAGGAAACAAATTTACTGCTGCCCCATGTATACAAAGTTGTATGTAATTGACATGCAAATACAAAGACAGAAACTTTGACAGAGAGGAGGAAAAGGCGGGGAAGAAGAAGAAGAAGAAAAGGGTTGAAAATGGAGGGTTATAGTAATAGAGAAAAGAATGATTTAGAGAAAGATGATGATAAGGAACACAGTGTGTCAATGTTGAGAGAGCCATTTCTTGTTAGGAATAGAAAAAACAATACTTCACAGATTGCCATTGTTGGTGCTAATACCTGCCCCATCGAAAGCCTTGATTATGAGTAAGTCTCAATATGCTTATTCTCTCTCTTTCTGCTAAAGTTTATGTCTTTTTTGTTCTTTTTATGTTAATCTCCATTGTTAATGTTACCCTTTTAGTTTCCATTTGTTTACCAATATTCTTATTTATCAATTATCACTTGGGTTGATGTTATGGTAGATCACCAGAGAATGCATTGATTTGTTGTTATATGGAAGGTTGAATTGGTTTAGTAGAAAAGGTATTGATGGCTTCTTCATTTACTGTTTTAATTGTTCCCATCATATCAGTTTTCCTGTTCTCGTTCTGGATAGCTAGAAATTGAAGGAAAATGACAAAAAAGGAAGGAACTTTTGTATATTGTGCTCTATGTTTTTTTTTTGGGCAATGACAATATAGGAGAAAAGGGAAATTTAATTTTGAACATTTTGTTGCTTGAATTGGGCTTTAGAACAAAAAAGATCGCTCTCGAGTGAGTCAAGATGTGGATGTGGTTGCCTGTTCTTTTTATTAGTAGTTGTTGAGAACTAAATTAATTGTGGAGTTAGTTTCAATACGAAGCATTTCTTGGACTCTTATCATTAGGCAAGTAAAGGTTGACTAGTTACAAGTAATGATAGAGGAGGACGACCATGATCTTGTGTTTCTTACTGTTCAGTGAGTGTACTCAGGCTGTGATTGGTCTTATAGAATTGGGCTGTTAAAGTTATGCGGGGAACACCCCTCTTTCCTAGGCTTGCCTTCCCATCCTGCAGTTCACCTATGGCTTTCAGTTGGTGACCGTAGTTATCCTTTCAGTAACCTTAGGATGTTCACTGGTGCCTTCGTGCTCTCCTTACTGAGAATGGAAATGCTGAAATGCTTTAAGTTAGGGTATTGAAGGGGGAAAGACATTATTAAAGTTCAGAAATGCTCATAATAATTTAGTCTTAAATATATTGTTAGAAGTTCTAAGCAGTATGCCATTTGTGCTGGAAGCAATGCTTGATTGCTACTGCATTCTGACCCACTTGTGTCTATGTATTTTTGCAGGATTGCTGAGAATGAACTTTTTAAACAGGACTGGAGGTCTCGAAAGAAGGCTGAGATATTTCAGTATGTTGTCCTCAAGTGGACACTTGCTCTCCTCATTGGGTTAGGTACAGGGCTTGTCGGCTTTTTCAATAACCTTGCCATTGAGAATATAGCTGGTTTCAAACTTCTGGTGACAAACAATCTCATGCTTAAGGACATGTAAGTTTAATCTAACTTAAAGTGTCTTCTTTATCATGCTGAAAGTGCACTAATTCTCAGCTTGAGATTATACTATGTTCGTATTCTATACTACTATGAACAACTTTTTGCTGCATTTGGAGATCCATTAGGCATTGAGAGGGTAGCAATCCTTAGTCCCACACCACGCCTGTTCCACAACATATGACCCCCATTCGGAACCCAAGATCTAGTATTGGGTGTACCTTGAGGACACAATTCTATAAAGATAACAGTTTTTTTCCTTCTATTTCTGTGATAACCTATCCTATTTTTTGAGCTTGCATTTTCAAAAATTTACCAATCATGATAGCCATCCGAATCCCATCAATCTACATTGAGCATGATTGTTAATTTTATTTTTAAGTCCACTCCATGCTTTATGTGCACCCAAGTCTGATTACCATTTTCAGTTTGAAATATCAAGATATATTATTGGGTAGTAATGACCTTAAATAGGTAGGCTTGAGTGCATGCACCACCACGATTATGAGAGCTATAAAAAGTTGGATCTATTCAAAGAAATCGTTGAACATTTGGTGATGCAGTTCTTGTGCACGAGAACTGTTGTTTTTCCTTCATATTCTGTTGAATTTCCCCCATTTTTGTTCCTGGTAACAAATTTCCATGTTTGGGTTACCTTTACTTGTGATTAGCTTTGGCTTCTATCTCGATATTTTAACTTATGTCAACATGTTTTTTTATTTTTTTTCATTTTTTTTTATATACACGTTACACAACAAAGTTAATATCCGCGCTTCAGTTTTCTATTATTTTGCAAATCAAGTTGTTATAGACTTTTGTCTTATCTTAGTAGTGATACTTGGCTATGTTTTATCATGAAACAACAAGATACATGCTTTTGTGAGTTTTCTTATAATCAAACATGCTATGAATAATTCTTATTCCAGTACAGGTACTATCAGGCATTTGCAACTTATGCTGGTTGCAATGTGGTTTTGGCCATTGCTGCTGCAGCCCTATGTGCTTATGTTGCTCCTGCGGCAGCAGGATCTGGTATACCAGAGGTTAAAGCATACCTCAATGGTGTAGATGCTCCTTCTATTTTGGCACCTGCTACCCTCTTTGTAAAGGTGAATAACAAGCTATCTGCAACTCTCTCTGTCTCTCTCTCTCACCAACTTCAGAAGTTATATTGGTTCCCTCTATACAATTTTTTGAATTTAGTGATTGTCTGAATGTCTTACAAGTTAGTTATACAATTTATTTAAGTCCTTACCACAGCTAGTTTTCTTTTGGCCACTTATTGCAAATTTCAAGACGCCATTTAGTATTGTGGTGTTGGGTGCTTTTTAAAAGTACTTTTTGCTTGGAAATGCATCAAAATAATTTTTTTCAGATCTTTTTTTATTTTTGACATCAGCAAATCAAAATTATCGGAAAACTAAAAAAAATATCAATTTGATGTCTTTTAAAGACAAACACACCCAAACACAGTTGGAAACACAATAACAAACAGGCCCTAGCTTATGAAGTTGGGTAATAGTTTGTTAATAGCCAGTGATGTCCAAAGATAAAGAAAAGGCGGAAAGGTGAGAAACTTGCCTGTCAACATAGCATCAGGTCACCTCTCAGATAGGGGATGATAACAAAGACACAAAGGCCAGGTCCAATTCTCATGTTTTCAACAGACTGTAGATAAATCCAAAAATTATGATCTGCTTGTTACTAGACATGCATCAAAATTAGTCAAATCATTCTAATACTTCATTGGTTAGCCTCCAAACATTACTCCAAACCTAGCATTGTACAAGTCCAAGCTATTCATTCAACTATTTTAAATAGAAAGCTTGCCAGTCTTCTGCATATTCTAGCCATTAGTACTAGTAGAATGGATCACTCAGGTTATGTTATATGCAACAACTTGAATATTGTTTTTGAGGCATAAAAAAGCATGCATTTAACAAAGAAATCCATTGATTTTTCTGCAAGCAAATGAATATTTGGTGACCAGCCAGTATATGTCTCCTTGAAACCCAATTAAAGTGAAATTGCCTGCCACGTTGGTTTTATTTACATGTTTGATGAGTTTGGATGTGAATACGCTGCCTTGTCAGGATACATGGGGTGAAACTAGAAGTCACAAATCACTTGCATTAGTTCTTCCCATTGACCCTTTCATCAGAACACAAGCAAAGACTAAATGAAGAGAAGAATTCTGTTAGTGTCTCTTAATCTGAGAAGCTTTTGCTTCAAATAGTTTTTATGCTGAGTGTTTCCTTTATTCATGAAATAATCTACTTTCTTTCATTGCTTTGGAAAAGCTAGCAATTATGATTTCTAACGCGGACATTTTTCCTGCCTTCTGTTGTTGACTGTCTTTCCTTACTACTGTTTTTAGTTCATCATGATGAGCTAATTCATCACTGACATGAGTGGGGGCAATCTAGTTTTATGGGGTGGTTAGGGAATCTCTAAATTGTTGGTTATTTACTTTTTTATCTTTAATTTTAACTTCTCAGATATTTGGGTCCATATTTGGAGTTGCTGCTGGATTTGTTGTTGGAAAAGAAGGACCCATGGTGCATACTGGTGCTTGCATAGCCTCCTTTCTTGGACAGGGAGGTTCTCGTAAGTATCATTTGACATGGAAATGGCTGAGATACTTCAAAAATGATCGAGACCGGCGAGATTTGATCACATGTGGTGCTGCTGCTGGTGTAGCAGCTGCCTTCCGTGCTCCTGTTGGCGGGGTCTTATTTGCCCTTGAAGAAGCTGCTTCCTGGTACCTCTCTGTTCTTTCAGCATCCTCTCCTTCTCCCCATTTCTCCATCATTTAATTGGTATGGTAGCTTCTTTAATTTCTTATGTTTATGTTTGAATTGGTGTATCTTCTTCTATGATTCCAATTTACGTGGCAAAAATACATTCTCATATAGATCCATTCATTTTGATTGACTAACTTGATGTTTTGTAAAACCCCAGAGAACTCGTTTAGGATTCAACAGGTTGCAGACAATTTTCTTTCACAGTTACAAGTGACCTTATTTCTGTAACCCTTGCTTTTCATGATTAGATGTTATTGGGGTGTTTTGTTTTTTTCAACTTCCACTTTTGAGTGTTCTTTTCTTCCTTACACTACAAAGAGGTGAAATGTATTATTTTCTTGTATCATTCAGGTGGAGGAGTGCCCTTCTTTGGAGGACATTCTTCACAACAGCTGTAGTGGCAGTTGTATTGAGAAGTCTCATAGAATTTTGCCGAACTGGAAAATGTGGGCTGTTTGGACAAGGAGGTCTGATCATGTTTGATGTAAATTCCACAAAAGCTACTTACAGTACCCCAGATCTACTAGCAGTTATGTTCCTTGGAGTGATAGGAGGCGTTTTTGGAAGCTTTTACAACTATTGTGTTGACAAGGTCCTTCGCACTTACAGCATCATCAACGAGTATGCACCAACAGTCTCTTCATATTATTTACTGTTAATCTTTATTGCCATTTCGTTTGTGAATAGCTATGCTTTATATTTCATCACCCATCCTGCTTTTGAACAGTTAAAACCAAACATGGAAAAGTATATTTTTATTCATATCTACATTTTCAGAAAAGACTAATCCTGCTATTATTTTTAAGTTCCATTGTAAAACTCTTTATCTCCAACATGGACTGTTCAACTTCATCTTTCCAACTTTTATTTGTTGCTTTTGATTCTTGCTTTACAAAGACAGGATTATTTTTCTGACACAGATTTGTTGGTTTAGTTTCTCAATTATTTGAAATGCATGAATTAGTGGATGACTGACAATATATTTGCTGGTGCTGATGGTTTGAACAAATTACAGGAGAGGTCCTTCGTTTAAGATCCTGCTTGTTATTGTCATTTCCCTGTTGACCTCTTGTTGCTCCTACGGCCTCCCATGGCTTTCACAGTGCATTCCCTGTCCCCCTCACCTGGCTGAGCAATGCCCCACTGAAAGTCGCTCTGGAAACTTCAAGAATTTCCAGTGTCCACCAAACCACTATAACAATCTTGCTTCCCTCTTTTTCAACACCAATGATGATGCCATCCGCATCTTATTCACTTCTGGCAGTGAAAAAGAATTTCACCTCTCCACCCTTCTGGTTTTCTTCGTTGCTATTTTCTGCCTTGGCATTGTTACTTACGGCATTGCTGTTCCCTCTGGGCTCTTCATCCCAGTCATTCTTGCTGGGGCCTCTTATGGCCGTCTTGTTGGAAAACTGCTCGGTCCCCTTTCTAATCTTGATGTGGGTCTCTTTGCCCTTCTTGGAGCTGCCTCCTTCCTTGGTGGCACCATGAGAATGACAGTTTCTCTTTGTGTCATACTTCTCGAACTTACTAATGATCTGCTTATGCTTCCACTAATGATGCTCGTGCTCCTCATTTCAAAATCTGTGGCTGATATTTTCAATAAGGGTGTTTATGATCAAATTTTGAAAATTAAAGGATTGCCTTATATGGAAACCCATGCAGAACCATACATGAGACACCTTATTGCAAGTGATGTTGTTTCTGGTCCATTAGTTTCATTCTCTGGGATTGAAAAAGTAGGGAACATATTACATGTCCTGAGAGTAACAAGGCATAATGGATTCCCTGTGATTAACGAGCCACCTTATTCAGATGCTCCAGAATTATGTGGGCTTGTCTTGAGGTCTCATCTGCTTGTGTTGCTTGAAGGAAAGAAGTTTACAAAGCAGAGAGTAAAGACAGGATCAGATATTGTGAGGGGTTTCAAGGCACATGACTTTGCAAAGGCTGGATCGGGCAAAGGGGTGAAGCTGGAAGATTTGGAGATCACAGAGGAGGAGATGGAGATGTATATTGATCTCCATCCTATTGCCAACACATCTCCATACACCGTGGTTGAATCCATGTCTCTAGCTAAGGCTGCTGTTCTCTTTCGCCAACTTGGCCTTAGACACTTGTGTGTGGTGTCGAAGACGCCAGGGGTAAGACTCTCCCATTGTTCATATACATGTTAACATGCAAATCAACACTTCGGATTTCATTTCAGATTTGTGTTTATCCATTTTTGTTGCTAATGGTTTGTCTAGAATCCATGCAAAAAATGCTCGTGCAAAGATTTCCTCAAATTTCTCTATTTTGCAGAGGCCTCCTATTGTTGGAATCTTGACGCGGCACGACTTCACACCAGAGCATGTACTGGGGCTTTACCCACATATTACACCCCACAAGTAGGGCAAGCAAGCTACTTAGTTGTGTGTTTTCTGCCTGTGAGGACTTGTTCTTATGGAGCTTTAAACTTTCCCTCGCCATTGCCAAACCGGGGGAATTATTGGACAAAGGATTCTCTGCAAGGAATGGATTTTACTATGATGGAACTATGAAACAGTGTAAGGAAAGTTGCTTATCTTAGAATAATAGGATTTGTATTCTAAGATGCGTAGCAAGGGCATTGTAGTATGGTTGTTAAACCCAGTTTGGCTTGACTCGAAAAATCTACGACTCGGGACTCCTGACTCGTAGTAGAAGGCATTTTTACCCACAAGTAGGGCAAGCAAGCTTACATTAGCAAGCCAATCCGCCCTGCTTTGGCTCATGTGAATTTGCTAGCTTCCATGTATCAGACTATTAAGATGTATGTTTGATATTATAATAATTTTTATAGTTATTGTTTTAAAAAATAAATTTAAAAAGGTTAATCTTTTTAATTAGATAAAATTATGGTGTGTATTGATTAACTAAATATTTTCAAATAATAGTTGGGGATAAATGGAGACCGCGTCATTGAAACAAATGTAGCCTATGAACCTCACGCACCAAGTTTTAAAAACACACAAACACTTTGACCTTGCATCACTTCCTGTGGAAATTATTGTGAAGTTTAATGTGTTTGATATTATGATTTGTAATATTTTTTAAAGTGTTTATTTTGTTTGAAAATATATTAAAATAATTTTATTTTTTTTTATAGTAACATGTTAAAATTATTAAAAAATATTAATTTGATATTTTGTGAAGTAAAAATACACGTTAGAAATGCACTTAAAAGCAAGAGTTAACGCACTCTCAACCACTCATTTAAAGAATGCATTAAGGAACATGCAAGAGTTAGATGCTTCAATAAATTCTAGTTATGAAAAGATAATTATTGGTATTCATGTAATAACTGCAAAAATATCCTCAAACGATTAAGTGCCTGTTTGCACCGTGTTTCTAATAAATTTTTTAAAAAAATTTGTTAAAATTAAGTGCGGTTTGTACCTTTTGGATCGTTTTGATATGCTGATGTTAAAAATAATTTTTTAAAAATAAAAAAACATCATTGGCATGCATTTCGGCACAAAAAGTTATTTAAAAAACAACCGCTATCACATTGTCAAACATCCTCTAAAAGATGACAAGCTAAATAATAGCCATTGAAAAGCAACTTGCTAGGATTTTGAAATTTATGGATGGTAATGACAAGCCAAGAGATTTTATGGTGTTCAATAGGAGTGATTATTTTTTATTTTATACAATTTTTATTAAAAAAAAATAACTAAATTGAAATTTATTTTTATAAAAAATCTGAAACCAAACTGAAACCGGTTCAAACTGACCGGTTTCAGTTCAGTTTTTTAGTACAAAAACCAGTTTGATTTAGTTTTTTTTTGTTTTTTTTTTTTTAGATTTGATTTTTTCAGTTTCAAACTTATAAAACCAAACCAAACTGGTCGGTTTTTTTAAAATTTTAATTATTTTTTTCATGGTTCGATTATTCTAATTATTTTTTTTCTAGTTTTCTCGATTTAATTAATTTTTCGATATTTTTTCTCACCTTTAGTACCTAGTAACATCCTAATAGTTATTTTATTGGTCTATTCTAGAGAGGAAAAAATTAGAGACAAGTATGAGAGAGAAATCATATGTAAATGTATTTTTATTATTTTTTATGAGTTATGAATATTTTTTTCTTTTCTTATCTTTGTTTTTATCCTTTTCTTTTTCAAAGTGGAGCTAAAAAATAACTAATAATATGTCACTTCTTACTTCTTAATCATTATAAAATTTTTAAAGATGAGTCATGCAAACCCTCTGCCTGAATTTTTCAGTATTAATAAAATTTAAATTTAATTTTGGGAATAATTGGGTTAATTAGAAAATAAAATAAGGAGATATTGAATAGATTGAAGTGGGTTTTAATTATTTAAAACCTTTATGTACGTTATTTTAAAAGCGCGGGGATAAACTACACAGTTGAACCAAAAAAAATTAAACTAGACTAGAGGGGGCATTGTTGTAATTAATGAGAAGAATGGCAATACAAATACCTTGTTGGCTTTCCAGTGGAGCCATGGTTAGCCGGTAGAAAACGAGAGAAGCCAAGATAAAAAACCACAGGAAGCAATACACTCAGGCAGCCATATCTCCGACATCCATCTTTGGATCGAGCTAGTTTTTGAATATATTGTTATTCCATTCACTCTTTATTTATTAGAGGGATTTTCAAGATCATTTTTTATTTGAGATAAATCATCATTGAAAATATTCTGAAAAAAAAAAATCATAAAAAGCAATCTAGGTCGTTAGATGTTTTCTCTTTCTTTCACCTTTTGATCAAGCCTGGTTATTCTTTATATTATGTACAGTGTGGATAAAAAATAAACACTCTGATATAAATTTGTTTATATTTAACAATAGCTCGTTAAATTTTTAGTAAGTTTAGTTTTATTCTGATCTAAAAAGATCTAATCATTAAATTAAACTTAAATTTAAATATATGTTGGCCAACATGTTTATATACATATCATGATTTTTTTTGTTTGTGATTTGATTATGAGTTGTTCTTGTTTGAATTTTATGTCACTATAGCAACTTATTGAATTACTCTATTGTAGCAACTTGGATACTATTACATTTAGGGTACTGTTATTCTAAAATAAATTTGAAATTTTTTTAATCATAATTCTAGTGTTAATAAATTAAATGATAAAATAAAACTTGAATATGAATGTACAAATTTAAAAGAATGAAATATGTATATGCATTGAAATAATAAAAATATGTTATTTTAGGACCTAAGTGTGGATCCAAAGGTTATAATAAAATAATGATATTAAATTTACCCTGTTTTGACAAAGAATACCATCGCAATCACAACAGAGTCTAGAGTAGGAGTAGAGATTTCATATGCAGCATGTAAATGTCTCACACCTTGACAGTTTTATTTGTATCACTTAAATTGTTATATAACTACAAGTTCTTTAAATGTGTGTTTCATGACAATTAATTCAAAGAAAATAATGGGAAGAGAAAAAAAAATATCATCTTGATTAGCTGTCCAGGAAAATTTGGAAGCTAATGAAATCAATGTGATACATTGATTTTAGAGTAAGAGCATGACCTTCATATACAACAGGTAAATATCTCACACCTTGAAAATTTTATTTGTATCACTTGAATTGTTGTAACCATAAGCTCTTTGAATGTGGATTTCATGGATATTAAATAAAAGAAATTAATGGGGAAAGAAAAGAAAGAAATGTGAACTTAATTAGTTGTCTAAGGTAATTTGAAAGCTAATAATATCAATGTGATACATTGATAATGATGTTTACTTTGATGGAAATATACTTGTTAAGAACTTGATTAGTCACTCTTGAAATGGAGGCTAATGACATCGACATCAATGTAATGAAATTAAATTGTTGAAAATAAACTTGATTAGTTATTCCGGGTTTAGAAAACTAATGAGTTGTGTTTGTATCGATATTTACTTGGACTTGATTAGTCATTCCTAGTATGGAAAACTAATGATACAAACATGAATAATTGGTATCAATATTTATTTAAATTTGATTAGTCGTTCCTGATATTGAAGACTAATGATACCAATGAAAATCATTAGCATCGATATTTACTTGAACTTGGTTATTCATTTTTACTATGAGAGATTAATGATAACAACGAGGTTCATTGATATCGGCATAACTATAAGACGATTTTGTGAGAATGAACTTGATTTGTCATTCTCAAAAAATATAAAAAGCTAATAATGTGTAATGTGAACATGTTGACATTAGTATGTAGTTGAAAACTTGATAAGCTATCTAATAATAAAATAGAAGCTAATGATACAAGATGGATTGATATCAGCATACCCTTGATAAAACAATACTCGAGGTAATTGTTAATGATATCAATCTGAAATTAATATTGATATTAATATTGACATTGATTAGCGGGTTACAAGTAATTAATGATATTATGATATTAATATAGATAACTAGAGTAAAAAAAATGATGAAATGATAAATGAATCTATTTATATTATCCGATTATCTGATGTAATGATGTAATAATTGTTTATTATTTATTTCATTAATTTATGTTTTGTATATTGTACTTTTCACGGCTGTCATACTCATATTAGGAGTAGATTTATTATTATTATTATTATTATTATTATTATTATTATTCATATAGGCTAAGTGTATCACATAAACTTTAATGCTTGATTTTTTTTTGTAAATACATGAAATTAAATGTCTATTTTTATTTATATATGCTAGATTTTATATAAACTCTTAACTATTGTAATTAATATATTATATAATTAATTAGAGGTGATATTGAGATGAATTGAAATTATTGGTATGAAATAGTAAAAAAATACAATATAAAGACATCTTACACTTATTATTCATACTTAAATATAATTTACAAAAAAATGCTTTCTATCTAAGTTTTATAAATTAAGATTAATCATATTAATTTAGAAATTATTTTCAAAACTTAAAGTTCACTTTATCTAGCTCCGAACTATAATCTTAAAATTTAAAAACCATAACATCTATCTTCCCCTTACGACCAGTCATTTCCTTGTTTTTTTACTTGAAAAATTATGATGATAAATACATTATGAGACAAAAGGATTCAAACCCATTGTCCTTCTTCAATGTCTTGATTTTTTACAAGTTTTTTTTTTAATCTTTTAAATAGCCTTTCCTGGAGAAAACTGAAGTGAACAAATTGGGAGAAAATTGGAACTTTCATATTTATTTAGTGCCTATTTTATATTATATTGAAGTGGAGTTGGTAAAAAAACAAGTTGAGTTAAAAGTAGGTGTTTAATAAAAGACCATAGTTTTGAAAACTCAATACACCTAAAACCTTCGTTTTCATAAAGCTGAAATTTAATATGTTTTTAAATAATGAATTTAGATGCAAACCATGATTTTGAGATTATATTATATAATGTATTTGATATTTATATTTTTTAAAAGTATTTTTTACTTGAAAATATATTAAAATAATTTTTTTATTTATGACATCAGCATAGTAAAACATATTCATAAAACATGTCCAAAAACAATAATAATCATACTTGTAAATACTAGTACATGTGTTTGGTATTTTGACAAGTTTAAATTATTGCATGCTGATATGCAAGATATGTTTTAATAACTATGGTCGTAACTCAATAGCTATTGTGATTTTGGGAACATAATGAGAGTAGTATGGTTGATATTTTAGTGCATAATATTTTTTAAAAGTATTTATTATTTAAAAATATATTAAAATAATTTTTTTTATTTATAATATTAGCACATCAAAGTAAAACATACTTATAAAACATGCCCAAAATCATAAATTATCATACTTTTAAACATTAGTGCATGTGTTTGGTATATTAATGAGTTCAAATTAATGTAAATTAATCTGCAGTTCTAGAATTATTAATTTGAAATATATTTTTTAAAAATAATTTTTAATTAAAAATATATTAAAATAATATATATATTTTTAATATTAATATATTAAAATTATAAAAAATATATGTATAAAAAATATATTTCTCATATATAAAAAAAGCAGATTGAAAATCATGGAGTTTTGAAATTCAAATTTCTATACTTAAATTTCAAAATTGCCATCTAACCACACACATTCAATATTTCAATATGCCCAACCCCCTATACGTGTCGCCTTTATGCAACGCCATGCGGTTGACGCATTAAAATGCGTGCAATAATGGGTGCCCACGATGTATCATCCTAATTCCCACACTTGGATGTAGAGTGTCTTTGGTAGTGTAGTAACGATTGCTTTTCAAATAGCTTTTTATACCGAAATACATGCCAATGATGTTTTTTCATTTTTTAAAAATTATTTTTGACATCAGCACATCAAAACGATGCAAAAAGTACAAACCAAACTCAATTTTAGCAAAAAAAATAATAATTTAAATTTGGGCAAAACACCGTTTGGAACGCAATGCCAAACGGTGTCGTAATTGGCTAAAAATATAGATTAGGGATACAATTAAGGTTCCACTTTAATAAATATGTTTAATCAAAGTAGGCTCGAGCATGGTTGTCATATCCATTACGAGGTTCAATAATCACCAAGGTCCTTTTCAAAGTTGTGATTGAATGATTTTTTTTTTAATTTAGTTATTTTTAATATTTTTAGATTGTTTTGATGTATTGATATCAAAAATAAATTTTAAAAAATAAAATTAATTATTTTGATGCATTTTCAAGTGAGAAGTTTTTTTTTTAAAAAATAACCTCAATTATATTCTTAAATAGGCTTTCAATCAATATATGTCTATTATATTATTATTTTTTTAAAAATTCATTGTTTATGATTTAACCAAGCTTGACGAAGTCAATTAAATTTGATAGGTAACGTGAATTTGAATTTGATCAAATCTATGTAAAATATTGTCTAGGATAAAACTTCAACTAGGTAAAGTTTTAAATCATGATCGTATTTGTATCAAATCCAATTTAATAATTACAATCTCAAGTCTTAACTGAAGTTACTAAATAAGGCTCGACTCACAACTCTACTTAATATTTGAATCATGAATTGAGTTGATTAATTTAAATTAATTCAAAATAATATATTTTTTTAAAAATTTTAAAATAAAAAATAATGTTATTTTGATTATATTTTAAAAATTAAATATGATTTTAACTTGATTAATCAAATCAGAGGTTTATCCCTTAAATTAATTGAATTTAACCGGGTCAAATCTTACAATTTATTTTAAAATCCAACATAAAACAAGTCCTGGATTAATAAGTGATCGAGTTGATCTACCAGATCACATCAGGTTTAATATATTCGGTCTCAACTTAAGGATTTCTAATTCCAAGTATTGAGATAAACAAAACACAAACTTAGAGGACCATTCTGCAATACAATAAAAGTTCCATCTCGCTCGTTGCCACCACACGGATTGTTCCTGATTTTAATTTCAAACTCAATTCAATAATCACACATCCGAAAAAAAAAAAGGGAAACACAAACGAACCGTCCCTTTCAAATTTCTAATAATTATATTTTGTTGCATCCCCAATTTTTTGAATCAAATCAAATCTCACTATCCAGATCCAATCTTAGGGTTTCTCAAGATCTCCACAAATCTTCTTTTGTTTCCTCGTTATTTCGAAATCTGTTCAAAATCTTTGAAATTAGTTATGGAGGCGATCGATGAATTGGCTCAGCTATCGGAATCTATGAGGCAAGCATCTGCCTTGCTCGCCGATGAAGATATCGATGAAACGACGTCGTCTTCTTCTCGACGCTCCTCCACTTTCCTCAATGTCGTTGCTCTCGGCAATGTCGTAAGTTCCTTGGATCGTTTGGATCTGTTTGTTTTTTAGGTTTGTGCAATTAAGGCCGCGTTTGGATTCCAATTAAGAAACAATGCCCGTGAATTTCAAAATCCGAAAGAAAGCTTGAGTATTGAGAATTTTGAAGCCTTTATTGCTAACGAGACGTGTTTTTGAACAGGGCGCCGGCAAATCTGCTGTTTTGAATAGTTTAATCGGACATCCTGTTTTGGTAAGCTTGTATTTGTGATACGCTACTGATGATTTGGATGTTTATTCACCGCTGCCAACAATTTTTTTTTCCGCAGCCAACTGGTGAAAATGGTGCTACTCGGGCTCCGATAAGCATCGAGCTAAGTAGGGATAGTTCTGTAAGCAGTAAATCGATTATTTTGCAAATTGACAGCAAAAATCAACAGGTTTCTGCGAGTAAGTCATTGAAGCATGCATCCAATGTTGCATCTGCTTCTTTGGATTTGTCTCTGACTATTGTTGGTTTCTGTATATGGGTGCATGATAGGTGCGCTTCGGCATTCTCTACAGGATAGGCTAAGTAAAGGTTCCTCAGGCAGGAGTCGTGATGAAATATATCTGAAACTTCGTACCAGTACAGGTCGGCTCCTCTCTTAATGATTGTCTGCTCAGATTTTGTAGGAAATGATAGTAAAATGGTGTTATTTAATTCACATATGGCATTTCCTTTGATTTCTAGCAAATTTTATTCAGTTAAGTAGATAGCTTGACCTATCTTGAATTGATGAGGTCCTAGTACAGATTATTAATGCAAAGACACAAGGTCAACATTCACCCTTGTTGACAAATAATATATGTGCACTTTCCTTGCATAATCTTGTTTTTTTAATTAATTTCTTTTCTTTGATATGTTCAGCCCCACCATTGAAATTGATTGACTTGCCTGGGGTGGATCAAAGAATTGTAGATGACTCAATGGTGAGTGGTGTTATCTTGTTTTAGGTTGCAAATTTTTGCAGTAGGTACATGTGTGATTCTTTTATTTTTAGCTGGAGGCCTAGAGCCCAGATGGAAAACACTATTCTCTGAGAAAATCAGGAAGCTGATCATTTCCGTTTATAAGATGCTGTACTTCAAAGGTTAAGCAATATTTTGCTGCTCATTCTGCTATACATAGTGTAAATTTTATCTTCTGGGAATGAATTTTTTCTATACTAATATTGTTATTGTTTTTGCGGGTCGCAGCTTGTGATACTCTGTTTTTGTATGGGTTGCACCTCTTGGTGCTCTTTAATGAAGTTTTATGCTTATTAAAAATAAAAGATGCCGTAGTTTGAAAAGTCTTTCGTATCTTTCCCTTCTTTTCTAAATCAATGCAGTTGGAAGGTTTATTAATAGCTTGAATTTTTTTGCTCCCCCAGATCAGTGAATATGTTCAGCACAATGATGCTATTCTGCTAGTTGTAATACCTGCTACTCAGGCACCGGAAATTTCTTCTTCTAGGGCCCTCAGAATCGCAAAGGAATATGATGCAGAGAGTGAGTCATTCTTAAGCTTGCATCCTATCTTTTTGCTGAAATTATTTGTAATTTTAAATTTCTGAAAACATATTATTATAGCTTAAGTATGTTTTGTGGTGCATTATAGGTACCAGAACAGTTGGTGTTATTAGTAAAATTGATCAAGCAGCTACAGAGTCAAAAGCTCTTGCAGCTGTTCAAGCTCTTCTTTTGAATCAGGGACCACCAAAAACATCTGATATTCCATGGGTTGCATTGATTGGTCAATCTGTTTCAATTGCTTCAGCCCAATCAGCAAGTGCAACTGAGAACTCTTTGGAAACTGCCTGGCGAGCTGAAAGTGAAAGTCTAAAATCCATATTGACTGGAGCCCCACCAAGCAAGCTTGGGAGAGTTGCTCTAGTGGATGCCCTTGCTGGTCAGATCCGTAGTCGCATGAAACTCAGGCTTCCCAATCTCCTTTCTGGGTATTGCTTCTTTTCTCCTGCTGCTGTTTGATCATTGTTTCTATTAACTTCCATGTTTTTTCAGAACTGTTGTATATATCATCTGCTGTCTTGGCGTTGCTTCCTTCTTATTGGCATTTTCCCTCTTTTGGACAAGAATTAGGAAATTATTATCTACTGACATACAATTGCTGGATTAGGTCTGGTATTCTCCTGTATGATGACACTCTTTGTCCATTAGGTCTTTAATGCTGTTTATATTCTGACAAAAATACAGGCTTCAGGGGAAATCTCAAATAGTTCAGGATGAATTGGTGGGGCTTGGGGAGCAAATGGTTAGTTCTTCTGAAGGTACAAGAGCTTTAGCTTTGGAGCTCTGCCGTGAGTTTGAGGACAAATTTCTTCTGCATCTTATGGGTGGTGAAGTGAGTTGTTTCTTTTTGAAGCATCTTATGCATCATTTTCATTTCTAACTGCAAGAGAAACTAGTGAGAGTACTCCAGATGTTTACCTGAGTTAGGATTGTTATGGTTTTTATGAAAAGAAAAGGGGCTTCTGAATTGCTGTTATATTATTGTGATTTGCTTTGGTCATCTAGACTGTCACTGTTTCTATGGTAGATACTATTTGATACTTGAATGTAATAATTTAAAAATATGGGAACTATATGTGCTAGAAAATTATAAAATCTCAAATGTCAGGAATTCTTCAAATTTAGAAGGAAATGTCTGAAATTCGAAAGATTACTTACTGATGTGGTGTTTGCATCCTGATGGATGTTGTCCCTAAACCTCCTGGGCTTTTGTTCAAAGAATTTGAACCTGTGTGGCTGTTGAATGTGAATAGGGACTTTAAAGAAATGAAAGTTTATAAATTTAGCTGAGGATATATGTGCTGTATGTATTGAGTTATGGTATCTTTCTTATAAGCCAAAAATAATTCTACACTGCATGGTTCCAGGGTGTGCATGTTATATATCAATTTGACTCCTAGTTCAGTGCAAGAGCATGACTGTACCCACAGTTAATTGTCCTGCACTTCTTTAGAGTAGGAGGACCATAATTGGCATTCAACTTGTATTGATTTTCTTTGTTGTTAGGGTTTCAAAACCATGTTCTGCTGTACAATCACTATAGTTTCAATAACCCAGCTTATTTCCAGGGTAATGGTTGGAAAGTTGTTGCGAGTTTTGAGGGTAATTTTCCAAACAGAATCAAGCAGCTACCTTTAGATAGGCATTTTGACATAAACAATGTCAAACGGGTATTACTTCTCTTCTAAATTGATTCTGTATCTCTTCCTTGTTAGAAATGTTTCGAGGTACTCTCAAATTATCTCCTTGATATCAGATTGTCCTAGAAGCCGATGGTTATCAACCATATCTTATATCTCCAGAGAAGGGGTTAAGGTCCTTAATAAAAGGTGTCCTTGAGCTGGCAAAGGAACCCTCAAAGCTATGTGTTGATGAGGTACAGTTCTTGTGTGCTCCTTTTGGTTATATTCCATCTATGGTTTCTTTTCAAGGAACCAAAATGTTTTACTTGAAATCAAAACTTGTTCAATCCAACAATTAAAAGAAGGGGGAAGTTGCTATTATAAATTGTTAACATGCATGCTCTTATGGGTCTGCCTCTAGCCGTGGTGTGTCAGCCACAGCCACAGCCACAGCCACAGCCACAGCCACAACTCTTTTGGTAAAATGCTTGTATCTTTCCTCATTGCAGTTTGCTGCATCATGGTATTCTGCATAACCAATCTGAATGCATCAGATCACAGAAACCAGGCATAAACAATCTGGGCATCATAATGGTTTTCAAATTTTATCCCCAAGTAAAATTGGTGACATGCACTGTATGGTACTTTATAAACCGCAGGCTTTTATCGGTCATTGACCTTTTTCACTATCATTTTTTTCTCCTTAGCAATGCCATCTTTTTTTCTTTTTGATTTAATATTCTGCATGCCCACATTCTAGGCAAAACTCTTTTAGGGAAGAAAAGATTTCTAAATTTTGATGATTTAATCTGCTCTTTTGTTGGTATTGCTTAATCCAAATCTTTTTTTCAATGGGTGTTTGTATAGTTTTTCCTGCTGCCTGTTAAATTAACTTAAGTTACTTTTATCTGGGTGGCTGCATAATAGGTGCATCGCGTACTAGTGGATATAGTATCTTCTGCTGCAAATGCTACTCCTGGTCTTGGAAGGTATCCTCCTTTCAAGAGAGAGGTACTGCAGCCTTTCTGCTATTTTTGTATACTTTTTGTATGATATTTCATTGTCTAGAATCTTAGATTATGTTCTTAAAATTTTATCAAACAGGTTGTTGCCATTGCAAGTTCTGCACTTGATGGGTTTAAAAATGAAGCTAAGAAAATGGTAGTTGCCCTAGTTGATATGGAGCGTGCATTTGTTCCACCTCAACACTTCATCCGATTGGTGCAGAGGCGGTATGCTTTAAAATTTAAATGTAGATAAAAGTTTTTTTTTTTGCAATTATTATTGTCATTTTTAGCAAAAGATGTGCTTTTGAAAGTTTAACCCTGATAGGTAAGTATATAATGGTTTGTGTCTGTTCTGGCATTTGTATTTGTTGTCCTTTTTTTGTTAAGCTTCTAATTTATCATGTTTGGCTTATGTTTGTCTGTTTTAGTGTTAGTTGTTGCTGCAATGTGAAACTTTAAATTGTTTTTCTTCTAATGTTGTATTAAAAATTGATACCTTTCCATGGAATTGGTTATAGGTTCTTTAGTAACTCACTGTATTTGTTACTGATATGATGTGTTAACCAGACTGTGATCAAACCTGCCTCTCTAATCCAATTGGAAGAATAGACCATATTTGATTATTGGTTAATCAGATTAAAAATTTTAAGGGGATGAATTTTCTCCAGAAGTTCCAAGCAAAAAAGAATCATATGCTGTGATGCACTACACATTGAACTTTCCATCCTTTATCAAATGCTTGTCAGCATATAAAAGAAATACAGGAAATAGAATAAATTACAGTGCAAGGGAAGCTCTTTATATGCTTAAATTGAAGCTTTATGTTAACATATGTGAAAGTAGGTTTCATATAAATTTTTTTTCCATAATTTGTGTGAATGCACTTTTCTTTCGAAATGATATATTGTTTTAGTTGTTAAAGTGTGCTTTTGTTGATATGTGGCTGTTTATGGATTTTCTGTCTAGTCTAATCCTTCACTGCATAATTCTTAACCAGAATGGATAGGCAGCGCCGTGAGGATGAGCTAAAGAACAAATCTTCAAAAAAGACAGTTGATGCAGAGCAGTCTATTTTAAATAGGGCGAGTTATTTACTTTCTTGAAATTTAGTTAGTGTTGCATCCATACACACTTCACACAGAAAAGCCTTTATGAGTTTTTCTCATTACATATGCTAATTATCTTCAATGCATCTCATAGGCAACCAGCCCCCAGACAGGTGTTCAACAATCTGGAGGAAGCTTGAAATCAATGAAAGATAAATCCAATCAGCAGGATAAAGATGCACAAGAGGGATCTGCCTTGAAAACTGCTGGGCCTGGTGGTGAGATAACAGCAGGTGTGTGCACTAACTTATTCACACTGATTGTCTTGTCTAAACAATATTGAAATCAACATCCTTTTATTCCAATATTGGATCTGTAACATGCTTGGGTTTGCATGCATGTATATAGTTTGTGTAACATGTGTATGAAGTATGCTGTAATAGTCCTTCAGAAATTACTGTGGACCTATATTCTGGAACATCCTGAAAATGATATTTTGGCCTAAAAAGGGCAGGGAATACTATTTTTAAAAAACTTAGTTCCCTTTTTCTCTTTCCTTTCCTTTCCTTAGTTTTTCTTTTTGGTTGGGGTAGGGGTGATGGATGCGCAGCTTTTTATTTGTTTTGTTAGTGGCTGCCAATGTTTTCTGCTTTCTGTCGTTACTTGATTGTACCTGCAGCTTTGGTTCCAAAGACTAACACTGGATACCCAATAAAGAAAAGAAGATTGGTGCCAGATCCTTGTGGAAGTACTTTTATATGTTCTTGACTTTGTTGCTTGTCATTGATATTACTCTGGAATGCAGGGTTTTTGTTGAAGAAAAGTGGAAAAACTAATGGCTGGAGCAAGCGTTGGTTTGTTTTGAATGAAAAAAGTGGCAAGGTTAGTGTATAGAGTTTTGGCCAGCTTAAAGTGATTGTATGATATTTAATTTCCTGTGCACTGAAGTTGACATCATCCTTTACCAAAGAGGGCATTGCCTTCATTCTCTAACTCCTGTAAATGTAGCAAATTTGCTTTAAGTGTAGCCATGTACCACATCAACATATCTATTATTTAGGAGCATCATGTCCAGCTTGAGATGAACTTGGTGCTTAAAATGTTAAGTAAAAAAAATGCTATCTAGTTTCAATGAGGTTATTGTACAGTGATTCTCATCTTTTACATTGTACAGTGAAGCCATTTGAATTTTTCAATTGTTATTTGGTGCCTTCGGTAAATGTTGTCACCCATTCAGGAATTGGGTCTTGGATAATGTTTACTGCCCCCTTCATTAGTCCTTGAATTTGATCATTCAGTTTTCTACCACTACCACTCATTTGTTTGTAAGTTTACTTTCTTTTACGGCAGGGCTTATATTATTTAACTTTTGTTGCAGCTTGGTTACACCAAAAAGCAAGAAGAAAGACACTTCCGTGGGGTTATTACTTTGGAGGTAAGGACCTTCCCAGGAGAGGGGAATTTCAATTGATAATAAAAAGCATAAATCATAATGCTAAGTACTTTATGTTATTGAAGTAAGCTGAAACTAAAATTGATGTGGGATCTGTACATATAAAAATTTGTTATTAGGATGATGCTTGGTGAGGATTGACAGTCCTCTCTTGTCACATCCTAATTTGTTTAAGAAACTTGGATGACACAAGATATCTACAGAAATGTGTAAATAGTTACAGCCATGTACATCATAACCTTCAAATTATTTGCAATTTTGTTTTAAATATAAAAGGCTGGGCATGAAATGGGAATCTATTTCTAATGTCAAAGTGATTGGCTTTTGTATAATATAAAAGGAAGACTCGAGTTTGAAGAAGATTTGAGCACAGTTGTAATCAATCAAGCCTACATAAGTAACTCTGAAAGGGTTTTCTCAAAACGAAGTTTGAAAGAAAAATAATGTAGCCGTAATAATTTAATCCGCTAGGTTAAAATATGGATTCATTTGACTTGAAAAAAAAAAAAACAAAAACTTTACAGGCATGTCCTACAGAAGAGCAAAAGTTTGATAAAATATAGGATTTCTGAGAGGTAAAAATCTTACCGAAAAAAACTGAGAGGGAGATAGAGAGGCTTATAGCAGGTGATGGAAGGCAAGTTCTGTAAATAAGATAGAAAAACAACTCCTATGGACATCAGGTGGTATTTCTTTCTAACATAATAAGTTAAAAATAGAAGTTCTATGATGCAAGTTTTCAGGTTGTCCTGCCAGTATAAGTTCTGAAATTCTTGATGGGACAAGTGAATGTATTATCTAGTGTACTGCTTTTGCCCTAATAATTTCAAAGTAACCAAGCTTGAAATCAATGCTAATTTTCATTTTTTCTTCTCTTAATGCTTATTGATTTACCCTAATCTTTGGATGTGACAATCAGGAATGCAATATTGAAGAAGTTTCTGAAGAAGAAGAAACCCCATCAAAAAGTTCCAAGGATAAAAAGGCAAATGGACCAAGTTCTGAGAAAGGACCTAGTCTTGTGTTCAAAATAACTAGTAGAGTTCAATATAAGACTGTCTTGAAAGGTATCTTTAGCTTGCCTCTCTATCTTGTTTGCTTTCACCCTCCCCTGAAAAAAATTACACACTCACAAAAATGCTGATTAATGATCCCTTTTTTTTTTCCAGCTCACAGTGCTGTTGTATTAAAAGCTGAGAGCGTGGCCGATAAGGTTGAGTGGCTAAACAAGTTGAGAAATGTCATCCAATCTAAAGGAGGCCAAGTGATTGGTGAATCTGGGCCTCCCATGCGTCATAGCATGTCTGATGGTTCCCTAGTGAGTTATCCAGTGATGTTTATTGTTCTTTCTCGCCTCTTTTTTTTTTTTTTTTGGTCTGGGGTGACTGGATGCCATTATTACATACATTTGCTGCAATTTGTGATTGTTGTAATTTTTTGTGCCTAGTATTTTAGTCCTTAAGAAACAGAATATTAGCACCCCTAAAGTCAAAGTAGTTGGGACTGTTTCTTGGAACTATTCTAATTTGCTACCCTTTAGGATACAATTGCTAGAAGACCTGCTGACCCTGAAGAAGAGCTCCGGTGGATGTCACAAGAAGTACGCGGCTATGTTGAAGCTGTTCTTAACAGCCTTGGTGCCAATGTCCCAAAAGTATTTCTTTTTCTTGAATGCCAATCGTCATATTATTTTTAATTGTTGATATAATTTTTTGAAATATTTATCATTTTGTTCTTGTTGAGCAGGCAGTTGTTCTTTGCCAAGTAGAGAAAGCCAAAGAAGACATGCTTAATCAATTATATAGCTCTATCAGGTCAGTGTACTGTTACTTGCTTTTGTAATGTATGGATATCTTCTTCGTTATGCCCTGTGAGTTGCAAACCTTTTGAGTGCATTATATATATTCTTAATGGAAGTTGGTGTGCTGCACATGGCACCGAATAACATCTCAAGTACATTTGAGATTTCTAATTTATTTCTTTATTTGTGTTGCCAATTTTTCTCTCAATAAAGGCTTACTTGTTGCTCATTTTTTGGTGGCTAGTGCACAAAGCACAGCAAGGATTGAGGAGCTGCTCCAGGAGGACCAGAATGCAAAGAGGAGGAGAGAACGCTATCAGAAACAATCCTCTCTTCTTTCAAATCTCACTAGGAAACTTAGCATCCATGATAATCGAGCAGCTGCTGCTTCCAACTGGTCTGATGGTGGGGGTGGTGCAGGTAATGGTGGCTACAAACAGTACAGTTCACCTTTATGTTGATGTTTTCTTATGCAGACATTTCTTAGCTTGCATGTTCATAATCATAGAACCAGTAGCATCAGTATTTCCTTTTCATGGTAATTTCATGAAGCTGATTTATAATATGTTGTCTGCATAATTTTTGTATTTTACTCTTGATGGCGGTGACTGCTGAATCTAGTTTCATGAAACCTGCTTATCCTAAATGTGGATAGTGTCGGTTGAAATTAGTTTGTGGGGAGTAATTCATGTTGGTTTGGCATTCCATTGCAAACAGTCGTGGCCATAAATCCCACGGTTGACTTTCTCCCGATGACTGTTTAATTTTCACAGATGTTGCATGTATTCATTGAAAGAGAATCGTTTGCCACTTGTGCTATATTTTCAGATATTTGATCTCTTTAATGTACTTTGTAATGTTAAATCATGCAGAAAGCAGCCCAAGAACAAATGGACCATCATCAGGAGAAGACTGGAGAAATGCATTTGATGCGGCAGCCAATGGACCTGCTGACAGTTTTGGTGGCCCATCAAGGTCTCACAGCCGACGAAACAGCGATCCAGCTCAGAATGGTGATGTAAACTCAAACAGCAGTCGCCGCACACCCACTCGAATGCCACCCGTGCCACCACCGTCTGGTTCATCCTATAGGTACTAGATAAAAGCCTGTTTCAAATTCATTATTCATGCATTATTATTGGGCGGCCGCATTCTTTGCTGCTCCCACTCAAGCCGGACAGAACATTTTCTGAAGCTCACATCATGTTAGTAGATTTGTAAAAGTGGAATAGGCTTGTAGATATATATTGCAGTTGCAAGTTCTTGATTTTGAGATGTATACCTACACTAAAATTTTCCTTTTTACCTTTCCAAGATCGGCTGCCGGGGTGAGGCGATCTGTTTTACATATATATTTTTGAATCTGATGCTACAAATTGACGACTGTATTTGTTGTTTTGAATCTGACTAGAAAAGTAATTCTTTCTCATGGTTTGTGCTGCAATGGAGAAGTAAATGCTTGAATTTGACTATTCCCCCCTCCACCATCATCATTATTCGCTATATTTGATTTTTAAAGATTTAGTCTTTGTAATTGTAGTGCAATATGCTTTTGAAAATTGTTGTTTTATTTGAAAATGTATCAAAATGAATTTTTTTAAAATATTTTTAAAATTTTTAATATCAATATATTAAAATCATTAGAAAACACTAAAAACAATTTTAATTTGATTTTTTTTTGTGCACTTCACATTTTTAGAAAGCATCTAATATACAATCTTATAACCTGCTTATGTATTTTTGTACGTTTCAAATGAAGGTTGAAATGAAAAGCAGCTTAAATGATGCTTTTAATATTGAAGCACGATATGAAATGCAAGAGGAAAGAAAAACACGTAGACAAACACTCTTAGGGTTCTAAACAAAAAGCAAAATAGAAAATGTTCGTGGGTGAATCAGTTTTTTCTCACTTTGGTTGTGGAGTGTCACACACGGTATATGGTATGTTTATTTTTCCTTCTTTTCATGTAATATTAGTTTAAATGCTCGCATTCAACTTGCATTATGAAGTCGAGAACCTCATATCTTTTTTAACAGAAACAATGGTCATCCATAGTCAAAGACTACCAATTTGAAATGAAATTTTCTTTACAATCTATTTTTTCAAAGTGGAATAGAATTTAGCAGATGAGATGACAACACGCTTAACCATGGTTTTGACCAAACCCTTGATATGTTAATTTCCTGTGATTATATACAAATAAGGAATTTTGGGAGCAGAAAAGTACAGAATATATTTACAGAGATTATGGAAACAAGTAGCAAGATATCCTAGTTTTTCAACATCAATGCATTTTGATTCTATTTTAAGCCCTCCTTGAGGGGACCAGAATCGTGTATTAGTTTCATAACAAGCTTAACCTGCAAAAAAGAAGAAAAGGAAAGGTTAATCAGAGAAATGCAATGAACTTACTGAAAGCTTATGTATGCTGATGGCAAACAGGCAATAAATTGTTGATGGAACACCATGGGCAATTCCATTTACTATGAAATTTCAGAGATCAACACCATCTAGAGGTCTAAGTCATTAAATGCATTTCAATCTTGTATTATCCCCTGGAGGATAAAAATCTTTCAGGGATATGATGGAGAGCCGGATCGGATGTTTCTTTCACTTGTATCAACAGAAGAGACAACATTCCCAAATAAGCAAGGAAAGATGCTGGTTTCAAATTCTCTGTAAGAAAGGACAGAGATTTCTTATATTATTATTATTGTGTATCTAAATGAATATAATTGCCCTTGATCTCATCGGCGGCATCTTATTTACGTATAAGATGGAGATTTGGATCACAGATACTAATGGAATTCAGATCATATGCCTCACGCTAGCCATCATAAAGGAAGAAAAACCCTAAATTGTCCTGATGCACGTGCTAAGTGGTGAAAGAAAGGAGCTTCAACTCAGGATATTACCATTATAAAAAGCTATGCACGAGACCATACCTGGGTTGATTCCCGCACTAGAAATTCCTCTATAGCTTTCCTGAAAGCTTCATCAATGAGGTAATGGCAGCTATAGGTTAACACAGGCAGGTAACCACGCTGAATTTTATGCTCACCCTGAGCTCCTGCTTCTACTGTGTTCAAGTTAAGTTCAATGGCCGCCTCTATTGCCTGCATGTGATAACCGAGTGTGGATAAATACTCATGTGTCGCTAATGACTGCTGCAAATGATGCTCTAAAGACTACAGCGATGCCGTGGAAGCTCCAGAAGGTAACTTCTGTCAGTGTCTGTGTCACTGCAACTGCTTACATGCAATGACACTGGCTATCCTTGGCCAGGAATATCACAGCGAAGGATGGAGCGAGGATTCCCCAAAAATAATTTGGTCCCCACAGCTTATTATTAAGAAATGCAGAAGATCAACAAAGACACCAGACTTGGTTGCATAGCCCACTTAAAATTAAAGAACAGGGTCCATGGTTAAGTTTATCGTGCTTAAAACTTATGATTACTGTTGTATTCAACATGGCATCATTAACAGACAGCTCTATTATAATGTACAAAGTAAGCAGGGGGTTGATAATGCAGTTCGAAAATGAAAAATGAAAAACTTCAAGAAATCAGATCAAGACCTGGTAATAGCATGCTTCAAAATGCAAGCTTGGATAGTAGGCTTTTGGATGACATCCCCATAGACGTCCAAATAGAGTATCTCCACCAATAATGTTAAGAGCTCCTGCAACAAGCTCATCCCCTTCTTCAGCAACAACAAGCAGCACCTGATCTCCCATCTTTGACCCCATGGTGTGAAAAAAATCCCTCGTGAGATAAGGAGTACCCCACCTATGGAAAAACAAAACCATATTAACAAGGTGGCGATTCAAGTATCTGATATGATTTGACTAAATTCTATGATGATGTGAAGTAAGAACTAATTGTTTGTAGTTATCTATAGCAACAAAATTTTGGTGGAAAGAAGGGAAAAAAAGGTTTCAATGATGAGATCAAACTTGTTATCGGTCGTGTTCCTGTAGAAGCTATAGAAGGTATCCCAATGCCTAGCCTGCCAAGACATGAACAAAATACTAGGGTAAGAAATCCTTCTTTTTTACTCTAGAAAGGGAGTGGAAAATCAACAATCAAATTCAAGTAGCCATAACAATGCATGAGCTATAATTTTCTGAAAGAAGACCTAATTACAGAGCGTTAAAAACTCAAAGCTATGCATTCATTATTCATGAGTGATGGATGAATCAGCACAACTCCAAACATCATTTCAAATAAATTTAATGATTAGGAAAAGCTCAAGGAACTTGAGAAGCTTGGTCATTTTTGGAACCCATTTTGTCTTTCATTTATTCATGTGAAGCTCAAGGTAGATTTAACTGCTCCATTTATATGCCTATTCCATTTTTTAACCAGGCGTAGGCATGCTCAATTAACATATAGTTAAATTAATCTTTATGCTTTGATCATAGAGCTTATTCCCTTTGTATTCTTTTTATATAGTTATTCAGAAAGTGGCTCCAGTAGGGCACTTTCTTCCATACATAAAATTGAATCTTATCAATGCATGTTAGTTCAATGTGATTTTAATTATTCTGTATTTTAAATTCATATCTTCCAAGATTCGATTCATTTGATAATATTTCTACAAATCTAACAAATATCAAGAGGCACCACTAATGTAACAGAGACATTATATTCAATGCTTATGAAATGATAAAAATGTCAAATGACAAGTTGCTTTGCTATACATTATGAACTCCATATGAAGAAAATCAATCACGTTGAAACAGGATTATAGCATGTTTAAGACCACATGATATGCAAAACAATAAAAAGAAAAATAGAATCTACAGGCTAAAAAATGACGTGATAACATATATTACCATTAAAATTCATCACTAGCAGATACAATTACTAAATACCTTTATTTCATAACCCCGAAGACGTTTCATACTCAAGTTTTGAGTAGAAACCTGCATTAAGAAAGTTTTGTCAGACAGCATCGTCAAATAAATGTTACTACCTGATTACGGAAACACTCAGGACCTAAACCTAAATTACGCCAAGGAAACAGAGTAAACAGAGTCCAAATCATATGTAAATGGGAAAGAATAATCAACTAGGACAAGATTCTCAAGACCTAACAAATCATGTTCAATGTTGATACTACGCTTTTTGAAACTAGGCAATGCATTGTGTCTCCCGCTGAAAGATGAATAACTATCATCATATTAAGAGAGTGCAGAGGAAAATGCCATAACATATAACTACAAATCATTGATCATGATGAGTTTCAAAAAAAAAAAAAAAAAAATTAGAAGTCAGCCCCAATTTGGTCAATTTTGCTTCCATGAGTTTTACAAGGTCTATGAAGTGTACAGCATGAACGAGAAAGATGTCACAAATGCATTCTCTCTTCTCTGCTAATTTTTTACCTATTTCTCTTATTGAGCAAAAAATCAGGCAGGTGGTTCAGTCCAATGCCGTATATGTGTCAGATATGGATTTCCTCCAATATATTAACATTATCTGATTCAAATGCTGGATTTTCCTGAGATTTTCTATGATTTGAGATGCAAACTTTAAGGAAAAAAAAAGTTTCATCCTCTGTCAAGATATGTGCAACAAATAACCATGACCAAGATTTAAACCATGTAGTGTAACTTATCCGACAATAGCATATGTTGATCCTTTTAGATCACAACAAAGAATCCAAATGTAAGACCAATAAGAAAACTTTCAAGTTCTTAATAATAAACTAGCATGCCTCATCATGCAATGGTGCAAGCATTGTGTGCTTCCTGTAGCACTCAGATCAACAGACATAGGCTTTACAAGCCAATGTAAAGAGGCACAATTCAAACTCATTTGAGTTAGCGTGATGGGATCTAAGGAAGAAAAGGAGATGAACCTTTTTGCGCTCTTGACGAATATTTTTTCTTTTACTTTGCTTCATATCCATCAAGAATTCATCAAAACTGCAGCAGTGTAAGGAAATTCTAAACAAAATTTTATCCATATATAAACAAGAAAAACAAATTAGATCTAGCATTAGGTCAAGACGAAGTGGCTGGTGATTGATTCTGCTGAGAGGGAAAAAAAAGGCACTTCAAGGACTTGCTATATAAAATCATACATGATATTTAGAGCAAGATGAGTTCATGCAGTCAGAGACTATGAGATCTCAAATCTGACAGGTATTTCTAACAGAGGAACTTAATTAACTAGCACATACTCATTGGTGCTGTTTAAGTATTCATGAGCCACGGGTTTATGAAAAACATGAAGAGCCTTAGCTGTCAATTTGTAAAAATGTAGGCTTAATTTCAAGTTAAGAAAATTTGGTGGGACTGTGAGGAGGCTGGGAACAAGTTGTCATAATTAGATTTATAATATTACCTGACAAAAGTTTAAGCTAACTGACATAGGTTTAAGTTATTGATTTCCTTTTTCTTTCTGTTGTGAATAAAAGGCCCTTGGAAAGGGGATGTATTACCGTACAAGTTCACATAAAAAGACCAGGGAAACTAAAGGCACCACCATCAAAGGTAAGATAGATAGATCAGGCTTTACTCTGATGGGGATTTATAGCAAACAGAAAATGTAGAGATATTCTCGCTTAATATGGAACTTATGTGCAGATGACAGTGTAGCATAATTGACAAAAACAAAAGGTTGTCATAGTCATAATAAATTGTAAGAGAGGCGAGTGTTAAACAAGCCATAGATTTCTTGACATTTTTAATGGCATATTGCGCAGCATAATCTCAGACACACTCTATGAACTGCAGTACAGGAAGGCAACAAGTTTCCGGACACTGTTGAGAAAACCATGACTTGTCTTCCCAGATCAACTTTACAATGATTGCTTGGTAGCGGGGCTTTCCCTTCCTTTGATGCAATTCATAATTAGATATTGCACCATAATTGTATAAATTCTGAAATTATCAACTGCAAACTTACCTTAAAAGAGAGTGCAAGGAACTTTGACTGGACTCGAACTTTATATGACCAAAATAATTCACTTTACATGGTACCTCATGAAACACTCACTTTTTATAGTTACGATTTTTCCAGTGATACTGCATTCCAATCCTCTGCAGAAATCCCTTTTCCTTCAGCATGTGCCACTCTTTTTCAGTGGGGAAGGTGATGTGCAGTGATGAGACCTGGGACTATGAAAAGAAATAAAGGCAATCAGGAAATTAATTCCAGGTTCTGTGGAAAGTGAATGGTCTTCAGAAGTCCTTTGCTACTGGACAGTTCTGATAAAAAAAAGGTAACAATCACAAGTGCATCTAAGAGTAACAGATTCCTAGAAACTGAATTAAACTAATAATAATATGTAGGAAGTTGTGAACAAATGGACAGATCTTATAAAGTTAAAGTCAATCACGAAATGAGATTCAACCAGAATGATTGATATTAACACTCTTCAAAATCTTTTCAAACCCATGCTAAGCATTGCTTGTGACAGTGTCTCTGCATTTGAAAATGCAGAGACAGATCACAAACAAACACAGAATCTCTCACCACCTCCACCAAGGAAATTTTCTCTTTTCTCAAGTTGATTGCCTCCTTTTGTTTTTCTTCTCCGGCCTTCTATCAACAAATGCAAGCTTATTTAGATAAGCTCCAAGTCACAACCAACCCCATCCTCTCTCTCTCTCTCTCTCAAATTATAAAAAAATAAAAAAAAGGAAAGAAAGAAAGAAAGCAGGTGGCAAAAAGAGTTCAAAGTATTGTATTCTTCCACTCAAAACTGAGAAAAGATCATTTTTCATGATTGTGAAAATTTCAGCTACCAGTTTTGTACAATAGTCTATTATGCTTGATAACACGAAAAAACAATATTCAGCGGATAGTTAAGGTTGCATGATTATTGATTCCTTTTTTCCTAACTACAATTTAGTATAATTGAAAACTAATTTGCAGCTGTAGAAGATTTTGGTGATCAGAGAATAACAATAACATCAATTCTCCTACTGAATGATTTCATCAAGGCCATGGTTTAACCAAACTACCACAATTATAAAGCAATATTTTTCTAACACATCCTACTATAGATCCATAATAAAGTTCCCACCTTCTAGAAACATCAGTCTACCTGAAACAATCCAATCAAATTGGAACAGGAGAGTTGATGCCAATGACACGGATGAACAGTGAAAATCACTCAGTCTTATGGCTGGTTTCTGGATTTATAAACCACCATCAGGTTTACATGAAAGAGCCATTTACAGATAAAATACATTCTTGAACAGTATTTTAGAAAAGAAACATAGAGTTGATTGTGAAATGGAAACAATAACTCCGCTCACTTAACCATCTTACAGAAATACATTTGGACACATTCCTTGAAAATAAAACCCCCATTAATCACTTGAGTTAAAAAATTATTTAGATAGAGTTAGAAGAATAAAATTGAGAAAGAATCAAAAGAAAAATTTTCTCGTGACCTTGCATGTAATGGAAAAGGGAATAAAAACATGCATGAAAGCAGCAGTATTAATATATCAATGTAATGCCACACCTTGGCTGCCAGATCCTTCAGCGCAGAGACTAGAACATCAAAAAGTTGATCTCTGAAGGGGGTATTGCGGACCAGAATCCTTGGACCAGTTACTGGAGTGAAAGGCACACAACACTGAAACTTCGGATAATACCTTGATCCGAAACCATAGTAGGCATCAGCCCAAGAATGGTCAAAAACAAATTCGCCATAGGAATGGCTGCACATCCAAGTAAAATAGATGAAACAACAGCTAACCAATAGAAGTGTTTAAAATTGAATTGTTAAAAGGATTGTGGAACAAGGTAGATAAGAATTGGCAGTATGGGCAGGATAGAAGATGCAGAACCTTTTAAGATAGAGTGGAACAACACCCAAAACATTATCAGATTCATCCTTAGCAACAATGTGGCTAGGCATCCATCCAGTATCCTGGAGTTGATTCAAAAAGAAAATTAACACAGCAGCGGAACATTCAAGCTTAATTTTATTATTCTAGTAGTTTACTACCCATGTCACACAATATCCAAAAGGAGATAAATTTCTTAACCAAGATGTTAAAGTATTTCAGTTTCATTATCATCTGGTCCAACACTAAGGAAGACCAGACATAAATTAACCTCGCATCCAAGATGAGACCAGCAGTCCCTGACTCAAGAAAAAAGTAAGATGGCAACTCTTTCTAATAAGCAAATCCAATGTGGTGAGGAAGGACAATTTTGGTGGCCCTTTGATCAGTGCTGTCCTTCACGAATCCAAGGTGAGTTTACAGCTTGAAATGAAATTTTCAGTATTTCAAGCAGGAATTTCAACTGCTATAACATAGCTCACAAGAGATCTATTGTTTGGGAATATTTTGTAATTGAAAAGGAATTTACACCACATAAAAAGGAAATCAGTCAAAGCAATATATCCACGACCAACAATTTATGTTAAATTGGAAATGAAGAAGCAAAACAGACTCATTTTTCAGGGCTAACTGAAAGACAGCCAATTATATTACTCTTAAGTGATGTCCAAGTGAGACCTATGCTGATTTAATGACAGAACTTGGAGAAGCTTAGAGTGAAGCAATGATTCTCAACCTTAACTGCCGAGCGTGACTCTTCCAAGCTTGAAAGAAAACCATGGCTAAGAAATGGATTAAACTTGTCAGGGCCAGTAGCATCCAAATTGCAGGCATCCCATTCATGCGACGATACTTCTGAGATTGAAGAAATGATGGAAAGTGAAATCCTCTTAGGTGTTATTTGTTTTTCCAAACCACCCCTGAATTTAAAACCAACAAGATTGCAATTAGCTGCTAACACAAGAAGGAAAAAGATTCCAAATTCTGTGGGACCATCAAATATAACCTCCATGCCTGACCCTGTTAGAATGGAATCTTGAAGAGAAACTGAAACATCCAATTCTTTTGGCTGCACAGACTTCTTCGATCCCCAAAACAGTGCACTGATTTTAGATTCCTGAACTGCAGTCCCCGCAACTTGTCTGGATGATGATTTTGCCTGCAATTACAAGAATCAGATGCATATGTTCTCATCATCATCTCTTTGCACATCCCCAGTTACAAGTGATAGCAGCTAAGACAAAAGTAGTAACAGACAGTAGTTGATGTGCACAAACATATTCAACCAAGACATAGAATTCAAGCTTTAACCAGACAACTTAGATTCCGAGTAAAATTTCATTCAAGGTAATGCATGACTTCAAGACCATCTTCCATACTATGAAAAAACACGAAACATGGATCATCATGTACACTTTTTGAAGAAAAAAACAAATCAGTTAGCTTCCAAATGACCTGAAATGTCAAGAGAGAAAAGTAAAAAACACGAGAAGAAGAAGAAGACTTACAAGGTAAGATGGGAAGTGGCCCAGAAATGGCGAAGGCTTGCAGTAGTAGCTCATTACTACTGCTGCCATGGCCACAAAATTCTTGGCTCTCTCTCTTTATGAAACCCGGAAAAAATAGAGAGATAGAGAGAGAGAAAAATAGTAATAACTTCATCCACGTTGCCAGTTACAGCGCCCTATGTTCTTTTAGATTCATCAATTCTTCCACTTTCATCCTTGTTGTTTCCAATTTCTCAATATCATTCCTGTTTTTTCAAAAAAAAAAAAAAAAGTACATACTTATAAGAGCCGATTCAAGTCCCAGTCACATATATACCTAGTTGATTTATTATTTTTTTTACTAAATTAATGTTGTCTTGTTTTTTTAATAAAACATGTTATTTTGTTTTATAAAACAAAAAATTCAAATAATATTGTTTTGATAAAAAAAAAAAATTGATTCAAAAAACCCAACTCCAATCAATTTGTGGGTTAGCAGTGCTAAAATGTTTTGTTTTATTTATTAAGAGTAAAATAATATTTTTATTTTTATTTATATTTAATCCTTCTTATATTTAGATTAATATTTTAAAAAATAAATAAATAAAATTCTAACCTTTTTTGTTTTGTTTTGTTTAATTTGAATCGTTTAACAGAGGGTCAACAGGTTAATCTCTCCACAGGCTAAATTTTGTAACTACACGAAAAACTCCTTTCGCGTAAAAATACAAGTATAGTCTAGTCCTTAGATTTTGTAATTTTGCAAGCTATACACGGGAGTAAGATTAGTAGAAATTAAGGAAAGTTATCGCATAGAAAGAAGGCTAAAATCTTCTTCCAGCAAGTCTAGCACAGGTTTGGTGTCTTTAACCCTTATTGTGGACTCGAACACAGAATTCTCCATGTTTTTTACCCCATGTGTTTATATTAACTGTGACCAGATTAATCAAAAACTGTCTTGGTTCTTACATTTTACAGCACCTTTGTAGAACTAATTCTATGGTTGTGTCTATAGCATATAATGTGATGGGCTCGAGGTTTACACCTTATGCATCAATGCAGTCTATAAAAGTTTAAAAATAAGAAGATATCAGCTGAGGGGGAATTATTTTATACAATGTTGACATTCCAATCAACCAATGATTTTATATACAGGAACAAGATTGGCAAGAAGACCACTTTTTAATTCTAACATCAGAATCGTGCAACCAAAACTTCCATGCAAGTGCAAGAAAAAAATGTTACTTTCTTTAGCTGGACAAGAACAAATTTTGACAAATCTTTCAACATTGAGAAAAGCTAAAACATGCTGAAGAGCATAAACAGATCTCATTCAAACTCTCATGCCAATATATGCATCATGCCCGTGAAAAAATCTCATCGGTTCTCGATGCCTCGTCAGTTCTAGGTAAACATCTGATGTCCTGAGAAAAACTCTCCCGTTCCATCCATGAAAGTAACCAACTGTTGCAGGTCAGTGATTAGTTTATATTCGGAGGCTGATTAGCCAGAATTGAAATAAGAAAAGGATAAATATTATCATTGCCATTGACCTGATGACATGACTACAAACCAATTTCAACACTGAGGGGATAAAATATCCTTGATTCAGAGGCCAGGGGTTTCCAATGCAACAAACAGGTGCCCTGAGTGCTGATTAGGAACTTATATCACACAGTGAGAGATGCACCATTATCTGCTTCTGTTAGATTGAGTATCATTGTGGCTGCTTTTTGGGCCCTGATAATCATGGACAAAGGGTTAGCCGGTTAAGTGAGAAATAGGATGGTCCCTGGGATATTCATAACAAAGAAAGGGAGCAAATATAACAAGTAAGGTCGGTGCATGCAAGACAGTTGCGTACATCAATTCAATACATCACCCTGCTTGGCATGAGTTTGTGACTAAGCACGAAAATCAATATATTTTTATGGTTGCAGATAAACAAGAAATATGCCTGTTTATTCTGTTCCTTCTTCAAATCTCTTCTGTTCTTTTTGTCTGTGCACGTATGAGAATCAAACATTACCAAAATCTGGCACAAGACTGTGGTAAGAGGATTGTCTTTTCATCTTTTGACTATCAGTGTCTACCAGAGCATTTTGTGCCAAATTAAATCAATAAATAATACATCCTGAACATAGTTTTATGTTATACAGTGACAAAATAAGATTTGAAAAATCAACATGCAAGTTCACTTAACCAGGATATTGAGCATCTTCGCCTGTTACAGGGTAGCTTCAACAACTTTCATAAGAGATTCCTACTTCTATTGTTTTAATATATACACTTTCTTTTTCTTTTTCTTTGCAATTGTTATGTATTCTGGTTTTGAACTGGCAAATCTTGCACTCGTTCACTACAATTTGAGCATTAGATTAAATTATTCAATCACACAAAAATAAATATTTCAAGACACTTGTGTTATGCCAAGTTGATTCACTACTAATTTACTTAATGAAACCTTCACTTCAGATGCTCAACATGTCCTTAGCTACATCTCCTATGCTATATTTTCTATTTCTTGGTAGCACGTGTTTGAACCTGAGGAAGACTATATCCATGCAAAATAATTATAAGAAGAAACTTGACAGGAACAAAAGACTGAATTTTAATACCATTTCAACTATTACTGTATTGGCCTTTCAAACCAGTTCTCAAAATTTTAATATAACTTCTTGCAAGATATATGTAAAGGACAAGATAACACATTTAATTTTACTACATTACCAATGGAAACAGAAACAAGTTTTTCCTATAAAATTGATATAAATATACAACTCATAGAACTCATGCACAAATTCATAGAGCCATTGATTATGCTAAACTTTATTCAGCAAAGGGCAAAGATGATCTTATAGGGAGTAAACTAGATACCATGTATCAGGATCCTGGTACAGAGAAGCTGAAGTGCCAAAGCATGACGTGAGCATGTCAGTATGTATCACACCAGGATTAAGAGCAACAATTGCCATTCCTTCTGGCAACTCCTTCGCCACTGATCTACTTAAACCCTCCACAGCCCATTTAGATGCACAATAAGGTGCAACCTGTAAAAGATAAAACTGGTCAAAACTCAAAAAGTGCAGTTCAGAAGAAGTGCATAAGGCCACTTTGAAACAGAGACTTCACAAAAAATAAATAAATAAGAAACCCCACAATCCCAATACCAATAAATCAATGCAAGCAGATATCTACAATACATGGAATAAGCCAAACTATATCACTTTTCCAAGGGTAGGTTTGCTTTAGGTCCCGACACTAAATTTATGTTTTGGATCTTCCCTTCATTAAAATTTGTTTGCTCTAAGATACCTTAACATCGAAGTTTTGATTAAATATAACAAGATGGTTCCTTTTCAATTCTCAAATATATCAAAAGGTCTACAATTTTTCAAAACATGTATGATTTTTCTGCCATCATTTCCTAAACTTTTCTCCTTTAATTCTTAAGGACTTAATCTCATCTCAGTATTTCATGGTAAAATCTAATCTTAAGTTGTCAAGGACACATGCCGTTACTGTCCAAAAACAAACAAAATCTTAAAATTCATCAGCCTCCTAATTGATAAAGGTAACTATAAGGGAACGTGAGCAGTGCAAATCAGCCACAAGAAAACAACAAAAGAAGTAATCTTTTTGCGAATTTACTTGCTTTCTACTCACTTACCAGCGCGGCGCCGGACCTTCCCCATCCAGAGGACATGTTAACAATAATCCCTTGCTTGTTTGGTATCATGAGAGGGATGAAATGGCGCAACATATTGGCTATCCCTTTCACATTTGTATCAATAACACTATCAAATTCTTCTTCACTGACCTCCCAAATCTTCTTGTTTTGGTTAATTGTACCCGCATTGTTCACTAAATACCCAACAAACAATACCCGGCCGAATCAATTGTACTACAAATCCTATACAAAAATAAATAAATAAATAAAACTTTAAAAAATTAATTAATTAATCTTACCTATGATATCAGGAACGCCTTTCTTCTCAACAACAACACGCGCAAGCTCTTCAACACTGCTGTTTGATTTCTGCGACCAAACTTAATTATTAATTGATTGATATAGAAAATAAATAATAAAAGATAAGAGATGATAGTATAGTACCACGTCGGCGTCGAGGAGGAGGTGCTTATCGGAGGAGAATTGAGACTGGAGAGAATTGAGATTGTCCAGGGAACGGGAGCAGCCGATAACAATGTGACCTCTCTTGTCTAATTCTAGGGCTAATGCTCTCCCTAGACCTTTCCCCACTCCTGTTATCATCACCTTCTTGCTGCCTCCTCCTCCTGCTGCTGCGGCGGTTGCCGCCGCTCTGCTCACTGTCCCAAGCGCCGTCGTTGTTGGAACCGTCATCCTGCTCTGAAATTGCTCTGTTAGTATTGTTACAGGTAAAGAATAAGATATGTTGCGATAGTTGGGTGCAAATTGCAGAGCTACACCACGTGTCTTGTGGTGGGGGTTGTTTTGTCTTTTGCTGTATGATGTGGAGTGTTCTGGACTCTGGATTTTGTGTTTGCAACAGTGCCAGCTTGAAAAGAAAAAAAAAACATTTTGAAGTATTTTATTTTATAGTTGTTATGTATTATTATTAAAATATATTTTTAAATAAAATATAATTTTTAAAAGTATATCACAACATAGTATCAAGCGTCATGGTTTTAAAACTTGATCAGAAATTAATTTAAGATAAAATTTAGATTATGGGTGGTCAATTTGTATCAACTTCAATAAAAAAATATTAAAAATCAACAAATAATAATAATGTTTTGATAAAATTATCAGACCAGAGGTTTTTAAATAAGTGAATCAAGTTTTTTTTTTTAATTTATATCAGTTAATATCAGGTTTAACCAAATTAGATTTTAAAATGATATTTGATGTGTTTACTCTTATTAATTTAAAATGATATCATTTTAAATATTTTTTAATGAAATTATTTAATAATAAATAAATAAATAAATAAAGTTCATCTTAGTTTTGATGTTATTAATTAAATTGATGATTAAATTTAATTAAAAAAATTAATAAAGTGTTTTAGCTTTTTAAAAATAATATTAATTTATATTGATTTTTAATGACTTTCTCATATCTAAGTTTTAAATTAGATCAGCCGGGCCTTATAATTATGTTTTATAATAAATTGATAATTTTATTAAGGTAGTATTTGAAGTTATAATAATAATTAATTTTGAAAAATATATTAAAAATAATATTATTTTTTCTTATAATTAAATTTTTATATTAATATATCCATATCCCCTATTTCAGGTACAAGTTAAATTTACAAATTATTTCAAGAATTATTCAAATTCATAAATTCACAGCGACACAAGGCTGGAGCCAACCCTGTGGAAAACCGAAAGAACTAGAAAGACGAAAAAAAAATGTTGAAGTTCCTCTCAAAGGTAAAAATTGAATTCAACGCCCTAGACCCACGCGTAGCCTCATGTATGGAGTTCTTAGCTCAATGCAATGCCCGCAAGGCCAAAGAATCCAACCCTGCTTGCCAGGTTCTTGTCAAGCGCCGCACCGACGATTTCCCACCACAGATCACTGTCACTTTCGTCAACGGCGTCGAGGAAGCTTTCGATGCCACTTCTACTCCTGCACAGGCCATTAGGACCATGATTTTGGAAAAGGGTCAGCTTCTTGAGACCGAGCAAATGTTTCGTGAGGCTGGAGAGAAGTGGCCTGTTATTATCCCTGAAGAAGAGCTCCACCAGTTTGCTCCCGGTACTAAGGTTAGTGTTTGCTGGTTGTATTTGTTTTTGGTTGTTCGAGTAGATGGTTTTTTTGTTTTCTTGCTCTCGTTTGGACATTTTGTCGAACAGGTGGTGTGTTTTGTTGTTACTCCATGGTAGGACTTGACATCCTTACATCCATTGTGATTTTCATCAATGGGTCAGTTCCAGGTAAACATCTGATGTCTTGAGAAAAACTCTCCCGTTCCATCCATGAAAGTAACCGCTGTTGCAGGTCAGTGATTGGTTTATATTCGTAGGCTGATTAGCCAGAATTGAAATAAGTAAAGGATAATATTGCCATTGACCTGATGACATGACTGCAAACCAATTTCAACACTAAGGAGATAAAAAATCCTTGATTGAAAGGCCAGGGGTTTCCAATGCAACAAACAAGTGCCCTGAGTGCTGATTAGGAACTTGCATCACACAGTGAGAGATGCACCAATATCTGCTTCTGTTAGCTTGAGTATCATTGTGGCTGCTTTAAGGGCCCTTTTAATCATGGACAAAGGGGTTAGCCGGTTAAGTGAGAAACAGGATGGTCTTATTAATAAAACAGCTGGTTACTTTCATGGATGGAACGGGAGAGTAGTTCTTGACTTATTGGGTGTTTGCCAATCATCCTCATTGGTATTCTTTATTTCTTTTAATATTATTAATAAAACTGCTTAATTCATAAGATTATAAAAGAAAAGAAAAGGAAAAGGAGCAGAGCCAGCCCACTTAATTGGCCAAGTTTAATTGCATTAAAAAGGAGGCTCCAATAACTCATGCTTTCATTTAAGTTAGGCAGTCAATCAGTGGTGTGAATTGCCTTCTAACCATCCAGTTTGAATCTTGTTGTGCCTTGATTGCTCATGATTCTTTCTGAGAAAAGGGTTGCATCTCAAGAAAAAGATGAGGCAGGAGGTTGTGAAATGATAGAAATAGGAGTTGGTGCATAGGGGCGTCATTCACAAAGCTATGCCTTTTCTTACTGACCAATTGTTCCGTTCCCCTTACACTTGGTAATGAGGTGATAATGAGATTGCACCTTCTTTCTGCACTTCACTAGAGCTTGCTAGCCATGCTTATACTCTCCTAGTTTTCCATGATCTATGCTTTCTTTTGCATATTCACATGCTACCACCTCCCTCTATTTTACTTTTTTATAATTCTCTGTTTTTTTCCTTCACAGCCAAGGAAGGCAGAAGAGAAGAAGCAATAATTGTATGTTGTCTGTTCTACTTGCTGCATTGGAGACTCTGGATGACCATAAGCTCTGCCGGAGCAAAAACAGAACTTAATTTTTTGCGAGTTATACCGCCTTTGGAGGCCATGATTTGAACTATACTAGTGCTGCTAGCTACATAAGTTTTAATTCTCAATGGAAGTGTCTCGTATGTCTTGATTTTGAAACAATATTGCTTCTTTGTTGATGCGTACTTGTGCTTTGATACTGTTGCTGGATAAAATGCAGCCTGCTGTACTTTATTATCTGTGCTTGCAGACTCGCTGTGTATTTTTCTTCATTATCAATGCTTTTGGCTGGTTGTGCTTTTGAAGCAGTCCACATAAATAAATCGTTTGGTTAATTACTAAACGTAATTTAAAGTTTGTGGGATCCATTACTATTTACATTTAAAATACACAAGGTAACTGAAAGCAAGTTGAAGATGCTGCTTTTTTTTTTTCTGCTGTCTTCACTGTTTACTTTGCATTTTTATGAAGTAAATGGTGGAGATTCACTTACTACTGTTTATTTTGCAAAAGTAAACAGTGAACAGCTTTCACTATTTATATGAAACGTTAAAGTATTTTTTATTTAAAAATATATTAAAATGATATATTTTTTATTTTTAAAAAATATTTTTGAAATTAATATATTAAAATAATTTTAAAATAAAAAAAAATATTAATTTAAAATAAAAAAATAAAATTTAAAAGAATACAGTTTTAACCTCTTTCTGATTCAAAGTAAAAAACGAGAACTGCGTTGAATGTAGCTGTTGTATTATCGGGTCAGTGTAAAGCCTACAGATGCTTGGGCTACTCTTAGCTTTTAGTCATTGGGCAGCCAAGTTTCAGGGGTGGACTTGGTTAAGCATATCCATGTTCTTTCCTCTTAGGCTTTTGGTGAAAATGGTTTCTATCTCTTGATCTTCAATCAATCAAGGGGACGTTCGTTTTTGCGCCCGGTTATGTTTCTTGAAAATACTGATTTTTTAAAATATATATTTTTATTATTATTTTTTTATATTTTTTTTTTTTTTACTAAATCTCCGTTTATATAACACATGGGCTGTGCTCTGATATACTTGGTTATGGGACCATAATATTTTTTAGAGAATAAATGCTCTCTTCACTGTTTCTTTTTCGATGCTGCTCAGGATCATGCAACAAAGTAGCTAATGTTCTCAGTATATATTTGATTTCATGATATGAGATATCTTCGAGTTAATTTATGATTTTAAAATTATATTTTAAGTTATTAATTTGAATTAATTAAGACTTAATTTTTTCAAGAATATAGTATCAGTTGTTTTCTAATCAAATAAAAAGAAAATGATTTGAGCCTGTTTGGCTCTACGATTGTGGCTGCGTTTTATTGAAAACGCAGTTGTAACCGTTTGGTTAAAGAAAAATAAGGTGTACTGTTTTACTGGAATCCACTTTTTTTCTGCGTTGGAAACACAGCATTTGAAAAGCAAGAATTCGTTGCTTTTTTTACTGTTCACGTTAATTGCACTGTTTAATGAACAGTGCAACTAACATGAACACTGCATTGTGGTGCACTGTTCACTTGCACTGTGTGAGTTTTTTTTTTAGTGTGTTAATTTTTTAAACATTTTTTTTTAAAAAAAACTAGTTTAGAATGAATTTTATACATAATAATATTTTATCTAATTTTATTAAACACTAAAAAATTATGAAAATTATAGTTCTTGTCAAATGTATTTCATACGTAATAGAATTATAGATGGTTTTATAGAATAATAAAAAATATTTTATAAAGTATGATTTATTTCATGATATAATAGCAATAGTTAAATCTATAATATTTAAATTAAAAACCATCAATATTAATATGTATATATATATAGATATTATAAATTATTTTATAACCTTAATTTTAAAAGTATTCTTAACCAAACACATTAAACTACTTTTTATTCAACCTTAATTTCAACCATAGTTTTAACCAAACACCTATTTTTTCAAACCAACCTCAACTAAAAGTACTTTTTATAAAATAATTTTTTTCAAACCACAATCACAACAGTTACCGCAATACCAAACACACTCGAAGTTGCAATAGTATACATAGGATGTAGGAAAAAGCAGAAATGGTTATATTTTAATTAAAAAAAAAAAGAAAACACATTCTTAATGTTAAAATTCAATATTTTTAAATTAAGAAAAATTAAAACAACTAGTTTTGATTTTATTTTTTTAATTTTATGCTGAGTTTAGAAAGCATATTTTTAAAATTCCTTACCGTTTAGATCTGGACAGAAATTTAGAGCTCTAGAAACTTCAACTATTTCAGCCATCTATGAAATCAATTCCCCAATGCAAGATTTAGTGACAACAACACCATTATGTATTCTAGTTTGTCCAGTTAGTTTAGTCATTTATGTATTAACCATTATGTATTTTAGTTAAATAAAAACAAAACGACCCAATTTCAATAAAAATGATTGACCCATGAGTTGACCCGATTAGCTAATGACCTGGTTCCCTTTTCAAACCGGTCTCCAAACTGGGTCTGACAACTAAGTTAATACTATTGGATTAACACTAGATATTCATAAAATAAAAGGGTCTAATGCGCGGCGTGGCTTTATTGAAACAGTTCAGATTGAAGAAACGGCAATAGAGGCATAGCAAATCAGCAAGAACAAACCCTAAGATTTCTCTCTGAGAATTTATTTTCCAGGAAAAGAAAATAAACAATGACTTCTAAAGAAGAAGAAGAGGAAGAGGAAGAGGAAGAGGAAGAGAAAACGGCGATGAGGAGGAAGGCGAAGAGGAAGGAGAAGAAGAAGTTGAAGAGAAAACAAGCGAGGAGAGAGATAGCGGAGAAGGAGAGGGAAGAAGAGGAGAGGAGACTCAACGATCCAGAGGAACAGAGGCGATTGAAGGAGATGGAGGAAGCGGAGAAGGAGAGAATGGAAAGGGAGAGGAAAGCGTTCGAGGAGAGAGAGAGGCAGTGGATGGAAGTTATGGAGAGGAAGAGGAAAGAAGAAGAAGAAGAAGGAAGAAGGAAGGTTCTAGAAGAAAAGGAAGAGGAAGTTAATACACTACTTCAGGTTCTTTTTTTCTTTTCTTTTATGAATTTGTGAATTGAAAATTGTAGTTTTAGAAGTGATGCTAAATCCTATATCATATTTAGTACTCTGTTTGGTTTCTGAGAAAATGAGAAAGGAAAATGAAATGGTTAACTAGGAACTGGGATACAAATTGTTTGCTACTGATTTTATTTTATTTGTAAAGTTGTGTTGAATTTTATTTCTTAGTTTGAAAGAATTTGTGCTGCAAGGGAAGACATGAATTTTAGTTATGTATGTGAATGTGCGCGCGTGTTTTTTTTTTTTTTATAAATTAAATGTTTGTCAAATGTGACAGGATGGAAAGGAGAATGAGTGTGATGAGGATGATGATTGGGAGTACATAGAAGAAGGGCCTGCGGAAATTATTTGGCAAGAAAATGAGATAATTGTTAGGAAGAAAAAGGTCAGGGTTCCAAAGAAGATTGCAGATCAACAGGGTACAAAAGAGGTAGAGATACATGTGTTCAATGCTTAGTTTTAGATTGTTGACATACTTTAGCACTGTTAGCCCTTTTGGTCAAGGAAGGGGTAAGATAGCAGGTGTTATTGTTTGCTTTGCAGGATGTTGATAGGCCCACATCAAATCCTCTTCCTCCACAATCTGAAGCTTTTACTGAGTATCAGAATGCATCCATTGTTTCAGCACAACAGATGCTTGAGAATGTCGCTCAACAAGTACCAAATTTCGGAACTGAACAGGTATGCTTGAATGTTGATTGGTTTATTGTGCTTAGCTTGATTGATTCTGGTAGTTCTTGCACTTTAAATTTGTAAATGTGGTTGTTATTATCATACTGGGAGATGATTTTATCTAATATCCTGGTTTATATATGGCAGGATAAAGCTCATTGTCCATTCCATTTAAAAACTGGAGCTTGTCGGTTTGGTCAACGCTGCAGCAGAGTTCATTTTTATCCTGATAAAGCATGCACATTGCTTATCAAGAACATGTATAATGGTCCTGGCCTTGCTTGGGAGCAAGATGAGGGGCTTGAGGTCTGTTAAAAATGCTGCCTTCATGTGATTCTTGTATCCTGATGACAAAATCTGGCAAACTTGTGTGAAGTGGCTGGATTTTCTAAATCAAACTTTCGCGTGTTTCTGTAACCTGAATTAGGGTGAAAATTTCATCAATCTATTCTTAAAAAAACATCAATAAATTTCTGCAGAAATAATAGAGATAAAAACCGGATATCCGTCAGTAGTCCTGCACATCTAAGAGAGACATACTGTTATTCATATTAATTTGCTGGACTGTTATCTTCATAGTTGGTACATCTTAAGTTACTGTTGTTGATTATTCTAGCATCTAAGTTGAAGTTAAGTTTTGAATTTGTGATTTAAACCCTGCTGAAAGGTTTTGGATGGCCTTATTGATTCTTAAAACACATATTAAAAAATAATTTCTCCATTTTTTCATCTTAAAATAAACGAGCTTGCTATTGACTTTGGTAAACAAGTTCTCAACATCTTGCTGCATGCCCCTGAAAAGCTTTCCACCACTTACATTCTACATTGCTTTGCATGAGATGATTGAGGGAGTGAGTTCCACTGTAATGCTGCCAATACACCTCGGATTAACTTAAATTTTTGGTTAAGAGTAGTGAATTTGGTTTTATTTTTATTTAAAACTTTTATGTTTATATCATTCTTTTTGCAGTTTGGTTTTATATCATGTCAGAAATGTGTAGTATTTTTTTTCTTTTCTACTTAAGATTGTTATTGTTGCTCTTGACATAAGTTAGCAGAAGTTCTTCACAAGATTTGCTTCAATGGAGGATCATGGTTTTGGCTTTTTTAGTTGGAGTTAAAAGATTTTTGCTGTTCTGTATCCTATATTCCTACTGGATGGACACGAGGATGGCTATTATAAAATTTCCTGTCATTTGTTTATCTTCATTTTGTTGTTATGCCTATATATAATGCAACTTCCTATCATACAAATGTTGCCATTTCTAATCTCATCCATCCCTTTCTTTTCCTAGTGTCACTTTTCTTACAGATTGTAGCAGAAATATGATAACATGCTTGCTTTATTCTGTTTTTTCTTTTTAATGATTGTTTATTTTTAATCATGTTTTTCAGTTAGCATACCTTACTGTTCTTCAAAATAATACTTCACCTAGGCTAAGCATGAGATTCTTTTGAACATTTGATAGTTACATGAGCACAGGTTTATTCGATAAGATTTCTTGCTCCTTAACAATTAGTAGTATGTTGGGAATACCAGGGATGTTGAAGCTGTGTTCTGCTGACAGTTGTTACTTTCCAAGTTTTCAGATTGAAGGCAGCAAAATCTATTTGTATGTTGATGCTTTTGGAGGTCTTTTACTGACTAGAATGTGTTAAGAGGAATTGAAAGTTGAATGGACTTGCTTTTGCTTGATGCTGTTAAGTTAGATAATGACTAATGACTACAATACATAACCATATAAAAATATTCCTATAAAATTCTTCTGGCAAAACTTGGGTTCTTTTGTTTTCATGGTCTTCTACAAAAGATTCTTCTTTTATGCCAAGAGAAGGACGTGCATTTTTTCGCTTACCCCCATATTTAATTTTATTTTATTTTTTTACTTAATTCATAGCATTTAGGATGATGGCCCATTTTTTAGCTTATGCAATCAGTCACAACTTGAGTGGATTGAAAGTTAAACCCTTTTGTACTGTTAAGAAGCCAACCATTGCAAAAGTAGAACCTGTTAGGTGTGAGGGCCAACATGTCTGGATCAAAGGTAGCGCTCACCTTGTGCCACCAGGGAGCCCAACATGTTTGGATCAAGACAAGATTTTGTTCTTTATCTTTCTAACTAACCACTCAAAAAGCCTAAGCTATTTCATCTTTATACTTAGCTATTGGTTTTATGTTGTAGAGGATTTAGGGCTTATGCAATAAGCTTCTTGAGAGTCTAGTCTTAAGATCCATGATCTATTCCTTTGATCCTATACATCTGTATATATCTCTGAACGGAATGTTTGTTCTTTAACTGGTTTATTTTCTCTTTTCAGTATACAGATGAGGAGGTTGAATGCTCTTATGAAGAATTTTATGAGGATGTGCATACAGAGTTCTTGAAGTATGGAGAAATAGTTAATTTTAAGGTCACTAACTGCTTACTGCTGTCTATTCTTTCTACTAGCCTATGATTCGTTACCTTGTTTCAGAGTCTTCTTTGCCTTTTACCATTGAGGAATTTATTAAGTTGCTTTTCCATCTTGAACATTCTGTCAAGTCAAGTTTTATGGATTTTTATTTTTCAAATTGATAAACATGGAGCCCAATGAGAAGGAAGCAATCATTTTTCTAAATAATATGAAGTTGATTTTATTTTTCTTCCAGAGATATAAATCAGACGCTTACTTTTGCAGCATATACTTGTTCTGTATCTTTGATGTCTGAATTTTTGTTTCCCTTGGAATCATAAATTTGATATAATCTCAGGTCTGTAAAAATGGTTCATTCCACTTGCGGGGAAATGTATATGTACACTATAAGTCATTGGATTCAGCCATACTTGCTTATCATTCTATCAATGGTCGCTACTTTGCCGGCAAACAGGTATTAAATATTTTCAAAAGTCTAGTCACACTGATGTGTATCAATCTTCAAAGATATTTACTGTGGTTCCCATGATGGTTATTGACAGGTAAAATGTGAATTTATCAATTTGACTAGATGGAAGGTTGCCATATGCGGAGAGTTTATGAAGTCAAGGCTGAAGGTTCAACTAGCTCGCTTACTTTTCTCTGTTCTTACTTTCCTGGGTGATTTTCATTCTACTGTCCAACAGGGGGTTTCCTCTGTGCGTTTTAGTTAAATAGATGACTTCATATTTGTTTTGGAGTAATGAAACAATTTTTTGTTTTTCCTGTACATAAATGAAGCCGTCTTCTGGTAATAAAGTATTATGTTCCTGCTAATTCGAGGTTTATCTTCCTTAGCATTTAACTATTTTTCGTGCTTGCATTTTAACAGACATGTTCTCATGGATCGGCTTGCAATTTTATTCATTGTTTCCGCAATCCTGGTGGGGACTATGAATGGGCTGATTGGGATAGACCACCACCGAGATTTTGGGTGAAAAAAATGGCCTCTTTATTTGGCTACTCTGCTGAATCTTCGTATGAGAAGCAGACAGTGGAAGAAAAGTTGAGGCAAACAAGGATGTCTAGCAATATGTTAACAGCAGATAGAGACAGGTGTGCTCGTAGTTCTGGCACAAGATCTGAATATGATTCCAAGTGTTTCTAAAATCTGTGGTTATAATCTGTGCTTTTTGACTTAAGATTTCTTATTCCATGATTCTAAACTTCACACACCAAAGTTAGAGGGTAGGTAAAAGCTCTGTATGTAAAATTCTGCTCCTGAGCTCTTTGTTCAATCATCCAGGTTATTTGTGGCATAATTGACCCTTGTTTGTAAAGCCCTTGACACGTTCTCCTTTCACTTTGTTTAATTAAACTTCATGTATGCCAAATGCAAGGTTTTATTGTATGATTTATTGAGATCATGTGCTCCTTCCACTATAATCTTTTAAAACAGACTTTTAAATTTGCGTTTATGTGGAGGAAAAGATTCATCATGCCTTTCCCCTCTCTTCTCTCTTTACAGACATGTAAATGGTGTGCATTTCAGGTTTCTCCTTCCTCCCACTCAATCTTAGAAATCTTGTCCTTTCCTCATTGTTCTCTAATTTTCCTTGTCAGGCATGATCGTATGCGTAGATCTAGATCTAGAGACATGGATCGTGCAATCCATAGCTCTCATAAAAGTGGTGACATTGAAGATGATTTTCCAGAAGTCACTCACTGGAGAAGCCATTCAAAAGATGATGGATCTAATTCTGATGGGTGTCAGTCAGATAGAGATACAGAAAGAGAAAGGGACAGAGACAGAGACAGAGAAAGATATAGGCATCATTATCATGCAAGGAAAAGGTCAAAACACCATAGCAAAGTGTCAGAACACTCAACTGATTATGGGGAGAACAATAGCAGGTCCCATGAGATTGATCAAAATGAGTTGTCAGATGATGGCAGAAACAGGCATAGGCATTTTGGTTCCACCAAAAGCTCTGGAAGGAGGACATTTATAGATGATGATAAAGACAGCAAGGATGAGGCTCATCGAATGCATGGATACAGATGGGATAGGGACATTAATAGAGAAAAAAGCCGTCATCGCACTGGGAAAAGCTCAAGGCACCAGAGCAGAGTAAGGTCCCCTGATGATCATGGGGATGGTGAGAGTAGAACTCTTGATAGTGGTTCCAGCAGAGAGGGGTCTCCTAGGGACAGAGACAGACACCATCATCACATAAGCAAAAGCTTAGGAAACCAGAAAACTGTCTTGGAATTCCCCGATAATCATTGGGATAATGGGCCCAGAACTTATAGTACCAATTCCAGTAATGATCTGTTAGACAGGGACAGGGTAAGGCACTTTGGTCGTGGAAGGAAGCGTTCGGAGCACAGTGAACCGGAGTTTTCAGATGATGAAGGTGCAAGTGTGAAGAGGTTAAAAGACAAGTCTCTTGTTGGCAAATCTGACATAAGAAAATCTCACCTACAAAGAAACGCAACAGGTGGTCACTCAACCAGAAGAAATTATTCAAGCAAAGAGTCTGTTGATGTGAATTCTCCTGTTGAGAGTCATAAACTAGACGGAAACTATGTGTATGGCCAAGTGAAACAATGTAGTGGAAGATGGGAATCAAACAGTCCTGGTTCAAGATACAACTTTTCTGAAGAAATTGACAAGCAGGATCGTTGGGAACCTGAAAGCTGAGAAAGACCAGAACTTTAAAAGAACATCTGTTAGTGTTGGCGGTTACGAGTCTGGCAGTCAGCGTGATAGGAGATCAGGTTACTCTTATGATGAAAAGATGGAGATGGGTGCTTGGGAATATGAAACAGGTGCTTCTGGGAAACACCTCAAATCTAGAAGTGATCTTACAGTTGGCAATGACAAGTATGCTGGTACATCAAGCTTCTGGGACAAAACCTCTTTTGAGCTTTATAATGAAAGTAAATCTAGGAGCACCAAATGGACAAGCATAAGAGATACCTGAAACGCTTGGAAGAGGGAAGAGATTCTCCGAAAGACAACCAAGAATCAGCATGCAAAGCTAAGATCCCATTGCTATAGACAGAATGACAAGGAATGCAATTTATAATTGTAGGAAGCTACAACTCTCGAATCTAAACTTTATAGTTTGGCTCTGAGCTGTAAGAATAGCTTTTCTTGCTGCACGGCAACAGCAGAACGTGAATTTTACTATGGGAGTCTGTAATGATGTTTTGGCTATCTGGAAATGCAGCTGTTGTAATGATGGAAAGGCAAATGTTAAAAACAGCATTTATCCATCAGAGGTTCTTACAATGTGCAGGTATGTTTATGGTGTTGGATATTGCTTTTTCGTACTTGTAACTCGTAATCATATTCATCTGCTTCTAATTAATGCAACATGTGAGGTTTCATAAGAGCGTTGGTCTCGCGTCTCTTGACATCTTTTACGGTCCAAATCAGCTTGATGAATCTAAACTAGAACTGTATCAGTTTTTAATTGCAATTTCTTGGTACTAATTATGATTACACATCTGTTATTATAAGTCGAGTCATGAAATAACCTGTTAGAATTCAAAACATTCCTTTGGATCCCACATTTTCTCTCCCACCATGCTTACTGATACTGGATAAGGGACTGCCATTATTAATCGTCTACAATTTAGGCACTGTATCCTGAACTATAACTACTTATCTGAATGTTCAGACAAGCCCATGGTGATCTGTCTGTCTACCTTTCTATTTCCTGACCGTCCATGCATCCAGACAGACAATTGTTCAAACAATACAAATACATATGCATGTGAAATAATTAAGTTACCAATGGCAAGAAGATCCAACATGAGTGGAGTCTTGCCAGACATCTGAGGAATTTGAAAACATGCTAGAGCTTACAAAGAAGTGGGCATAGCCAATCCTCCAATTTTTGCTCAGCACACCTTGTCCTGAATTGATCCGTATATTCACGATTCATGCCATAAAAAATAATATATATATTTATCATCATCATCATCATCATCATGCGTGCATGCCTTGATATTAGATCATGTTTGTTTTAAACTTCTGACAGAGTAAGGTTCCCCAGCTTAGGAATCCATCCCAGAATCTATAGCCCGTTGATGAGATCCTCCATTGACATTCTGGAGAACAATGTTTTTCATCCTCTTCGATGCATCAAAAACCAAGAGGACGGGTGAAAATTCTGTTTTTGACGTTGTATCATTCCAAGTAAATTTGCAGCAATATGCTGTTGTCCCCCACGCATCAGGAACAAAAGAAAAAGATTATCCACAAGGGATATCTGTTATTTTATAGTTAAGAACATTGTCCTGCAATTAGTTATCATGGTTACTCTGCTCTGTATTTCTTTGATCACAGTCATGGAATTTCTCATCCTTGGAAGGACACAGCTAAGTATTGAAAGTGGAAGACTTGACTTGCTGCTAGAAATAGCAGATAATTGACAGCAACTTCTACCACTGTATTAGCTGTATTAAGTGTTAATATCATCTTTTGAAACCCGGCCTGGATCGGCGGGTTGACCCGGGACTGGAACAGGGCCGGATTGAAAAAAAAACAAAGGAAGAAAAAACTCGGTGTGATCCGGTTAACTCGGCGGGTTGACTCAGTAAGACCTGGCTGTAAATATATTAATTTTTTTTTATTTATTTTACTAAAATGATGGTATTTTGATTTTTTTAAAAAAAATATTAACTTAGTTGATCCGATCAAAACCTGAAATCTGGATATTTGGACCGGAATATTCACAGTAAATGCGTTAGACTTTCAGCTTATTAGCTGAGTTTGAGAGAAGGGGGGAGGTTGATCTGAAATTCTGTGGTGTCAGACTTGATTTGAACCAAATTTCAAGTTTAACAGAAAAAGACACGAGTCTAATTTGGTTGACTTACTCGCTCAATTTCAAGGGTTATTTTTTAATAAAAAACAAAATAATAATAAAGTTTGACTTGGTAATTTATTATTTTAATAGTAGTTTTTTAAAAATTATTTAGATGTTGCTATGTTTTCTAATATAAAAAAATTAAATTGTATAAAGATTATATTGTTAACTTAAATTAACTTATCAAAATTACGATTCAGATAAGAAAATTATGATAATTTTATAAAAAATAAATAAAAATAAATTATGAAAAATAATTTTTAATTAACCTAATATTGAATGATGAATTTAAAAAGAAAAGAAAAAACAACTCGAGACAAACTAGTTAATGTACAAAACCTGCAGCCTAGATTGTATGGTTGATATAATTTTATAAAAAACAAATTAAAACAAAATGATGAAGCTCAATTCCCAAGTAATTTAATATTGAATGGTAAAATTAAAAAGCAAACTCAATTAAATAAAAAACATAAAAAAATGATCCGAGTCAACCCGGGTTAACTGACTAACCTCGTAACTTAGATAATGAAATCATAATAATCTTAAAAAAACAAATTAAAAAAAATTATGAAGTTTAATTTTAAATCAATTAAATATTGAAAATACTAAAAAAAAAAATTCAACTAAAAAAATAAAAATATATAAATGAATTCGCTAAATATGCAATATAGGTTATAAATCAAAACAAGTAAATCCATTAAATAATAAATTTGAAAAAATAAAAAACTAAATTTTATATAAAAAAAAACAAAAAACAAAACATTGTTGAAGTGATCAATGCAGTATAAAATGGGCAATAATGAATTTTCATTCTCAATTATTCTTTAGTCTTTGCTGAATACTAATATCAATAATATTTATTAGCTATTAATTTATAATTGTGTTAGATTGGGTTTTAATTAATTGAGGGTTAACTCCAATAATTAAATAAGTTAATGTATATTGTATTAATGTTTTCTTCTTTTTTTCCCAAAAAGTTTGGTATTATTTGACATTATGATTCAATGTATTTTTTTTAAAAAAATTAAATTAATATTTTTTTTATTGTTTTAAATTACTGATATAAAAATAGAAAAAATAAAAAATAATATTATTTTAATATATTTTTAAATAAAAAATATTTTTAAAAGTAACTTTTCAAATACAATGGTGAAAATTTTAATAAGGTTAAAATTTTTTAAATAAATAAATTATTTTTGCAATAATTAAAATTTTCCCAATAAAAATAATACTAAAAATCTTCATTAAAAACAAATATAAAAAGTATTAATGATAAATATCTATAGAAAAATAACATTTTCGAACACCCTTGAGGCCTTGACTGACTGGAAACGCCGTCGTTTCCATACGTTCCCTGCCTCCAATATCAAAATGCAGCCTCCTCCTCCTGTGCTAAAGCTTTGAATTAGGGTTTAGGGTTCTCTCTCTCTCTTTCTCTCTCAGTTTTTCGCAAATCCAAAAATTGAAATGGCTTCAGTGAAGAGAAAATCCATTGAAAGCCAAAACGAGGACCATCCTCTTCTTCCTCCACAGAAACAACCCAGAGAAGATCACAGCAACAACAATAGTAGCAGTTCGAAGATTATTGGGCATGGCGAAGCAGTTGCGTGTCTGCACGACGTGTCGTATCCAGAGAATTATGTCCGTCCATCTTCTTCAGTTACTCAAATTCAAAAGGACTCAAAACCCGCAAAGGAATTTCCTTTCACTCTCGACCCTTTTCAGTCTGAAGCCATCAGTTGCCTTGACAGTGGCCAATCTGTGATGGTAATCTTTTTTCTTTTTCTTTTTCTTTTAATTTTTTTAAAGGAGTGATTAATTGATTATTTTATTTGATGGGTTGATTGACAGGTCTCAGCTCATACATCAGCTGGGAAAACAGTAGTAGCATTATATGCAATAGCTATGTCTTTGAAGAATCAACAAAGGGTTGTTTACACGTCACCCATCAAAGCACTTAGCAATCAGAAGTTTAGGGAGTTCAAGGAGGAGTTTTCTGATGTTGGTCTCATGACCGGTGATGTTACCATTGACCCTAATGCTTCTTGCCTGGTGGGTTTTTTTTTTTTTTTTTTTTTTGTATTTGGATTTCGTGTGATTATAGGATTTGTAAGATGTTCAATCTTGTTTTTCAGGTGATGACTACAGAAATTTGGCGAAGTATGCAGTATAAAGGGTCGGAAACTACTAGGGAAGTAGCTTGGATTATCTTTGATGAGGTTCATTATATGCGTGATCGAGAAAGAGGTGTGGTTTGGGAAGAAAGCATTCTCATGGCTCCCAAGAATGCTAGATTTGTCTTCCTTTCTGCCACTGTTCCTAATGCCAAAGAATTTGCTGATTGGGTTGCAAAGGTGAGTTGGTTGTTACTTACACTTGTTAAATTCCAGCTTTCTTGTTAAAGATGAATAAAAATGCTGCTCCTGGCAATTTGTTTTACTGAAGTAGCTTCTAACTAAAGACAACTAAAAATGATGCTTTTTACATTATTGTTGATGACACCATGCTGACTGTTTGAGAATCTTGCTATCATTGTAGCTTATTAGTATCGTGGTTTTAACAAATTTAGTGGTTTAGTTTTTAACTCGAGGTGACTACATTGACTATTTTCCTTTTAGCCTTGTAAAATAAAAAATGCGTATGCTAAAGCATAGCAAGTTTACACGCTCAACAATGGACAAAAGGAAGTATTTCTTATAACAATAAATAATCATCTGTTTCCACAAATTAAATTAATTGATTAATGATTCAGATGAATTTGAGGGGCAATTCTGGACTAAAATTCTTTCTGATTGCTATAGTCTTGTCTTTTCATGTTATATGTGCATATCAGAGATTATCAAAGACCTATTAAAAATGAGTTCGCAGTTCAAGCCCCCTTTTTTTGTTATTTGTTAAGAGTTAAAACTGAATGTCAATTCCAACAAATACATGGCTCTCCACAATAGTTTGCAGTCTGCTTAATTCTCTAGATATTGTGAGATAAGAAAAACAAGGGGTGCATTTTTTGGACATTATCCCAAGCTTTGTACATTAGCATATATTATTCTTGTGTAATTGTTGGATCCCCTTTATCTGTAGGCAAAGAAACAAAATAAAACCAATTTAATTTCCTAGTGGAGAAATGTGCTTGATTAACTATATGGTGTTACTCCAGGTCCACCAACAACCATGTCACATTGTTTATACTGATTATCGACCAACACCCCTCCAACACTATATTTTTCCCTCTGGAGGTGAGGGTTTGTACCTGGTGGTGGATGAAAAGGCAAAATTTCGAGAGGACAGCTTTCAGAAAGCGGTGAATGCATTAGTTCCTAAGGCTGAAGGTGAAAAGAAAAGGGAGAACGGGAAGTGGCAGAAAGGCTTAAATGTGAGCAGACTTGGTGAAGAAAGTGACATATTTAAAATGGTAAAAATGATCATTCGCCGCCAGTACGATCCTGTCATTCTTTTCTCATTTAGCAAAAGAGAATGTGAATTTCTTGCCATGCAGGTAGGTTCCTTTGCTGTTATGAAACTCATAGCTTTTATTCTTGTCTCACTCACCCTCTCTGGTAATTCTGTGCATCTGTTCAATTCTACAGATGGCAAAAATGGATCTAAATCAGGATGATGAGAAAGCTAATATAGAAACCATCTTTTGGAGTGCCATGGACATGCTATCTGATGATGACAAGAAGCTACCTCAGGCAAGTTGTCCGCCTCTTCTTCTTTGTGTCAAATGAGCTCCCATGTATGGGAGAATACTAGTAATTACAATTAAGGATGCTGTTTTCTCAAGGCTGTTCCATTTGAGACACTCTGAGTTCCCTTTTTGTTATTGATGTATTGACGTATTCATCTCAGTTTATATTTCTTGGTTATCTTTTTTAACCTACACACTCTCCCTGCATATTCATGAATGGAATATTTAATAATTCCATCTGACTTGTTTTTATTTTTTTTATTTTCTTGTCTTTCCTCACCTTGGATGATGTCTTGTTCATCTTTATGTAATTCAGCTTTAATTCTCTTCTAAAGTTTTTTTTTTCTTGTATCAAAAAAATAATTTTCATATTGCTGTTCTTAGCATTTCTTGTGGTTGAACTGCCTATGTAGAGTTTTTGCGGTTATGACCCAAGCAGAAACTTAATGTAGCACAACTTTGGATTTGTGCCCCACAAATGTTTCGTGGTATGCTAGGTTTGGAGAATTATGAATTTTAGGTTGTCGCTACAGCTGTGAATAGTAACCCGAGATTCCTGTAGCAATAAAGGAATAGAAGAGAAAGGAAGAAGAAGAAAACGGCACTTAGAGAAAAAAGAAAAGAGAGAATTGTTGGCTAGACCCCCCGAACTAAACCAAAATACACGTGACTTCATAATCAAAATCCTTATGATTATCAAGAATTAAGTGCTCCTTTTATAGGCACAAAGGCTCTATAGCTCTAAAAAAAATTAGAAAGAAAACCAAATAAGAAAAGGAAATCATGTATAATAGAAAACTTCTTAAGTAATTTTCCAACTTCCTAAATACATCATGTTTCTAAATAGTATTAAGATTCCTAAGACAAATTCCTAAATATTCTAGATTCACAAGAAAAACTTAAAACAAACAGAATTAAAAATCAAAATAAAGGATTTTATAAATCTCTGTTTCCTTGGCTGCATCATGATTCTTGCCTTTCGGAAGCCATACAGGGGAAGCAGAAGACTTTAAGTGCATTCATTGGCTTGCTTTAGTAACATGCCATTATTTAAATTAACTTTGTTTTCCTTTTCTCTTGCCATTTCTGAGATCGCAAAACATTAGAGACTAGAAGTTTAATCGTCATTGCACCAATTTGTATCCATTAATAGATTATGAATGATAATGTGCTGCAGCTTGATTTTTGAAATTGAATTCCTTCATTTATCATTTCCAACATTTCATTCTGAAGAATTGTCAGTCTCTCACAAGGGAAAGATATAAAGGACGCAGTTTTCATCTTCAGTTAGAATCTCTCGCTCTCTTAGGAGACTTATGGGTGTGATACTTGATTGCTTTTTGGCTGGTACAGTATGAGTCTATAAGATGCAGGGTTTAATATAAGCAATGTTATGTGTTTGTAAGCCTGACAAAAATGCATGCATTCACTCCTTGTAGATCTTTTTTTTCCAAGCATTTTGATGTGCTGGTATTGTATTCTATATTAATCGACAATCTAAATTGTTGTGTGCAGGTTTCAAATATGTTACCCCTCTTAAAACGAGGTATTGGTGTGCATCATTCTGGCTTGCTTCCCATCCTGAAGGAAGTGATTGAGATTTTGTTTCAAGAAGGGCTGATCAAGGTTGGGAGATAAATAATTTATTATTTGTGGTTATGCTTTTCTTCCAAGCCGTAATGTGTGTTGCTATACATTTCTTACATAGTTCAGCTTCATAGCTTCATGAAAAATCTGCATCTAGTAATTGATGAATCCCCTGGCTGTTCTGAAATTTTTGCTCTGTAATAGCAGACTATCTCAGTTTGCCAGTTATCATTGGCTACTTATGGATCTGGTGCTCATTTTTTTTTTTTGTCTTGAGATGCCATTAGGTTCTTTGAATGCTTATGCTTTCCTTTTGCTCATTAATTTGGAACGTAATTTTTAATTACCAAATGCTATTTGGTACATGTGATATTTTTGTCTTTTTCCAATCTTTTTTGTTTCTTGTTTCCAACCTGTTTCGCAAGCACAGTGATGATTGAAATTTCTTTCTTTAGTGTTTGTTTGCTACAGAGACATTCAGCATAGGTTTGAACATGCCTGCCAAAACTGTGGTATTTACAAATGTCCGTAAATTTGATGGGGACAAATTCAGGTGGCTATCTAGTGGAGAATATATACAAATGAGTGGCCGGGCTGGCCGTCGAGGAATTGATGATCGTGGGGTATGCATCCTTATGGTGGATGAGAAGCTTGAGCCTTCAACTGCTAAGATGATGCTTAAAGGAAGTGCTGATAGTTTAAACAGGTACTTGGGGTGCTTCTGGCTCTGCACACCTTTGCAATTCGCTTCTTGTCTCTCGTTGCAATTCACTTCATGTTAGCTCTATAATGGTTGGTTTTATGCTATCAAGTGCTGGGAATTCCTGCATCTGCAAAAATAGTGTTGGCTTATTCTTAAATACTCATTATGCATTTTCTGAATGACATTGGCTGGTATTGGATCTGAGCTGAGCATTTGACTGCAAGTTAATGGTTCCATAACCTGAACTTTGTTTTTTATGTGGATGGAAAGCTAAAACTTGGCTGTTTTCTTCTAAGAGAACAGTAAAAAAATACAATGGAAAAGGAAATCTAATACGAGTTCTGTTGGCTTAAGCTTCAATTGCTTAGTGCTATGTTGTTGCTCCTAACTTTCGTGAAGTTTTTTGTGTTGATCTCCTTTTTTATTGAATTCCAGCGCCTTCCATCTAAGCTACAACATGCTTTTAAATCAAATGCGCTGTGAAGATGGTGATCTTGAAAATTTGCTCCGCAATTCTTTCTTTCAGTTTCAAGCAGACAGGGCCCTTCCTGATCTTGAGGTCAGTTGATTTTCATAGAAGATCAAAGTTGTGAGATTTTATGGATGATCTTTTTTTTTTTGTCCCAGAATAAGCACTCAGTTTTAACCATTGACAGTAAAAATTAAAGAATCACATAAAGGTAATATACAAACAAATTTATCAAGAAGAAAAAAAAAAGAGTATAATATCTCAAGAGTTTCCGACTTTTGTTATTTCTCTATCCAATATTCATAGTGATTCGAGAGCTCCCCTTTTGGTTGTTCCTGACTTTTGTTGTCTCTTTATTTCTTTCTTTTGGAGGATGACTCCTCCCTTTTGTAAACATGAATTCTGGTTTGCTTTCCAATTCTTTTATCAAAACAATTTCTGGATAATGTTCAGGGATCTAGGACATAGCAGGAAACTAGCTGGAACACCTTTGCTTTGTAAATAAAAGAGACCTAGGTCAAATATTGAAGGAAAAAAATGTGTGCAAAGCCACTAACTTTTTCACAAGCTACATCTGGAAAAATCCCTGTTATTTGCTGAAGGCCAGCCTGATCATGATGGTTTTTCCATTTACAGTGGCCTTATCTGTGCACTGTTTAAATCTCCTTTCAGAATCAAACAGTGACATATATGACCCTTTAATTAACAGTAAATGTTATGTTTGCAGAAACAAGCAAAACTCCTTGAAGAAGAGAGGAATTCAATGGTAATTGAAGAGGAAGAAAATCTGAAGAATTATTATGATCTGATACAGCAGTACAAAAGTTTGAAGAAGGATGTTCGTGATATTGTGTTTTCTCCAAAGCACTGCCTGTCCTATCTGCAGTCTGGCAGACTAGTGTGTATCCAGTGCACAGAAAGTGATGACAATTCCCCTTCTTTCTTGATTGAAGACCTAGTCACATGGGGAGTGATAGTCAATTTTGATCGAGTGAAAGGTGTTTCAGATGGTAATAGTTCTTTTTATTGTCTCTATTTTGTTGTGCCATTATAAGTCAGATTTATTTATTATTAGTAGTTGATGTAGATGATGCAATTAGAAAACCAGAAAATGCAAATTACACTGTGGATGTTCTTACAAGATGTGTTGTGACCAAAGATGGAGTTTCCAAGAAAAAAATCAAGGTTGTCCCGTTGAAAGAGCCTGGAGAACCTCTCATTGTTTCTATTCCTATTGATCAGGTAGGCCCTATTCACTGCTCTGCTGTTTAAACTTGTTTCCAATATCCACCTTGTTTATTCTGTCCCTTAATGTTGTGGTGAAATCATAAATGATATTGGAAATTTCAATCTTTTAATTTTTCTTTGATGTAGCTCATGTAATTTTCATTTTATGTTTCCAGCTGACATTTTCTTTCAGTAGTACATTTTTTCCTGACACGATACAGTGCATTTAATTGAATTGCTCTATCATTTCTTTCGTTTAGTTCTAAAAATATCAGTTCTTTTGCTTTAATTTTGAAAATCTTATTTTATTTCATTAACCAGTGACCTGATTATAATTTTATTCAAACAAAATCATGCCCTTGGAAAGACTCTTCTATCATTGTTCTTTGTGGCTTCCTTAATTTGTCTTTCTCATATATGTACTTGAGTGAAGGAAGAAAATACTTTCTTTTAATTTGTCGAAGGAGCCCATAAAACAGTCAGGGAAACTTTAAGATTGTAATCTACTTGCTTACAAGCTCCAATCTCCAATTTATTTATTGTTTGTATTGAACATTGCAGTAATGGACCTGAATCTGTTTCTCTAAATTTTGCTAGTTATGGTAGAAAGATATCATAAACTAAAATGGCTGACTTTTCTTGATAAAAAAAAAGATTTTATTAAAACTATTTATGCTGACCAAGTTAATCCAGTAATAAAAATCTGTTAGCTCCAAAATTCTTGGTAATTAAAGGGGTGTAATTTGAGTGTCAGAACAAGCATTCGGTGTGAAACTAAATAATAATTCCACTGTTGAATGTAGAAGACTTTTGTCCAGTAATGAAATAGTTGTGATGTTATATGGGAAAAAACATTTTTGTAAAATATTTGTTTTCTGATGCTTTTTTACTTGTTTGCTTCTCTGAAATCATTGATGTTACCCTTCTGTGAGAATGATTGTTTCACATTGTTATGTCTTGGACAGATAAATATTTTGAGCAGTGCTCGCTTGTATATGTCAAAGGATCTTTTGCCATTAGAAGTTCGAGAGAACACCCTGAAGCAGGTTTCAGAATTTCTTTCTAGAAAACCTAGTGGGTTGCCCTTGGATCCTGAAGGAGACATGAATGTATTTCCTATATCTTTTCTGCCTTTTATTTTCCCTTTTACTTTGCTTTGGTTTATATATATAAGAAACTCAATCTTGACTACTTTTTTGTTATTCTTCAGATTCAAAGCAGCTCATACAAAAAGGCAGTTCGTCGGATAGAGGCTTTAGAGCACCTGTTTGAAAAACATGAAATAGCAAAATCTCCACTTATCAAGGAAAAGCTCAAAGTCTTACACACGAAGCAAGAATTAACAGCCAGGATCAAGTTAATCAGGAAATCAATGCGCTCTTCCACAGCATTGGCTTTTAAAGATGAACTTAAAGCTAGAAAACGAGTTCTTCGGAGGCTTGGGTAAGAAAATTTTCAAATATTCACTTCTACAGCTGCATGATGTAGAATTAGGATATGCCTGGGTCCCATGTACTTGAAGTTAAGTCAGATAGAAGGATTTTATTATTATTATTATTTCTGTCTTCATTTGGGGCCTAACGTTTCATTAGTTCTGTCTTTTTTTATTATTTATTTTTTTCCCTTCGAGTTAGTTTGAGAAGAATACGAGAGTTGGGTTTTATGAATCCACTCTCACATCCAACCTTATATGAATAAGAAACCTCTAGCCTCTTTCTTTGTGCATGTTGTCTGCACTGCAGGCAACTCAATCTGCATTTGTAACTGGCGCTATGATCATTTGACTTATTGCATTTTACAATATCGGGGATAAAAATTCTAGAAGTTCATATCTCAATGACCTAGGGATTGTGTTTCAATGAAGTGTGTAAAAGACATTATTCGTTGAAATTTGTGGCACAAGCAATCCTAAAAGAAAATGTTTGAGCATGATATAAACAGTCTAGCAGGAGTTCTTTACAAGCAAAAAGGAAGAAAACAAGTTCTTCAACAATCTATATACTTGTTCATCTCTTTGTACATTTTGGCTGTTTATTTATAGGAAAACTCATTGTTTGGGATCTGGAATCTTATTACGATATATCATTGAAAGAAACAATAAATTGCACATGGCATTTGATGATTGTAGAAACCTGATCTATTCAGGAGATTCTTTCTTCTGCATTTTGACTGGTGTCTAGTTGTCTTTAAATTGTTTCATTTTGCTGCAAAACTACAATACAAGTCTGCAATATCATCCTTTTCTATTTCCTTACGCAATTAGACTGTTCAGCAATGACACTAGATTTCTGGTATGGGATTTACTGCAACTGCAGGTATATCACAAGTGATGACGTTGTGGAGTTGAAGGGGAAAGTCGCTTGTGAAATTAGTAGTGCAGATGAGTTGACTTTGACAGAGCTCATGTTCAATGGCGTTCTCAAGGACATAAAAGTGGAGGAAATGGTCTCTCTTCTCTCATGCTTTGTGTGGCAGGAAAAACTCCAAGATGCTGCAAAACCAAGGGAAGAACTTGACTTGCTTTTTACACAATTACAAGATACAGCTCGAAGGGTTGCCAAACTTCAGCTTGAATGCAAGGTACATATGGAACCTTTCCTGAAGGGTTTTTGTTTTCTTGATTCTCGTGCTTTGTATGTAATATGGATATTCAAGATAACATTGAAGTCATGATTTATATAGATGAATTTTGGAAGTCTTTTCGAAGTTACAATCTTAACTTGTTCAAACAAAAGGTAAAAAAGGTAGAAATCAGTCAGCAAGCTTGTCGCTCACTGTTCCATACCACATTCTTGAATCACATGGAAATTTTTTTTTTGGGGGGGGGGGGGTATTAAGCAGCATAGAATGTTGAAGCATACCTGGTTATAACAATGCCCACCTAATCCTTGGTTTTTCCAATTTTTAATCCAAATCCCATCTGGCACTAATTACTGCTGAAACATTTTCCTGTGAATCTGAAATCTGTTTGATTATCAATAAAATTTTCTCATGGGGTCTGTATATTTATTCATTTTTGTAAATTTTAATTAGAAATTGACCTTCCTGTCATGACTACCTTTGGTTGAACATGCAGATTGGCTGATGATGCCATTTACCTAGATGTTGAAGTGTGTCCTTGTAGCCATAAGGCAGTTGCCTCTTGTATAAGAACATTACCGTTATCTTTTTAAAATGAACTCCTGGTAGTCAAATTTCAAAGAAAAATACACAGAAAGCAAAGTTGAGTTGGGCCTTCATCCCCTGCTTGTATGAATTATTGACACCCAACTTTTCCAGACTACTACGTGTTTTTATGCTTAGCATTGGTTACAGATTCACCTGCAGTGTGCCGCACAGATTTTGGATTGAGTTTGGCCTTTATGCACATTTATGCCCCTTTTCTAAAATTAGCATGATGCATGCTATTGCATTTGAAAATTGATTTTCTCTCCTCATTGTCGTTTGATTGAGTGTTCCATTTCTTTTTTTCCTTCTATTTTTTTTAAACAAAATGACAGGTACAAATTGATGTGGAGAATTTTGTGAGTTCATTTCGGCCTGATATCATGGAGGCTGTGTATGCCTGGGCAAAAGGATCCAAGTTCTATGAGATCATGGAAATTACTAAGGTTTTTGAGGGCAGCTTGATCAGGGCAATTAGGAGACTAGAGGAAGTTCTTCAACAGCTTATAGAAGCTGCAAAGTCCATTGGTGAGACAGAGCTGGAGGCCAAATTTGAAGAGGCTGTTTCTAAAATCAAGAGAGACATTGTTTTTGCAGCATCACTATACTTGTAGTGGAAGATTTCGGCTTCACTGTGAGCGGGATTCACTGAGGGGAAAAATGGAAGGATCAGTTTTTCCCAGGGAGTCAAAATTTCTTTATGATGCACCCAGACAGGAGGGAAAAGATCTTTATTGTTATGAAAGCAAACTAATCTCCAATAGATGCACGGGGGAAAGCTGCGTTGAAGAGGGAAATAAAGATGGCTGAAGAATTCAACTGTGCAGTCTCATGTTTCCAATGCGCATGCTTCCCGGAGGTGTCATGCTCCTACTGATCTTGTGCATCAGAATTGTGATGACAAGAGTGCCATTTGGAGAAAGGAAAGATGAAATGAAACAACCAAGGTGTAGCTCTCATATCCTGAACCAGGAATTTTGAGCCTTTGTTGGCTAACCTTCAACCCTTTTTTTTATCTATCTCATGGAGCACGGTAGGTGTACTATATAGGTAGTCAATCGGCAGTTTTGTTTTTAACCTGCACTTCTCAATTTTGCTATGAACTCATGGTTCATGGAATAGAATTGACTGCCTACTAAAACATCTTTTAGTTAGGGGATCGTTGATTAAAATATGAATGCATCAGTTATGATTAAGCTTGATACCATGATTCCTTTCTTTGTTTTGTTTTGTTTTTTAATGATTTTCATGATCAATCTATATCATAGTTATCAAACTCAACCTGCTAATTTGTCACTCAGAGCTGAGTTTACTTTTGAATTGTTCATGAAGACGACGATGGATTAGCCCATAAATTAGTTGACTGCGCCAATTTATAATTTCTTTTCTTTTCTAAAACGATATTTCTAGTTCTTTTGTCATTTTGAGATAGATCTGCATGTGGGTTGACCCGTTGACACTTGTTCAAGTTGAATCCTGGGCTTATTATGATGATATTTTCCACCGCCTACCGGTGTCATCAATAATTTGATATTCAGGTGGTTAAACTTGTTAATTATGTATGATCCATGGATCCTACAGAACCGTCCAATTCGGACAACATGTGACAAAATCCAAAGCTTTAAATCTAATTACACCCAGTTCCCCATTAGATCTTCAGGTATGTAACCTACAGCTTGGAAGAACAAAGTAAAATTAAGAAAATTGCATGTATGGCGGATCTTTTACAGGCTTTCAAGCCACTACAATCTCACTTGCTTCCCGAATGCGAAAACATGGACAGAAGCAACGAGTTGTGGTGGCACCAAAGTTGACAACACATCCGAATAATGTAGCTGACTTATCTCTTATAGGCTTCTGCTCAACAGGCACCCCCCCATAAACAGGATTTGGAACTAGATATTGCTGATACGATGACAATGTAGTAGGTAGGATACATGGGACTTGCTTCTGTAACCATTTTTTGTGATGGGACTTGGACTTGACTTGGATAGGCCAGCTCTGGCAAGGGCTGCACCCCAGCCCCATGTGGAGATATATTTGACAGGAATACCAATTTCTAAGGGATTACAACCTGAGATCTTATCAACTAAAACTGTGAACAATGGATTACAAGCTGAGATCTTATCAGCTAAGGTTTTGAATATTCTAAGAGCTTATCAGCTCAGCCAACGTGATTAGAGTCCTATTCATAACAGAGTCGTCCTATTCATAACAGAGTCCTTGGAGGTATGTTTGTTATCATGCCCCCTCAAGATAGGCCACGATCATAGAGGCCAATCTTGTCACGAAAGAACTGAAACTGAGAGGTGGAAAGCGGCTTGGTTAGAAGGTCAGCTAGCTGATCAGCAGAAGAGATATGAGCGACACGAAGCCTACCAGATTGAACTTGGTCACGAATGAAATGATAATCCACGGCAACATGCTTCATACGTGAGTGAAAGATGGGATTGGAACTTAACTGAGTTGCTCCCACATTGTCACAGTAGATGACAGGAGAAGAGGGAAGAGCAACACCTAGTTCTCGAATGAGCGAACATACCCAACTTAATTCAGCAGCAGTGGCTGCAACTGAGCGATACTCAGCCTCAGTAGAGGACCTGGCAATGGTTTTTTGTTTCTTGGAACTCCATGAAATTAAGTTACTCCTAAGATATACTAGATAGGCACTGGTTGAGGAATAATCATCCTTGTTGCCCGCCCAATCAGCATCCGAAAGGCATGAAGTTTGTCAGAAAAAGCATGAAGAGAACAGGGGGAGTCACGGCGCAGAAGAAGGCCTTTGTTGAGTGTACCAAGGAGATAACGTAGAATACGCTTGACAAGGATCCAGTGTGTATCAGTCGGACGGTGCATGAACTGAGATAATTTGTTGACTGCGAAGGACACATCCGGTCGTGTAAGAGACAGGTATTGAAGACTGCCAACAACCTCACGATAAATAGTTGGATCAGGGAGAGGCAAGCCTGACTTTAAAGAAACAGCAGATGCAGTGCTTGGAAGCGGTGTGAGAACTGGTTTGGCTTCATGCATGTGCAGACGAGTGAGCAAGTCAGTGATGTACCTGCGTTGGGAGAGTAGAAGACCATGTTTGTGAGAAATAACCTCAACACCCAGGAAGTAAGACAAGTCACCAAGATCTTTGAGAGAAAATCGTTTGGCAAGACTGGAAACAAACTGAGAGAGAACAACATCATTGCTACCAGTGACAATTATGTCATCAACGTAAACCAACAAATACAAAACATGAGGAGCACTTTGGAAGATAAACAGAGATGTATCAGAGTGAGAGTTATGGAATCCGGATGCCAACAGAAAGTGACGCAACTCATAGTACCAAGCGCGGGGCGCTTGTTTAAGCCCATATATGGCTTTGTGTAGTTTGCAAACAAATGAGGGTTTATCTTGATCAACAAACCCTGGCGGTTGCGCCATGAACACGGTTTCAGAGAGGCTGCCTTGAAGAAAGGCATTGTTGATGTCCAGCTGTTTAAGAGACCATCCACGACTGACAGCAAGACTAAGAACGAGCCGGACAGTTGTTGGTTTAACAACGGGGCTGAAGGTGTCATGATAATCGACTCCAGGACGCTGGTGAAATCCTTTAGCAACAAGGCATGCTTTAAACCGATTAATGGAGCCATCAGAATTTCTTTTGATTCGATAAACCCACCTGCAGCCAACAAGGTTAGTGATACCGTCAGGAGAAAGAAGTTCTCACGTGCCATTTCAAACAAGGGCATCATATTCCTCAGACATAGCTTGACGCCAGTTGGGATCTTTGAAGGCTTGAGAAGTATTGGAAGGTTCAATGTTGGAGGTGTCGGATTTTATAGTGTGAAGAGTGAGTTTTTGAACAGGTTTCTTGATATTATTGCGGGACCGGGTGACCATGGGGTGGTGGGAAGCTGTTTGTGGTGGGATTGGAGGTGCTTGAGGGAGTAGATGAGGAGCAGGTATTATAGGGTTAAGTGGAGATGAAGAATTAAGTACCTGTAACAGCGGTGAAGAGGAGATAATTGTGCTGGGCAGGGCTTCGGCAGTGCAAGATAAAGAAGGAAGTGGACACAGTGAAGAACCCATAGACGAAGGATCAGCTGCATGACGTTGTTGAGATGGCGTAGAAAGAGCCAGTTGTTGCTGAGGAGTAGAAGAAACAGGAATGATGGGAGGGACCCAATCAGACATGTAAGATGATGTATGGGATGAGGCAGTGGAGGAGGACTTAAAAGGGACAACCGATTCAACAAACTTTACATGACGAGAAACATGAATTTTGCTTGTGGATTTATCAAAACAAAGATATGCACTTTGAGAAATAGAATATCCGATAAAGACACAGGGCTTGGACTTGGGATCAAGTTTATGAGATGTGTATGGACCTAACCAAGGATAACACAAACAACCGAATACTTTAAGTTTTGAAACATTAGGACTGCTGTGAAAAATAGACTCATATGGAGAGGACATTTGTAACGTGGGAGTAGGCATTCTATTAATTAAATAGACAGCAGTACTGAAAGCATAAGTCCAGAAAGTGGTCGGAATGGAGGCATGAGAAAGAAGTGCAAGACCTGTTTCAACAATGTGAAGGTGTCGTCGTTCAGAAAATCCATTATGTTCAGGCGTGTGTGGTGGAGTAGTGAGATGACTTATGCCATGTTTGGAAAGAAATGGTTTGAGAGCAATGTATTCACCACCGTTATCGGAATAGAGAGATACAATATTGTGCTGAAAATATTTTTCAACAATGGCTTTATAACGTTTGAACACAATTTGTACATCAGACTTTCGTTTTAAGGGGTAAAACCATATGTATTTGGTAAAATGATCAACGAAAATAACATAATATTTGTAACCATCATGAGAAACAATTGGAGAGGTCCAAACATCAGAAAATATTATTTGAAGAGGACGAGATGTGATCAAAGTTGAAGTAGAAAATGGTAGTTTATGACTTTTATTGCTTAAGCATGCATTGCAGCAGAAATGTTTATGGGGAGAAAAATTCAAATTATAAAATGACAAAATATGACTAAGAATAGAAGATGCTGGATGACCAAGCCGTTGGTGCCAAATGGAGGATGTTGTTTTTACTGTGGAGAAGGCAAGAATAGAAGAAGAGGATGAGCGAGCAACTGGCCATTCATAAACGCCATCTTTAGTTTCGCCTTGCAGAAGAATGGCCTTCGTCCGTAGGTCCTTCACATGAAAACAAGTGGAAAAAAGTTCAACAGACACTTTATTAGTTTGACAGAACAAGGCAATGGAAATTAAATTTTTTTGCATGGTTGGAACACACAAAACTTCTTGTAAATGAAAGGAAGAGTTAAGTGTAGGAAGTGATACTGAACCAATGTGAGTAATGGGAAGAGTAGTACCATCACCGATCATAACATCATCATGACCGGTATAAGGTGCATGAAGGGAAAGATTGTTCAGGTCTACAGTGACGTGATGAGATGCTCCACTATCCAGTAACCACGGTGCAGCATTGGATGAGGATGGAGAAGTAAAATTAGCCTGAGGATGTCCTGATGGGGTCATGCTATAAGAAGAGTTGATATTATGAGAACCTGAAATGGGCACCAAATGAAAGGAAGGACATCGTTTGGCAGTGTAGCCTTGAATATTGCAAATTTGACAATGTCCCAGATAGGGGCGTGCAGGTAATCTACTGCTGCGACCATGATTGTTAGGAGTAATGGACATAGCAGGTCGAAAGTTTGTGGTGGTTGATGGGCGAAAGTTGTTCCCCAGAGGATAGAACGATGGTCGCCAGGTAGATCGTGAAGGGCGCCAGTTGCTGTTGTTGCAGTTTCTAGCCACTGAATTGGCAGTGACAGGACCGATACTTGAGGAACGTGACTGTGTCTGAAGCGATGCTTCAAACGAGAGAAGCTTTTCATGAAGCTCATCAAAAGAGATAGCAGAATCGCGAGCTTGGACAGCACGGACAAGCTCCTTGTATTCATCATCTAAACCGTCTAAAATCTTTTCAGTAAGATCTTCAATATCCATGGGAGCACCAAGGACAGCAAGTTCATCAGATCTTGCCTTGACAAAATAAACAAAATCTGTAATGGTCATTGTGCCTTTAGTAAGATTTTTCAACTGGTTCTTTACGTGTTTGATACGACCACGTGAAGGTTTTGCATACGTGACAGCGAGAACATTCCATGCTTCACGAGAGGAAATGGTTCGTGCAACAAAGGAAATCAGTGGGGGGGGAGACTGCCAATAAGAGCATTTAAGATAAGCTGATCTTGTCTAACCCAAAAACTGTATGCAGGATTAGGAGCAGTTGTGCCGTCAACTGTGAGATTTATTGATGGACATGGCTTTGATCCATTGATATAACCAAGAAGATCATAGCCAACAAAAAGAGTTTCAAACTGAATTTTCCAGAAAGCATAGTTGGAAGAGTTCAGTTTAAGTGGAGCTTGAGCAGCTGTGTTAATGGTGATGAGGTGATTGTCGGTGTTTAATGGAATGGAGTTGGACATTTTTGTGGAAGAAAAATTAAAGAAGAATCAGAGGGAGGATCAAAGGATGCTCTGATACCATAACAGAAGTTTGTTTTAGGAGTAAAGGCAAAATATATTTTTCATTAACTGAGGAGATATATATAGTTACATATGCTGACCGACTTCTCCTATTTGACAGGAAGACCAATTCCTAAGGGATTACAACATGAGATCTTATCAACTAAAACTGTGAACAATGGATTACAAGCTGAGATCTTATCAGCTAAGGTTTTGAATATTCTAAGAGCTTATCAACTCAGCCAACGTGATTAGAGTCCTATTCATAACAGAGTCCTTGGAGGTATGTTTGTTATCGGTCTCTACTCTAGGAGTGCAATTTTCATGAGAAACGGTAACATTTGAAAGAGGGAAATCGGCTAAGGATCAACCAAAAAGCATCCTGCAGCTTCAATTGAAGTAATTATACCCAACTCAAAAATTTTCAAATCTAAGGACCGTCGCTCATCAACTACTATTTCTTGAAAGAACTTGGTGGAGCTAGCACTTGGCCAGTCCTGACCAATCTGTTTCCTATATATAACGTTTTTGCTGTGAAGATTGCTCTGATGGATCATGGAAATGGGGTTTTAGCATTCACACTTTCACCATCGAATCCTTGACCCAAAGTGATGGTTGTCCGTAACATTTCATAAATGAAGGCAGAAAGCCAGAAACTACATAATTCCATGATGGACCAAAAAAAATCAATGGCGCCGCATTTTGCAGCATTGCATATGGTTTCTCTGGCAAGTTTGAAAGCCTCGGAAACCCACCACCCTTGTGGGGTCAAAATTATAGATTCACAAGAAATTACCTTCTGGTTTAGGGTTAGGTTTAACCCAAGAAACTGGCAATATTTTAGGTGATACCATACACCAGCCACATAAAACACAGTCCATTCAACCACTCCCTTGGAGGGAGTCTGCAACTGGCAATGCCTCTATACTTGTAACAACCGGCACAACACAAATATTTACTCCTCTTATATGTGAAGAAAAGTATCAGATTTGTATAGAAGACCAAATAAAAAGAAAAACATTGCATGATGCACAAGATATAAAGGTGTATTAATTGTGTTTTTAGGTGGAGCAGCTTCTGAATTGATATGGATCAGAACAGGCAGCATCATTCAACAATCACTGTGAGCTTCTTCCACAGAGAAAACTAAAAAGACACCTGCACTGCGCAGCATCATACAACAATCACTATTATGAGCTTCTTCCATAGAGAAAACTAAAAAGACATGCACATCAAATCGAGACATGAGAAGGCTATATATATTTATATACAAAAGGCAGATGAGCTAGTGTAAACCAGAAAACAACTCAAAAGGAAACTGGAAAAAAAATGATAGCTCATTTTCTATTCTTTCATTTGTTGAGAAAAAGAGGTGGAATGGACAACTTTGTGGCTGCTTTGAATTGAAACAAACAAGCACTATAAGGTTAGATTCTCGAAACAAAATGATAAACAAAACCCAAAACCTATTCATAAGGACAGAGTCTCATTCTCTACAAATGACAGGATTGATAATCAGTCACCCACCAACTCACCATAATTTTAGTGCTGCGTGTCTAGAAACTGCACTGGACATTCCTTGTAACGCTGCAATAAACAAAGCCTTGGCTGCTGAGTTCTCTCTTCACCATTCCTTTTTATATTTCCATTCCAGCCATTTATGGCAAAACATAAGCATATTGGAGCATCAGCATCCAGGTCCAATAGTGGATGAGCGGTCCTCTGTGTTAACAGCTGCATCAGCATTGTCGCCAATTCCTTTGACCTCTTCTTCGGCTAGAAGTTTAATCTTGGGCAACAGCCTCTTGACTTCTTCAGATGTATAGATGAAAATCTTCTTCACCATGCCGCAGAATTCACTGCAATCAGATAGCAAACCAGTCATCATCAAAGCAATAAATTCTCTAATTTTTTATGCATGGTTTAAAATAATCATCCGAGACAATTTTATATTTAAGATGACTTTTGTTTAAAACAAAAATTTGTAAAGGAAGACAACTTGAGAATATAGAATATCAGTGTAGAATGAACTTACTTCCATGGATCATCCCCAACCTTCATCATGTCATCTTCATTATCAGTGTAGACAACCTGCCATTTCTTTGTGGATCCACTAAGCTCACCTTCAATATCAAACATTTCCTCTAGTTTCCTCAGCAGATCTTCATAGCGTTTAAACTGTGTCAAATCAACAGCTCTTCCAACAGCAACCCCTTGCATGTGAACCTGGAAATGATACATAAATCATCAAACATTCATAGCTGGAGTAGAGAACCTACATACAGTACAAGAAATCATACTCCATATCCACATTATCAATCCAAAGCCGTGTCTCAATTTGCTGTAATGATAGTGTCATGGAAAAAGTCTTAAGACAACTAATTGCTTTTGACAAAAACAATGGATTTTGTCTGAATTCCTCTCAGTAGAGGGTTCCTTCCATTATATAGAACCAAGTAGCATAATACATCCCCAATTAGATTTCCAGCTCCAACTTAGCTAAAGATGAAAACCATTTATATAACTACATAATTAGCATACAATTAGAATCATATAATTAATATGGCCTTATATAATGTCAGCCCATATCTGAATGGCATCAAGAAATTGATGTTGGTTGATCAAGAAGCATCAATTTGCCAGAAATTGATGGTGTTGTCAGGTCATAGCCTTGGTAAATATGTCAACAAGCTGAAGATCAGTGGAAACATGCAGAAGAGTGACAATCCAAGTATCCACAGCTTCCCGAATAGAATGGCAGTCCACTTTAATATGCTTTGCACGCTCATAAAAAAAGGAATGGTCATCATGTTGTCTCCATGAAGAGGAGTGGGGTTAAGCTGAGAGAAGTCAAGCTCAACTAGCAAACCACCTAGCCAAACAGTCTCAGAACAAGCAACAAACATAGCATGATATTCGGATTCTGTAGAGGATTTGGACATGCATGCCCTCTTCTTACTCTTCGAAGAGATCAAGGAGTCACTAGGAAACATGCAACATCCGGTAACAAAGCAACGAGTATCGAAGCATCCAACCCAATCAGCATCACTAAATGCAACAAGGTGAAAAGGAGTACCGATAGGAAAAAACAACTCACGATTAAGTGAGCCTCAAAGATATCAAATGATATGACAAATAACAGCTAAATGTAGATGGCATGAATATTGCATAAACTAGCTAACTTGCTAAATTGCAAAAAAGATATGCAGTCGTGTGATCGTCAAATAATTCAGGCTCCCAACTAGTTAACGAAACACGGTAGAATCAGGAAGGAGGTCGCTTTACTCATGACGATGTCATGTTAACCTCCAAAGAAGTATCCAAGTATGAGGTATCTTGAAGACCTGCCAAAACAATCAAATCCTACGTATATTTATGCTAATTCAAAAATACACCAAAGTGATCGGTGTGAACCTCCAACCCCAAGAGGTATGTAAGTGGACCAAGACCCTTCATATGAAACGAGTTTTGAAGATGCTACCAGACAAGTAATCAAGACGAAATTTGTCCCAGTAATAACAATATCAACAACATAGACAAGGAAAAGTCATACTTGCTTTGCTAAAAATAATACTGAAGCAGGGTGGCTCGAAATTTATCAAACCATGCTCGAGGGGCCTATTTCGGTCCACATAAAGAGCACTTAAACTTACAAACATCCAAGGAAGAGTTGGAGATCAGACCAGGGGATGGTGTGTCATGTAAACTTCCTCTTTGAGATCACCAAGGAGAAAGGTGTTTTTTACATCCATTTGACAAAGCGATCAACCTTGTTAAACAGTAATCGAAATAACAGTCCGAAGAGTAACCATCTTAGCGACCAAAGCAAAAGTCTCCTCATAGTCCACCTCATATTCCTATCTGGTACCAAGAGCAACCAACCATGCTTTAAATCAATCCAAAGTCCCATCAAAATGGAGTTTGATCGAGTATACCCACTTACAACCAATAACTTTAACAGTCAATGGGCAAGGAACATCCTAGGCATGATTATCTTTAAGAGCGTGAAGCTCGTTTACCATGGCCTCCCACCAACATTCAAGCTTAGTTGTCTCAGAATAACATGTAGGAATTGCAATAGATGACAAAGTAGCATGAAAGGATGTAGGAGAAAAACAATACGGATCATGAGGACAAGAAAGTCTAGTAGAATGGCAAGGAATAGGGCCAGAATCCAACTCGAGCAATGTTTGGGATTGCAGCTATACCGCACTTTTAAAATTTTGAACTTTTTTTTTAGCTTCAAATTAATTTTGTTTTTTGTGTTTTTTGATCGTTTAAATATGCTGATGTCAAAAATAAATTTTAAAAAATAAAAAAATATATATTATTTTGTCGTATTTTCTAGCGAAAAACACTTTACGTCTAACACAATCTTTATTGGTGCCATATTTCACTTTTAATCTTTATTGTTCACTTTTATGATTTACAGTGGTACAAGCCATAAAAATAACTGGAGGAATGAAAGGGTGCAGAAAAAACAATTGTCCAACTTTAAACCCCTTCATGAGTATCTTCCCTAACACTTAATTCTGCACAAGACAACTATAATGAAAAAACAAAACATCACAATCATCATCAACTAACTAGCCTACTAAAATAAGACTAGTGGAAGGTTAACATAGGAATTAACATCTTCGACATCATGAATAGGTAACTGACTACCATTAGCAATCATAGTTTGTAATGAGTGAGAAGAGTGTCAACAGAACTAGTCATGATTAGACGCACCAGAATCAACAAGCCAAGACTTTAATAGTAGGAAACTGTTACTTTTAAGTTCAAAAGTTGAAAAAGCATAAATAATCACCTGCTTGACCATCTCAAGAGTAAAAACAGATGAATCACTAGCAGTGGAAGATGAAGAACCAATTTTAGCCTAATTTAACGATTCCGAGGAGGGGTAGGGCAATCTCTGATAATATGTCCAGGCTACTTGCAATAATTACAATACTTCTTCACACAATTGGTAGCAATATGTCTATATTCCTTGCAGCTATAGCATTGAACTTCTCACATGTCTTTACCTTTCCCTTTCACTTGAGCAACATAGACGACATTAATGGGTAATTTATCTTGCTGGAAGTTAGCCTATGTAGCAAAACGTTGCTCTTCACAAAGTAACTCCCCGGAGCACATATCTAAAGAAGGAGAGGGATCATGATTCATCAAATTAGACTGAGAAGCCTTGAACTCAAGTCGCAATTTCATCAAAAACTGATCTCTTGCTCTGCTCATGAACCTCTAAAAACTATAGCGAGAGAACCATCAGGTACCTTTGCATAAATTATATCAGCAAATTCTACCTATAAGATCTGAAATCCAATAAAATACTCCTGAATTGAGAGATCTCCCCAAGTATAATTTGCAATTTCACTCTAATTGAAATCGTCGGGCCATGTTTTTCTGACTATAGACTATCTTCAGATATTCCCACATACTCTTAGCAATCTTATACGACCTCAGATTTAGAACAAAGGGTCAACAGAGGCTAACATCAGACTTAGAACAATCAGAGGGTCAATAGAGGCTAACATCCAGGTCACGATTAGCATCTTTGATATTCTACTGAGCCAACTTTGAATCCGCCATAGGAGTCGGATCACTTCCATCTAAATGGCCCCATAACTCTTTCCCCATAACAAATAAACAAAATTGGAATTCCCAGGCATAATAATTCTTACTCGTGAATTTCACCCCAAAGGACTGAATTACTAGTGGTCATGATGCCAAAAAATAACAAGTCCAAAGTCTAGTAATTAAACAAGAAGTCAGCAAGCCCAAATCACAAAAACACAACAAATCACCAAAATAAAATGAAGGTCAGACCTGGTAGATGACAACAGCCCAAGCCACTTGGACACCAGATACCAGCAACAACACCTTCTAAGATTGCGCCAACAACTAAAAAGGGCTACAAAATTTGCTGACAGCCAAAAAACGATCAATAGAATGATCTCTTATCACCCTCCTAGCAAACAATCAACAATTCTAACCCTCTTGACAATAACTACAGAATGAGACAGCCCTAATTTCAATGTTTAGGCTCTGATACCATGATACCATGACAGAAACAATGGGTTTTGTTTGAATGTCTCTCAATAGAGAGTTCCTTCCATTATATAGAACCAAATAGTATAAAACATTCCTAATTACAAGGCTAATTTCCAACTCCAACCTAGCTAAATATGAAAACTATATATACAACTATATAATTAGCATATTAGAATCCTATAATTAATATGGCCTTAAATAATACCAGTCCATATCTGACTAACAGTGTTTCCACAGAGAAGAGGGGCAAAAGAACTAAAAGATAAAGTGCATAGCATTCTAATAAAAAAATAAAAAAGTCAAAAGGGAGTTACCTTTGTGCAGCTCCTAATTTGCCTACTTTGCAACTCTTGGGAAGATCTCAAACATGATTTCTCGGGCTCAGAATGCTGATCAGACTCGGCTTCCAAAGACAGAACTGGGTGATCATTAACCACTGTTCCAGACACGACGACTGGTGAAGTTCCTTCTGTGTTGGAATTCTCAACAAGTTGAATCCCAAATAGTTTGTAGCCAATTCCAGTGCACTGTCTCCTTTCCCCAGAATCTTTGTTTACAACTGGAGCAAAAGAGTCTGTGACACTTTCCACTCGATTAGGCCAATGCATTGAGTTATGGGAAACACTAGCCACTTGACTATTGCCTCGGAAGCCAAGAGAATTGACCTTAGCGGTGGTGGAGAAATTGGGTGATGAATAAAGGTCTCGTCCGCGTTGTGAATCACCATATGATAAAGCAGAGGACTCAACAGGGGATTTCCACATACCTAATGCACAAGGTAACAAGAAGCTTATCACAAGAAATCAACACAAGCAAATGGAACGAGGAAATACAAAATGGAACGTGGACAAACCTAGTGCAGAAAGATCTGCGGTTGGTGAGGGTATGACATATGGTCGTGCCCGCTTGTTCCTTTGCACGGGTTGGGAGTTTGAAGGAGTAGTTGCAACAAGCGGTTCCAATTCCCAATGTGATACCCTCTCTGGACGCATGATGGATGAGGGTTCATCCCACTGGACCTGGCAGACAATATTATACGAGTCATGAACAAAGGCAAATTCACTTCTATGTTGGAAATTGGAAGAGCAAACTATGTTTCATCATAGGAAAGCCAAAATAGAGTTGTAATGAAAATATCAAATCATGGAAAATGAATTGGAAAAAGACAAGAAAATACAGGTGGCACTCAATACCCAGAATCCATAATTAATAAACTATTAACCAAACAACCTTCAAGGACCTCCAATCAGAATCAGCCCATCCTGATGATATATTATCTCCAACGCCGACAATGGTACCACTAAACCTGTAGCATAATGAAGCATAACTATTTGAATGATGTAAATGAATTCTTGAACCAAGTTTTTAATTTAGAATAAGATAATACCTTCGTTCAGGAACTTCCTCGCCCTCAAATCTCATCTTAAACCTCATCCCTACAGAAAGCTTGTGGTTTCGAACCTCAAGATACTTGTTAAGACTTACAATGAACTCAGATCGACTTGTTCTGAAAGAAAAAAAGGGACTTTATTCAGAAAAAAAATATCATGTAAAAATCTCAAACAAGAATTACATATATGAGAAATCATACACTCAAATTGGTCCTGAGCTACAGCAATCGACCCAAAAATGGACTGATAAATGTTACTAATTGGAAAGCAAGAATTAAAGGAAAATGTACAGTTTAAGTATTTGTTGAAACATTCAGGAAACACCTAAAAATCAGCAGCTGCTAAAATATGAAGCAAAAACATATCCGTTTAACAGTTCTCCTCAATAGCACATTAAAGCAACTGACATGTTAAAATGATACTCCTTTCTAAAGGTTGCTGGCAATTAGAAAGGATTGACACTTATAGTTTCTACATAAACCATTAGGCACATTATCATGCACAGTACTGAACTTTCTTAGGAAACAACAAAGTACAAATGACTTCAACACAAAAATATAACAAGATAATTGGACAGATGAACTCAGTAGTTGGATCAATAGAAATAAACGCATAAAAACCTTGGCTTATAGAAGACGGAAAAAAGGGTTCCAGTAGCAATGGCATGAGAAGCAGTAGCAAGAACCCCTAGATGCATGCTTTGGCTAGATATAACAGAAGATGGCATGTTCATCTGTTGCCTCATCAGCCTCCTTACTCCCACACGAAGCTCACCATTTTCTCCTCTGCAAGAAAATTTGCAATCTATCATTGACAATTCTTTTCAGCAAGAAAATTGCTGCGAAAAAAAGACCACCATGAACGACATACTTACCTGAGGAAGATGAATGCATCACCCGCAACTAACTTTTTGGAGCTAACAAAGACACTCCAACCTGTCGTGAGCAAGTGACGCCTTGGTTGGCCTGCAAATTTATCTTTTAATCAGCATTCTAATGGTTAATACAGAATATTTTACATGCTTTCTAACAATAAACCATGTGATAAGGGAAAAAAACTGACATCAAACCCCACACATAACAAATGAAAAAAAATGTGAATATAGCAGACAAGTTACATCACAAAACAATCTCTTTAACCATGTGATAAGGGAAAAAAACTGACATCAAACCCCACACATAACAAATGATAAAAAATGTGAATATAGCAGACAAGTTACATCACAAAACAATCTCTTTCCCAAAAACCCCTTTTCCTTCTCATAATTATGCATGATTCAAGGGAAAGGTTAGAGAAGGAAGAGGAAATCCCTTTCAAAAACCTTAGGCTCCGTTTGTTTGCAGGAAAGTGAATTCCTTTTGGAAAGTGAATTCCTGGAAAGTGAATTCCGGGAAAGTATTTTCCGATGTTTGGTAGTGTTATGGAAAATGAACTGGAAAACACTTTCCAGTGTTTGGTTATGTCATGGAAAATGAGCTGGAAAATAACTTATTAATATTTTATTTTTCTCAAGTTTATTAAAATAATGAGGAACAAATCTTACAAATTAAAAAGTTGAATGAGAATGAAATTAAAAAAATATATATAATTTCATAAATTATCTCAAATAAAACAAATAATAATCAAAATAATAAGGATCAAATCTAAAAAATTAAAAAAAATGAAAAATGAAGAAATTAAAATAATAATAATCAACATTTCATAAATTATTTCAAATAAAATAAGTAACAATTAAAAGAATGAGGATCAAATTTGATAAATAAAAAACTTCAATAAAAAAATGATAAGAAAAAAGCAAATAGCAATTATAAAAATAAGGACCAAAGTTAATATAAAAATAAATTTTTAAGAGATGAAATTGAAAAATAAATATTCAAAACAAAATATATATAGCAATCAAAAATTTGAGGATCAAATTTGATATAATCAGCAAATAATAACATTTCTAAATTTTTCACAACTTTCCGGAAAGTGTTTTCCCCTCAAATTTTTCAGGAAAACACTTTCCTGAAAACCAAGCCAAATTTTCCTTTTACTGGAAAGTGTTTTCCATTGACCAACTTTCCTACTGGCAAACAAACACAAGAAAGTTTGAAAAGTGCTTTCCCGGAAACCACTTTCCCGAAAACAAACACAGCTAAAAGGAAAACACTTTCCTGAAAACCAAGTCAATTTTCTTTTTGACTAAAATTGACTGGAAAGTATTTTCCGTTGACCGGAAAGTGTTTTCCGCTGACCGGAAATTGTTTTCCGTTGACCAACTTTCCTAATGACAAACAAACACGGGAAAGTTTGGAAAATGGTTTCCCGGAAAGTAGTTTCCGGGAAACAAACAAGGCCTTAGGCACGCTTTCTCTAAAAAACTGGCTTTGGAATTAATTGCCAAAAGGCTTGTTGAGTTGGAAAATGTTGGAAATAAAAGAGGTCTTTTATGTGTTATGAAAAACAATAATAACAAAGCCTTCATATGATCCCATAAACAGGTGCTCTCTGTTGGATCAGGCTACAGCATCAAAGTTGCACAGATGCTCACAACAAAAGGCTCAAAAGGAGGGACACAAACCATATCTCCTTATATGTAGATACAAATTCTACATAAACCAAGTGCCAAACCAAGCACAAAGACCTTCTGAGACATGTACAGAACAAGTTGCCAACTATAACTACATGGTGTCATATCAAGTAATAACTACTTTCTAACCTCGAAAAATGTGTCGAAAATGCCATTCATTGCCATGCAGATCAGTTGCAACCAATTCCTGCCAGGGTGGCTGCTGAGACATATCCTGAATGAAAAGGAGAATATCATAAGCTCAAAAGGGACATGAATAACCATACAGTGCATATTAGGAATGGCACAACATTAAAATTTAGATGCTAACCAAAGGAGGCAGACAATCATCTGCATGCCTTCGAAGAACAGAGAAACCACCATGAGTGCTTGTGTCAGAAGCAGTAAGTGTCTTGCAAAATGAATGGACTGTGCATCTTTCAGGTTCTGGGAGTGGAGGATCAGGACTAGTAACCTTGCTTTGCTGATGCATGGAGGAAATGATGACAATGGCAGATTTAGCAAAACAACATACAAAATAAAAATGCACTCAGAAATCTTGTCTGCTACAAAAATAGAGAGCTTACATCTGGTTCAGGAAGTAGTGTTATCTGGGCATAAACTTCATCTGTTTCGGGTTCAGCCTACAGTCCACAGTGAAAATAGTAGATGGACCAATATGTAGAAAATGCAGAAAAATTATAGAGATTCTCGGCATGCTAAACAGAAGATTTGTTAGGATTCATCAAAATTAAAATGTAAGATCATCACCAGCCAACTCACCCTGCGCTGAACATTAACTACTTTACACAGTATTTTAGATGGAAGATTAAACAGTGGCATTTGAGGCTCCATCCCCTGATGCATTGAAGCTTCAAGCTATATACAAAAAAGATATGAAAACTCTGTCAGAAAACAGCAAGAGAGAGTATACAATAGAAGATATACGAAATAAAAACCTCACTACAAATCTATGAGTAGAATATTTTAAGAATAGCAACAAAGATATGGCACAACATTCATTGGTCTGTACTTTATTGGGAATACCTGTTCCATGTGACCTTGTGGAAAATAATAAACTAGCTCCCCTTCACGAGGAAGAGTGACAAGTGGTCCAGCACAGGCATGCCATAGTTCTTTGTACAGAGCATCATTGCATCCCCCTATTTATATGAGGGCACCGGATTAAATTTCATTAAGTGACGAACAAAAAGCAGACAGGCAAATAGAAAGCCAGTAACACAGATTTCCAGGAACAAGTTAAACTTATATATATCCAATTACAAATTCAGCACGTATCCTGTCATATAAACACATATTTAGCCCAGTTCCATAAACAAAAAAATATCCACAAGATTATAGAAACTGTAAAGTGGAACTACAGAAAACTCAAACCTGCATGAGGATTTCCTCCGGAGGTATGATTCATAGCCGCAAATGCCATAAGAAAACCACACAAACCCCTGAATTAGCAGTGAAGTCAATTTAGGAAAACCCTTCTATAAAAGCAGCTCCATCAACAACAGAAAGGAAAAAAAAATAGTAGCAATAAATTATCTCACCAAACAAAAACAAACCCATTACAGATATTGCATTTACCATCACTTAATGATCATGCAGATTGATTCAGTGTTGCCTAATTAAAAGAAGACAAAAGCCTGCGTTAATTACTAATCATTTGTCAGTGCCAAAGCTATCTCTTCTTTTTGCCTTAAATGAAGCAAACAGACTTGGCAAATATTTCTACCTCATTTTTTCAAAAAAAAAAAAATCAACTTTAACTCCCAATATTACAAAAAGCATGGACCTTTCACAAGTTCGAAAAGCCCTTCACCATTTTCACAGATCAAAACACACATTTATTTCAGCACAACATGTATTTTAGCTACTATAAAATGAAAATATAAACAAAACCATTCAAAATTCTCACAGAAAAATAAAATAAATCCATGATCACATCCTAAAACAGCATGATTATCTGCCAATATATACAAATATCGTACACAAACAAAAATAGTAGCTCTGATTACAAAAAGAAAAACCCTTCATGGTTGGACACAGAGAAACCATGAGAAAATAAAAACCCTTCTCTTAATAAACACTAGAAATGACCAGGGATCTGATGATAAACAGATTGCAACACCACCTACTTACTTCACTTACAAATTCACTAAAAACCCCTCTTAATCTCTCCAAACTAAAACCCCGGACGAAAAAAAATAACATAGAAACCATAGCACTTTCACCTTGTTCTTGCGTCAGAAAAGAAGGACCCGGGAATAGAAAGTAGTAAAGAAGAAGGTTGGGGCTAGCTTCGAGAGAGGAAAGAATGAATCAAGAGGAAGAATCGATTGGATCGAGGAGAGGTAGATTACACAGTATAAGAACGAGTGCTTGTGTGTTATATCGTCAATGTTTCGTCGAAGCCGACACGACTTGGCTTTGGCTCTCTTGTCGGCTTTCCATCTTATTTTTTGAGTAAAAATTATTTTTTATTTTTAAATATATAAAAATAATTTTTTTATTTTAAAAAAAATATTTTTAATATTAATATATCAAAATAATTAAAAAATATATAAAAATTTATTTTTAACAGGAAAAATAATTCAATTTTTAAAAAAATATGTTATGAAACTTGTTTCTAAATAGCCCCTTAAAAAGTGTTTGGAATAACAATAAAGATTTTTTTAATAATATTTTTTATATATAAATATATTGAAATAGTATTTTTTATTTTTTAAAAACTTATTTTTTATATTAACACATCAAATAATTTAGAAATAAAAAAAATTAATTTAAAATTTTAAAAAATAATAAATATTTAAAAAACACAATTACATGATGTTTCAAACAACTTCTTATACTCTAATCTCTATCTTCTTTGTTACTAATAATTTTTTATTATCTCTAATTTAACTACCACTACCACCATTGCATTCCATTTCAATTTTTACATGATTAGCATAAATGTATATATTATATGGTATTTTTGTTTTAAAATAATAAAGATTTTCTTTCACAATAATCTAGATGGTTTTAAGATAATACTTGATGATGGTAGGAAAAAAATAAAGATAACTAGGATAAAATAAAAGGTAGATATTATTTATAATTTAAAAATAAAAAATAAAAACTCACTTTAAAATTGTTGTGGAAAGTGGAAACAAATTTATTCTATACAAGTTTATGTATTTTTTATATTTATTCCTTTTATCATAAAAAACCATTGAAAGATAATTTTTTAATGTTTCTACTTTTGTCCCTCCAACCAAAATATGTTTTTGTTTTTCTATACCTATATTTTTTATTTTAGAATATTAACAAAACACAACCTTGAGTTCAAATTTAAAAATAAATATTTTAAAGAATTTATTATTTTTTTCTAAATAGACCAAAGAAATATAAGGATATTCTTTTAAAATCATCTAAGAAAAGAGTTAGTCTTAATTAATATACAAGTTAGTTTAAAAATACTCTCACTGTAAAAAAAAAAAAAAAAAACTTATCTTGAATTCTTAAATATATGGATTTAAATCCAGGCATGCACAGCTAGCATTTAATATAAGGAAGATAAAATTAAATTAAAAATTTGAGTGAAAATTCCACTATTTGAAGTTATTGATAAAGTTGTCCTGTTAAAAATTATTTATTTAAATAATAATTAAGTGTAAATTTACACGAGTCCTCTACGTTACTTTGACTCTTGAGAGAGAGTAAAGGCAAAGGCAGGGATACCCTTCCTTGTCTTTTTTTCATCTGGATTATTTTATTTTTATTTTTTGTTTTTATAAACGTGAACACAAAGAGCAGTACCCCTGAAATCCCTACAACCCCTCTACCCTGTCTGCAGGAACATTGACTATCAAGGCCTTGATTGCGCTACACGTTTATTTTTGCTTGATTTTCAAAATTGTTTTTTGAAAAAAAAATATATTAAAATAATAATTTTAAAAAATTTTATTCTCCTATAACATATCAAAATTATTATACATTATTAATTAATATATTTTCAAATTAAAACACAGGTTATTATTTATTTTTAGGTTTTAAAAATATTTTTAAAAAATAAAAAAATTTGTATTTTATTTTTTATTTTAAATTAATATTTTTATATCATTTTAAGGTGTTATTATTTAAAATAAAATGAATAAAATATTATTTTAATATATTTCAAAAAAAAATACTCTGCAACAATATCTATCATCACTTTTAATAAACCGGTATTGCATATATCTAGCTGCGTAGTTATCACTTGATTATCAATTGCATAATTGTTGTCTGTAAAATGATTGGGAACGACCCATGGCCCACCGGTTTGTTCTCCTGAGGCATGCCTGCAAAAACGCCTTTTTCTAGTCAAAATATATATTATTCCAACAAGTGATATCATAAAATTACCATCAAATTTGATTTTTTAGATAAATTAAATTTTATAAGTTTTTATAAACTTTTTAAAGATTTTTTAGTTTTGATTATAAAAATTAAAAGTATATTTGGTTAAAAATAACTTTTAACTTTAATGCAAAAAATATTAAAAAATTAAGTGAAATTTTAGATTTAATTAAAATAATATTTTTTGATTGGGAATATATTAAAATAATATTTTATTTTATTTTATAAAATTTATTTTTGATATTAGTACATCAAAATAATCCTAAAATATAAAAAACTAAATTTAAAACAAAAATAAAATAAATAAAATTTATTTTTTTCAAAAATATTTTTAAAATATAAAAACAAACATGCCCCATCCCTTTTTTTTCTCCTTCGGCTGCTTCTTCTTCTTTTTTGAATGTCCATTGCACTTGATTCTTTCTTTAGTAATCACAGCAGGTGCACCTAAAAGGATTTTCATAGATATTAGGATTTATATATCATGGTTTTCAAATAAATCTAAAGAGACAGTTCTGTAATTTAGTCTTATATTTCTACTCATGTCAAATTTAAACGCCAACTAAAGGATGTTTTCCCGATGTATCCTTTCGTCTAATTTTACTCAGTCCAAAGTAACAGGAAAGTCAAATAGCTTACATATTATGTATTTTGATATATAAAATATAGCTTGCTTTTGACCAACAACATATTTAAAAGTGTAATTATAATTATTTTTTAAAATATTTTATATTAAAAAATATATTCAAATAATATTTTTTTTATTTTAAAAAAATTATTTTTAATATTAGCATATTATAATGATCTAAAAATACTAAAAAAAATATTAATTTAAAATAAAAAATTAAAATATTTTTAAAATATAAAAATAAACATATAACATCTTTATATTTCAAAGATTACCTTTAATAAATCTTCCATGATAACTTTTAGTTAGATATATTTAACAAATCTTTATATCATTCAAAAGAGTTAATTAGCCTTAGGAAAGTGAGTACGGTAACTCAAAAGATTTATTTTTACCGCTCACTGAAACAGTGTAAAGGTGTTTCTACCTCTTCATCTGAAAAACTTAACTATTAAGAATATTAAAGTTTTTTCATGTTATGTATTTATTATTATAAAATTTAATAGGTATAAATGAGTTTTTCTCTTTTTAATTACACAGTAAAATAACCATGATACCATTGCAAGCAAAAAAAGTTAAACCCGATATCAAGGAGCATTTTAGTATTTTCAAGATGATTTTTTTGTTATTATAATATTAACTAAGGAGTAATATAATATTTAACTAAATAAAATAATTAAAATGCATAGTAAAATGATAAAAATATCATTATAAGCAAAAATTTTAAACCTGGAGTTAAGAGGTTTCTTGGTCTTTTCATTATGGTTTTTTTTTTTTTAATCGTAAAGTCAGCTCATAAACACTATGGTATTTAGCTAAAAAAAAATAAAACATGCACTTGTGGTACACCCAGAGACATGTGGGAGGCAGCCACTCCTTCTAGATGGTACGTGTGATGCCTCCCAGCTTTCAAAAATGCTCTCATGTCGTTGGAAGCGTCGCCCTATTCTCTTTCTGTTGGTCCAACACGTGTCTTCGATGATGATCTGATTTATCGTTGGTGGACTTTTTTCCTTGTGTTCTCTTTAATTATTTACTATTATAACTTGACCCTATTGATTGTTGGTATTTTAATTATAATTCTTATTCTTTTGATTTCTAATTTTGTATTGACCATTTGGCAAAACTGTTATTTATTTTCAATTTCATCCTTTAATTTTAATTTATCAAATATTATATTCTTCAATTTAGTTCTCATTTTTAGGATTTCTAATTTTTTGCCTTTGTCTTTTTGTATGAGTTTTATTAGCTTTTAATGTCATCATTCAATTCAAATTGATAGTATTATATTTTTTTTAATTTAATTCTCATTGTTTTTATTTCTAATTTTGTATAGCTCTTTTATAAAAAATATTATTCTTTTAAATTTTACTATTTGGCGTTGTTTGTTTCATGAAAATCATTTTATAGTTAAAAAGAAAAATTAAAAAATATGATTATCTATTAATTGCATCAAATTTGATCTTTAATCTTTTGATATATATATATATATATAATCTTCTTTTAATTTTATCTCTTATAATTTGATTTTTATAAACTTACGACCTAAAAATTGATAAATCAATGTTAAATAGAGTAATTTTTAATTGAAAAATGATAAAATGTAATGGAAATTATTGTGATTTTGATTAAACATCTCTAGTAACTTAATTTAAATTTCAGATAATATAAGTAATAAAAATAATATGTGAACTGTTAGCCAGTGATAAATTGTATAAACTTTTCAAATTAGGCAAATAATTAATTTAAATGAATAATTTTAGTAAATTTAGGTTGAGAATGCTTATAAAAATATAGGGGAATTCCAATTAAATTAATGCATGATTCTATACGCAAATTTGAATTTTGATGTAAATGTTTTTACTTATTGTTTAGTTTTACAACATCAAGCATAACTCTCAAATCAATTATTGGATCGGACTAAAGTCCTACAATGAGTCTTCTAACATATTTTTCTGTTATGGGGTAAGAGTTCATGGCAATTGGAGTTTGAGAAGTCCTTGCGAGAGTGCTGATGGCTGGACAAATATACAAAAAATAACATGTGAATTGTAAACACTCGGTTATAATTTTTATAGGTTATTAAAATATAAAAAATTTAATCGATAGTAAAATGGGTTAAATTAAATTAAAAAAATCTAAATGAAGATAAAAATAGTGAAATTAAAGAAATGAAAAGTGAATGTAGTACTAAATTGCTAGAAAGAAAATTTTACGGGAACAAAATGAATGCGTAAGACCAAGAGAGGTCAATGTTCAAATAATAGAAGCTCAGAGATATATGTATAAATGATAAAATGGACAAGGGTAAATGTGTAATTAACAAGAAGATAACACCATAAATATCATTCTATTTTCTTTTTTATGATGACTTGTAAGAGCAAGAGAGAGGGGTTAGGGTTATTTGATTTTTTCTTTTCATTTCTTGATGAAATCTACACAAAAATATTAACCTATAGTGGTTAAAAAAAGTCAATAAGTGATAAAAAAAGATATTTAGGTGGTTTAGAGAGAGATCAGAGAGAATATATATTAATAGCAGAAACTCTAAAAGCTATAACTCTACCTTTCATCATTAGATTATAATGATATTTGAATATGTTATCTGCCTTCATGTATTGTATTGGTCAACTCCAATGCATTAGATTTATCAAATATTTTGAAAAGCATACAGAATTACAAAAATAAACTTCATTTTGAGTTTAAAACTTATGACCAACATTTAAGAAAATTTATTTTTTATTATATATTACAAATTATGCTCATAAAATATGACAAGATACAAATGTGTTCCATAAAGCATACTCGTCATACTAAGATTAAGACCATTTATGGAATTGAAATAAATTATCCAGCAAAAAAAAAATCCAGCATAAATTTAAAAAATTAACCGATGCTAGAAAATATGAAATATAAACAAAATAATGGCGTCGCCCGGACTCGAACCGGAGACCTTCAGTGTGTTAGACTGACGTGATAACCAACTACACCACGACACCTTCATGAACGAATCTTAGATTGATCAGAATTAAATAATTACAAGAATACCGACGATGCCTTTTGAGTTTTAAACTTTAATTCGCGCCCGTGATTTTGAACTCTCTTCTATCGCCTTGTCGATTCAAATTTAGAGATAGAGAGAAAGAGCTGTTATGTGCTTCTAGAGAGAGAAAAGAAGAAGAAGAAGAAGAAGAAGATGATGCTTAGAACTCCACCAGAGAAGCGGACAAGAGGAGGAGTCGCCGACTCAAATGCAATACCTATCATCGAGAGCCCTCAATCGGACCACCACCATATCGTCATCAACGAAGATAACAACATTTCGCCGCTCCAACCTTCCTCCCCCGAACAACTCCTCTGCACCTACCAGTGCCGCCAATTGGTTCTCCTCAACATCATATTTCTTTCACAACTTTTGCTTGCTTCAAGCAAGGAATGCGTGTTTATTAAGCCTAATTAATTAAATAATTGACTCAATTTGTTTTATTTTAGGTTAAATCGGATTTTATAGACGCGTTGAGTAGTGCCGAGAAGCAAGCTCGCGATTACCAGTCTAAATTAGAGGGAATCAATGAAAATTTCACGAAGTCTGGTTTGTAGTTGGTACTCTCTCGTCTATTATTCCTTACTACTACTACTACTATTATTATTAATTGGAAGTTATTAATGTTAATGGTGATGTAGAAGACGAGAAGAAGTTTCGAGATAAATTGTTACAGGCAGAGCAAGAACTTGCTGCTGCTAAAGGACGCGAACAAGCTCTTCAAAATCAACTCGCTAAGGAAGTTAATGATAACCAAGAAAGGTTCAAGAAACAGTTAGAATCACAAAGTAAACTTGAGGTATCCAGTCCGTTGCTTTTTTTTTTTTGTGCATTAGGGATTTTGTATAAGTTTTAGAATTACAGCATGTTTGATGACCTATTCCAACTTTTTGGCTATACATTATATTAGCATCTTAGTAATGGTAATGCCTTCCTTTTCTTTTCTTTTTCGTTGTCATCGATTGTGATTTTCAGCGTCGAATTGCATTATTATGAAGCATTGTTCTAAAGTTACTACAAGGAATTACTTTTGTAATTTAAAATTCTGCTCTAAAAGTTTAAATTCTCTTGGCAGCACCGAATGCTTTGCTTGCTTGTAGTGTTTAAAATTATTTTACTTTTTTTATTTTATTTTTAAATCTCCCTTCCATCTCCTGTTTTAGGCTAACCTTGAAAATGAGAAGAACCTTCGCCAGAAAGCTGAATCCTCAGCAGCTTCTGCTGAAGAGAAAGCAAGTGTTTTAGAGGGAAAACTTAGCCATCTTTCTGAAAGCATAGAAAGGGAGAAAAAGCGCCCCAATAATGAGCTTGAACAGATGAATAGAGAACCGGAGCATTCTGTTTCTAGAATAAGCGCAGAAGTGAGCATTAAAAATTGTGGATTTTCTTTTTATAATGGCTTACTTGTGATCCAGCGTGCTTGTTAGCTTGCTCATTTTTTCTCTTTGTAGCTAGAAAAAATGGAATGCAGGGCCCAACATGCTGAGAAAGAATCAGAGCTACTGAAGGAGCAGCTAGAAGATCTGAGAAGGCAACTTACTGAGGTGTCTTGCTTTTATTCTTCTCGTCCATTTTTTTTCTTTCTATAAGTGGCTTGTGTTCATTGACTGGTATGTTTAATCAGCCAAGCTTCTACTTGGTGCAAATATTGGTCTGCTATAATTTGGAGTGACATGCTTAAAACCTTCCAGGGTTCTTAACTTGTACTAGACAAGTGATCACTTTTTCACCAAATGTTTTTTATGGCCGTATTTTTGGTTTCAGTGCTTGCACCAGAGGAGTGAATTAGAGAAGAAATTATCAAGTTTCACATTTCAAGATGGTTCTTCTTTTGAGAGCACCATTTTGGTTAAACATCTGCAAGAGGAACTTAGAAACCATGTAAGTTTGGTTTCTATGTGTACCACATACTCAGATAAAGGATTTTCTATTTTCATGGTCCATTAAAAGATTACAACTAATATGGTAATCTGCTGGTCATTCATACATGGTCCCCAAGAAACTTAGATGAGTGGAGTCTAGGCAGGCTGATTACTTTTTTGTGTACATAGTTTCCTGATGGAAGTCGGTGCTATTTAGGGTATTAGGCGAACCCTGTGAACTTGTATTCAGCTCTGTTCTGCCATGATTTCTTTGATATCTGGGTTGCTTTGGCATAATAGTCATGTGTTGCATGTGCATTCATGTTAAGAAAACTAGAAAACCATGAAATCACTCTCATTTCAGCATGCATTTGGGATAAATAATTTGGGAAGCTTAGCTCTTGTGTTCTGGTGTAAACGGACTAGGTTTGAGCAGTGATTTTGTCATCTATTCTAGTGTATTTGTGTTTTGCTGCTGTGATTTGATTCTGAAAGAGTCCACATGATGGTTTCTTGGGTAGCAGATGCACCTGTAGTAAATTTTATGGGTATATTGTTAACTTGCAGGAATGTTATTCATTGTGTTGTATGAAGTGGTATTTATGTGTTAGTTGACATGGAGTTGAAATACAAAACAATTTATAGGGCATGTTGCCGATTAATCAAGGCTAACATTTCAATGGTAAGGAGATGGTCATTGTAAACATAGTTGTAAATCCGAGTTATCTGATACTAGTTCCAAAAATGAAGCAAGAAACTCCTAATTTAATCTTGCTGTCAATTTAACCCCATCTGGACAATCTTCGCCAATTACCAGTGGAAACATCTTCATCCTCCTATCCTATTTACATGTGAATTCTTGTCCTACAAGGACTGTCACGTAAATAAATAATAAATTGCTCTTTTTTTTTTTTGATATTTTAGAGGAGCTATTCCTTGCGCCTTACATTTTTCTTTGTTATCCAAGTTGATTACAAGGTATAATTGACATATGTTGAAATTGAGTAAGTTGTATTTATTTAGATTAAGGTATGGTGTTGTAGATTCAGTGTTGTTACAATGGACAAAATTTTATTCAAACTAAAAGAATATTTGGAGAATATTTTCATTAATTGTTGTCTCTCTCTCTCTCTACATATATATATGTTTTCCTATATTTATGGTACTTAATCTAATAATAAGTTTTTGTATTTTTAGATATTTGGTGGCCATCTATGTTTGATATTTGTTTTAGATAGCAGAACATTTGCTTATTTAAACCTTTGGCTCTCAGATATCTCATACCAATCCAAAATTCAGAATAGTCTCGGAAATGTCTTTTACGACCATGATTGTAAAAGGTTGCAAAGTATGCATTGCCCATAAACAAAACTCACTTATGTAGTCTAATTATGTTGTGGCATAAAGTGTCCATCCAGCTTCCATGAAGTGTCAGTATGGGGTGTATACTAGATATTTTCAAGTAAAAATATTAGAAAAAAAAGAGATTTGAAGCATCTATATCCATGAAGATAGAAATATTGCTGTAGATATGAAACTATGTATGCTGGTGGAAATGTTGAATATCCCTACCTCTTTGCTCATCAACATGAGTAATTTCAGGTGTTGGCCACACTTGGTGATATAGGTGTCTTAATGTCTTTGGGATATTTTCAGTATGTTGCTCATCGTTTTCTTATTAAATGAATCCTTTTTCTTATTGCTATTTTACTTATCAAGGTTTGAAATTTTATAGGAGTCTGAAGTGAGAGAAGCAAGAAAGCTAAGATCTTCTCATGAAAACATTGAGTTGTTGAAGGAAAAATTATTTGAAGAAAAAGGACGGAGAGAAAGAGCAGAATCAGAACTATCTAAGTTACTGGAATTTGAGTTAAATATGAAGAAGCTAGAGGATGAGTTGTCTTCTTGGAAGTCGGTGATAAAGGATATCCCTGGGGTGTCGTGCTATGACGATATACCTGCTAAGTTTGCAGCTTTACAGAAGTATGTTTATTTCTTTAGCTTGTTACTTGGAATTGCTTTATTATTACTTAATGTTGCCTGCATGTGGAATATCGACACCCAACTTTTTGATTTTTCTTTTTCTTTTATAAAGTTTTTGTTGGTGGAGGGTGTGTTGGGGCGTAAGTTTAAGTTTCTTCTAGTGCTACCTGTGCTTCGCAAAGTATCTTTGTTAATTGGAAACTATCCACTTTCCCTTACAAAATCTATGATGTAAAATAATTGGTTACCTTTTGATATTACAATCATTTTGTTATTATGATGGTAAAAATATATATAAGAGCTTAAAGGAAAAACTTTAATTAGCCTTCTTCACCTCTCTCAATTTAGTTTTTTCTTTCTGATGTTGAAATTTTCTGTGCAATGCAGAGAGGTTATTGACAACATGATGAAGGTAGGTGAGGCAAATGCACTTTTGAAACAAATGGAGGTGGCCTTGGACACTGCCCAACTTGGTAAACAAAATGCTGAAACTGAGGCTGCATTGGCTAAAGAGATGGCAGAAGCTTTGAAATTGGAGGTCAAGGAGATTGAATTGATGGTAAGTATATTAGTTTAGGTGCTTGTATGCTTTTACAACTTCTACTCTTCTTTTCTGTTTATTCCAAATGAGTTTAGCAACTAGCATCTTGTAAAGTTGGAGGCATTTTCCCTGCATGGAATTGCTTTATTCAGCACATTTTGGGAAAAAGTTAAAAATCCTTCCACTACATGTTCAGAGAAACATCAAGTTCTTTGGTTACCTGGATTAGTATTTGGTGGGGAAAAAGCGCCTTCTAAAAAGGCTTTCTTATTTTGGCTATGCTATTGCAGCTGTTTTAAGAAAAATCCTCCAGGTGGGTACTTTGGTTAGGAAGAAGAAATAAATTTGGAATAGCGTTGCATGTGTAAAGGGAGCCATGCATCAGATAATCATTTTGTTCTCCATTTCCTGTATTTCAGGAGATTTGGTCATTATTATTTCCCTTGTTTAGGTAAACTGAGTTACTCCACAAACAATGGGGTAGATGTCAGAGATTTGCAGAGAGTTCCGGGAAGTACAGTTATATAGCCGTGTGGTATTTTTTTTTAACATTTCTTGTGGAGTTGATCTTGTTAACAGAGCTGCCATTGCAGAGGCATATGTCTCCATCAGAAGCAAAATTCCTTCGATACTGCTTCATTTTGTCTGTGCTATATTTTTCATTTGGCCTTCGATGCCCTAAAACTTGTGCACTTTTGTCGTGCTTGGATATTTCCCCTTCTGCTCTCTGAATTCTTACCAGACATCAATTTTGTGTTTTTGGGATGGAGGGCTGTTTTTATACTTTCTTGGAGATAAGGAGTAGGGATGGCTTTCCTCTTCCTTCTCCATCTGCTAATTGTTGTTAGAGCTGCACATGGAGTTGTACCCTCTTTCTACTATTCTCCTTCACTTGAATGCACTTTCAGCTGCTTGATGCAGTGTTGGAGATGTTCTTGCTTTTTCTGGAAACTTTCTTGGAGATAAGGAGTAGGGATGGCTTTCCTCTTCCTTCTCCATCTGCTAATTGTTGTTAGAGCTTCACATGGAGTTGTACCCTCTTTCTACTATTCTCCTTGACTTGAATGCACTTTCAGCTGCTTGATGCAGTGTTGGAGATGATCTTGCTTTTTCTGGAAACTTTCTTGGAGATAAGGAGTAGGGATGGCTTTCCTCTTCCTTCTCCATCTGCTAATTGTTGTTAGAGCTGCACATGGAGTTGTACCCTCTTTCTACTATTCTCCTTCACTTGAATGCACTTTCAGCTGCTTGATGCAGTGTTGGAGATGTTCTTGCTTTTTCTGGGCAATTAATGCGATGGCTTCTAGTACATGCTGTTGACGTTGACCTGTAAATTGTCTTAAGATGCTAACTGTTGGGGTTAATGCTTGGTCATGCACATCATAATATTGATTTCACTATATAATTGAATTCATCCTTAACATTGGTAACATTCTACATGTTTTTGTTTTCTATTGGTATGGTTTAATTGAAATAATATGTTGATGAATAATTGCAGCTCTCTATGGTTACCGAAGAGAGAGATAGGTTGAAAAATGTTGTTAATGAATTGAAGAGGCCAAAGGACAATAGAAGAGGGGATGCAACAGCCAGTGGAGTTCTTCAGGTCTTTTGGAATTCTATAGCTTTTCACTTATTTTCCTTGCGATCTTTTCTAAAAGTCTCTCTTTGCACTTTGCTTTCATGTGCAGGAGCTTGAATCATCTCTTGCAAATAAGGGATTTTGTATTCAAGAATTGGAGAATACTTTACATGCACAAAAAGAAGCCAATAATCGCCAATTGGAAGAAATAAAGACACTCAATGACATGCTAAATAATGAAGCTAGAAGAATTAAGTCATTGGAAAGGGAGAGTGATCGGCTTCGTGCAGAGATCTCCCTGTTGGAGTCCAAGGTAATTTCAAAGCTATTCCAAGAATTACATGGCACTTTTGGGCTTAGGCACTGAATTAAATGCTTTAATGGCTTTTGTAATATCTTAATATATATTCTTCTTTACACTGGAAGGTTATTTGACATTTATGTATGAATGAAGTTTGACTTCTTTCAGCTTATAGAAGGTCATTCATTGAGTAGCAAATTTCAGTTCTGTTGAGGAAATCTTATTAGTGTGTTGCTTCTGATTTTTTCATGCGTGTATTAAGGGATATGCATCATTATTGCCCACAGAGTTTTTTTTTTGTTTTTTTTTGTGTGGAATAAAGGCATGTTTTGATGCTTGCAAAAGCCTGTCTTAGGCAATAATTGGCTTTTATATCTGGTCTTGTATCTGAATTTCTTCACGCTGAGACTTGTACATACCAGGGATGCTCCCTGGATATAGCTAAGTGATAGGAGGTAGGTTCTATTGTTAAATGATCTGTCTATGGTATCCTTCCCTCCTTTTTCTTTATCCATTGGTTTAATGTTTCTGGTCATTGATTTCCTTTCAGTCTGCCTTTAGTTGTTGAACTTCAGGATTATTGGCTTGAACTCTTTATCCATGGTAGGAATTTTTGTAAGGCTGGTCGCTGAAGTTCATCCGAGGATTGAGAAACAATTCTCTTCTCACTGTTTGTTCAGGGGCTGTAACTGGACCTGGCAGGCTATGTTATTGTAAAACTTTGTCCCGTATCCTGATGGCAATTGGTCAATGGCTTACTGACGTCTAGAGTTCTGAGAATTCATGCTTCTCATGTCATAAAAATTGTAAAAGATCTAAAACAGAGGCCATCAAGCTTCCATGTTAAGAATAGCTCACAGGGATTCACACAGATCCTCTTACATGCCCAAATTGATATTTATAACCTTGCTTTTGATTATTTGCTAAGAGTTTTCTTCTCACATGTGATGTTTCTTATGATCGTTAAAGCTTTACATGGTTTTAGGTGTTGTCTTTGTGGACACCAAGGATATTTAGAAACAGTGCAAAATCATAGAAGTTATGCTTATTTGTGAGGTTTCAATCCGTGTCCATGTTTAGAGGATTAAAAGCTCTGTGTACTAAAAAAGTAGTCGCTGCTCCTTGCCTGTTAAAAGCTACCTCACTTCATAATTAGTTGGTCTCCCAAAAGTTTTGTGAAATCAGTGGAGGATTCAGGGTTAGCTTTCTAGAGTAGTGGCTTGCTTGCACCGGTTAGTGTTATTATCCATACTTCCATATGTATCTTCTCCAGCTAAATGTGATCCTTAAAATATTAGAACAATGAAACCTGGAAATTTATAGTTCTTCCACTGTTTCTAAAGTTGCTTTTACGCTCTTAAGTGAATTTTCTAGAGTGCTTGTAGAGTGATTCTGTTATATCCTGTCAACATGAGGATACCATCAAGGAGCTTTTCCTGTATACCAAGCATAAGCTTGCATGTTTGTTCCTGTTCTTTCTATTTTTCTGTAGCAGTTTGTTGATGACATTAAGAAGATGTAAAGCATGCAACAAAGGTTCGTGTAGTGTTTCGTTCGCTGAAAACATGTGGTTGTGAAACGAACTTCTTGTCATGTTCTCTTTTAGTTGTACATAATTGAGATCTGGTTACATGGATGATTCATTTGTTAAAGATGCTTAATTATTTTATCATTCAGTTATGGTGCTTGACAAATTTATTGCTTTTCCTCCACAGCTAGGGCATGGTGACTTCTCTGCTGCAAATACGAAAGTACTGAGAATGTTTAATACGCTTGCAGTTGATAATGAGGCCAAACAATCTATTGAGGCTTTACGAGCTGAGTTGCAGAAGACAAAGGAGAAGTTACAAGCTGTAGAAGAATTGAAGAGTCAGTCAGGTAGCAAGCACAAGCAATTTACCATGAACAACGACTTTTTTTTTTTCCAGTCCTGATTTGTTTCCTTTATTACATTTCTGTTCCCAACCTCTTTATACTTCTGATAATACAGTTTCAGGTGATACGGGCAAGCTGGTGGACTCCTATATCTCTGGGAAGATAACACAATTAAAAGAACAAATTGCAACTCTTGAAAAACGTGAAGAAAGGTGAGTGATTTCATGAAGTATTTGATGATTCAATTTTATTATAACATAAAGCATTTGATTTTATCCATTGAACAGATACAAGACAGTTTTTGCTGATAGAATCTCTGTGTTTCGGAGGGCATGTTGTGAACTTTTTGGCTACAAGGTATTATATGTTCCTCGCTGCATTTGGAGTTTGATATCTATATGGGATCTACCAAATTCATTTAAATTTGATTGTAATTGTGCCATGGAAAGTGTCATTCTTCCTGTTTTGCGCTCCAGTTATAATAGTTTAACCCTTCATCCCCTGTTTTAAAATAAAAATGGAATAAAGTTTAATTGGTAGGACATGCCAAGACAATAAGATCATCATTGGAGGAATATGCTATATGTTCCTTTGATTCTTCTCAAGTCATTGTGACTCATTTAGAAAGCTGTTGTCTTTTACTTTAGCATATAAAATTTATGCTTTTCCTATGGTCATAACTTTTGCAGATTGTAATGGATGAACATCAGCGTTCTAATGGAATACCAGCTACTCGGTTTACCCTGCAATCTGTGTATGCTCAAAGTGATGATGAGAAACTTGAGTTTGAATATGAATCAGGGAACACGAACATTTTGGTAAGTTAGCAAATTTAAGTTACATAGATGTGCCTGATGTCCTAGAGATGATTCTACTGACATTAAGACGTGCTGCAGTTAAACCTCTATAAATTAATACTCCTAGGACCATGAAAATCTATTATATAATCGAGATATTATTTAAACTTGAAATTTAAGTCGGAACTGAACAAAAATATTACTTAATCAAGGGTATTAATTTATTGAGGTTATACTGTAGCTGTTTCTTCTGTGGAGTTTGAACTGAATATTCTCATGTGCCTAAATTCATTTACAGGACGTGAAAAATGAGTTCCTGCTCAAAAATCTTTACCTTAAGTGAAAAAGGAGTGAATATTTTAATTACAGCCTGTCCTCTTCCTTTCTTTTTTCTGGGTTCGGGCAATGAGATGCAAAATACTTTTTTGGTACATAGACTGGAAGAAAAGAATACTCTGTAAGCACCATTTATTTTCATTAATTTTAGAGAGAAACCTGAAAAATTTTGCGCTCTTGTTGCAACAGGCAAATGACTACACATCGCAGCCCGATATATCTCGTCAGGTATAGAGCAATAGTTTTGTTTAGAGTCTGTGAACACAAGCACAGGCACTCACATGTATTAACTGCATACCTATGAATGCTCTTCCGTTGGTTGTATCATTGTATGGCCTCTACTGGATCATTAAAATCACTCACTCCTCTCATGTTAAAAGTATTTGGGGATATTGAATTCTAATGTCTTTGATTTTAAATGGCCACATTCGGCTATAACTTCCAATGCTGGTTTCTATGGAAAGTGGTGGTACTTTGTTTGGTGCCATTGATGCTGTTACCCATAGATTTTCTTCCAAAATTTGGACCAGAACTGTTGCTTGGTTTGGTTTTCAATGCCCTGAAAGTTCATGCTTCCTTTTTTCACGCCTTAAGATTCTCAGTAAAAAAATTGTCACCTGAATTGTTAGCTGCATCTGATTTTTGTTATCTACTACTTATTTTATTTCTATTATTATGGTTCTTTTTCTTGGGGCGGGGGCAAGAAACTCATCCAAAGCTTGCAATTTTTCAGGCTGATATATTTATTCGGAAGATGAACTCAATCCCAGCTTTCACAGCCAACTTAACAGTGGAGTCTTTCAACAGACGAACTCTATCGTAATACAGATAAAAATATCCATACAGCTATATATTTTCTACCCTAGTGATTTTATCTTCTAGGTATGTGCTGTCAACTTGGAATAAATTCAGTGCTACAGCTGTGAAACATGGATTTGTTTTTCTGATCTGATTAAGATTTTGATTTAAGAGGATGGTTTGTGGTGGGAGAGTGGAAGAGGGACATGCTTATAGCTCACCATTCACATTAGGGTGAATGTGAATCTACAATCTTTGGTTCCTAATTATAATTTGAGCTTAGTTGTGTCTTACGCTATGCATCTAATGGGGAGGGGTGATAAGAGGAGACATGTGGGGGGGCATTGATATCTGTCACTATTCGCATTTTGAATTTAACTGTATTCAACATTATTTTTGAGTCTTCTATTTTGGAGACAATGTGGCCTAAAGTTCTCTTGCCGCAGTGGTAATAAACACACACCCCCCCCCCCCCCCCCCCCCGCTGCTGAGATTATTCACTTGTCTCGCATTATTAGCCTTTTATCATCTTTTTTGGGAGCAACTGAATTCTCCTTTTGAAGTGTATGCATAATTCAATGCTTGTAATGTGGCCCCCCCCTCTCCATGAGTACCCTCTTTTCCTCATTCAATTGGAGAGAATTTCTTTTCAGGTATCATGATGATCTGTTCTAAACCTAAAATGTGATGATTCTGTAGAGAAATATATTTAGGACATTTTTTAGTACATGGACTCAAATGCTGTGATGTTCTATGAAAGGGATGAATATGCTAGTGTATATGAGCAGATATGGAGGCTGGAGGACTGCACAGCACAGAGTGGTGATGAAATGAAATATAGGCTATTGAGTCGAGTTAATGTGTTAAATTGTTTTCACTGAAATATTTGCTAGTGTTAAATTTTAAAATAATTGAATAATACACGGCGCCAAGTACATGCCAAAAATATAGTTTTTATACAAGTTACCGAAATTCCCACTGCTCTCTCCTAATTGGTATACCACTTTTCTTTTTTGGCTTCTCTCTCTCTCTCTACCTTTTTAATTTTTGTTTTTATAAAGGAATTATATAGAACATGTGTAATCATCTTCTACACTTAATAATAAGATTTAATAGTGATGAATTCTTGAATGAATAAGGTTTTTAGGTTGTATAATTAGTTAATTAATTGATTATAGCAATTTTATCTATTGTGTTTAATCAAGGTGGTTGATAGTTTATACTTGATGCTTGGTAAGTCAAGAAGACTTGTGATTATTATTTGTAAAATGTTTTTTTTAGTGAAGGGGAAGACTTTCTGATGCTTAAATAAATATTTTTTTAGAAAAAAATACAATAATATTCTAGAAAGATATTTTAAAAATATATATGTAGTACAGAATGAAGATTGTGAATTTTTATTCTAAAAGTATCATGATATATTTATAACTAATTAGTCTTGTCTTTTTGTGAAGAGGAGAGATTAAAATATAATTTTACTTTTATGATATTTTGAGTTGTATTTTTTTAATTTTATTAAGCAAAAAGATAGTAACATGATCGGCTATAAAAGATTTTAATACACCTAATGGTATTGACAGTATAAACTTGTTTAATTAAGTCTCTTTGTTAAAAAAAAAAATCCTTTAAGATTTTATATAAAAATCTATAGAATTGAAGGTATTAGATTCATGTATTATATTTGAATCCATCAATGTAGTGAATTCAGCCATGCCTAATGAAAAAAATCCTTGGGTTTGATACTTTCAGTAAACACGTGTTAGGCCCACTTTCTTAGCTTGACAATGTTAAGCCAAGCTACTAGGCTTGACAACACTTGCCAGACTCAGATGGTGTTTGAGTTTGGATAGTGCAAGACCTAGATTTCACCTGAGCTTAACGTATTGCAAGGTGTAAATGCTGGGTCTAACTCCATCTTTCAGACCCAAATATAGGACTAGAGGAAGCTGTCAGTCCCTGATATGGGTCTGGCAGCACCAAACCCAACAACCTTTGCTAGACCTAATGCACTCAAGATTTGGCATATTGCCAAATTAAATTGTGGTTGGGTCTGGGTAGCATCGAACCTAGCACTCGTGAGGCTTGACACATTGTAAAGCCCAACCGTTGTTGAGTCTTGCTAGCGTCGAACCCAGTGTTCTCGGGGTTTAATACACTGCTAAGCCTGACCTTGGTTGGGTTTGGCTAGCGTCAAACCTAATATGTCTCCATTATAATGTGTTTGTGTTTGGAAAAATTATACTTGTACATGTTTTTTATCTAATATTTTTTGATAAAGACAAAGATATACTGATAAAATCTTGGTTCATCAAATAAAATTAAGCTTAAATTTTAATCAAAAGATATGAAGTGATGAAATTAATAAGACAAAAAAGTAGATGAACATCATAAAAAATAGAATCAAAAGTATAGAGGTCCCGCTAGCATTAACCTGCTATTGCTTTCTTTACTCCCCAGTGTTTGCTCGCTCTCATTTGGCATTGTATAAGAACACAATGTTATTTTCTATGCTGTTTTTAAACAAAAAACCAATCTGAAACGCAATGCGACGGGAAAAGCTGGTGTTTTTCAAAGCACAAGCAAAAGGTGTGTGGCCAAAGTGCATGGTGCTAAGTCTTGACTAATTATTGAAACTTTTATGTTAGTGCATGAGCAAAAGTTTGGATAACGAGCAGAGGACGAATGGAGCGTGGTTAAAGGGCAGTCTATCTCCGCTTTCTTCGTAGTGGTGGTGGTGGTGGTGGTGAGAGAATTCAAGCTCTCAACTCTCGAGCTTTTTAATCTATATTAAATTTGCCCAGCTCGAAAGTCCTCTCACAACTTTCCGTGGCTTGTAGTTAGTGAAGGATGGGATGGGATGGGGTGACTTTGCTTTCGACAATGGCTATGGCTACGGCTATGGCTACGAGCCTATGCTGCTTTGTGAATTGGAAGGAAAGTACCGCTGTGTCAAATGTCGAAGTCGACCATTTGGAGGGCTTCAATTTGGATTTGAAAAGGTAAAGTGATTTGATGACACTAAAAAGACTGTTTGTTGATCTGACTTGAACACAAAAAACAGGCTGCTGCCATTACAGCGGTTGGACAGCTTTTGCAGGTTCTTGCATGGCTAGGTGGAGCAAATTCGCCATGAATACTGGTATGATCTATAATTGGTTTCAAGCATCTGAAAAACTTTGCTATGTAGGGAGAAGCTAGCCATCAAGTAGTGTTAAAGCATGGCATTGTATTGCACGCCACACATCAAGAAGAAGAAGATGCATGACCTGAGATATTCAAACCAAGTATTTGAAATTGAAGAGTTTTGACTTTCCACCGTTCATTCCATCCTTCTTTCTTCAAATAATTTTTATTAAACTTAATGTAACCTTTCATGTAAACACTAGATAGAAGTTAATTTGATTATAGACTCATTGATTCAATAACTAATGGTTTTACACTAAACTAGATAAAAGTTAATTAATTTGATTATCCAAGTAGATCAACCTATGAAATGATTTTGTTAAAATTTAGTGAGATCAATTTAATTTTTTTTGATTGTCCAAGTAGATCAACCCATGAAATGATTATTCAATTATTCTTTCTTCAAATAATTTTTATTAAACTTGATGTAACCTTTCATGTAAACACATGACTCATTGATTCAATATCTAATGGTTTTACACTAAACTAGATAGAAGTTAATTTGGTTGTCCAAGTAGATCAATCCATGAAATGATTTTGTTAAAATCTAGGTGATATCAGTTTAATTTTTTCTCCCTTTCAAAACAACATGGTTTAAGGTTTTTTTTTTAAAAATATTAAAATAATATCATTTTAGTTTGGTTGTAAAACCTATAACTCATAGACCAAGCTAAGTTTAATAATATTGTTTCAAATGTCAGTTTTTTTTATAGCTACTAGGATTAGCAAACTATTTGAAACAAATAAAAAATAAAATTAATTGGTTTAGAGACATAAAAACAATGTTTCTAAAGTGTTTATTTGTCTCACATAAAGACAATATTTCTAGAACACAGCTAAACCTTTTAAACTTTTAAAAAATAAGATGAAAAAGACAGAATATCCATATAATAACATTATAAAGCCCGTAATAGAGTTTATCTATCATAACTTTTATTTAATTTACTGTACAATAGAAATTCACACTAATAACAATTTGAAGAGAGTATTTCCTTTTAATATAAAATGGAAATCTTTTTCTTCTTTATTTACTTATAAACTATATCAATAATCAAAATATATTTGGAAACACCATTATTTTTTGAATTTTTTTAAATTTAACTTAGTAAACTTACTAAAAACTCTATCAAATCAACTTAATTTTTTTTAAAATAATATTATTTTGGATTCAACTTCTAAATTAACATGCCATGTTAAATCGAGTTTAATAAGCATGTATGCATTTTGAGCGTAAGGCTTTCTAAAAAGAGATGCGATGCAATGGCAACCCACGCACCTCGGCATCTTTTCTTGCAAGAAACGTTATTAGCCAAGCTTAGTGACTGACTGAGTGAGTACTAAAGAGAACACGACGTGACAGCCACCATTATCAAGTGCAAGTCCACATGCTGTGAATAGCTAGCCAGCCTCGCAGAATCTTTGTACAACCCTAAATATGTTGTCCCTAACTATGTTGTCGGCATTTTGCAGCTGGCGTAACAATTTTTTTTAATATAAAAGAAAAAAAAATTAGTTATTAATTAAATTAATAATTTAAATATTTATAAAAAAATTCAATAAAGTAAATAAATAGATAAAAAAGCAATGAACAAAAAAACCACGCCAAAGCCTATTTGAATTATCAAATAACCTAATGCTAAACTAATTAAAGAAAAATCAAGAAAAAAAAAAGCCAAACTTAAAAAAAAAATAAAAAACATTAGCTTGAAAAAAAGAGGAAAAACCAAGCAAATCTAGGTGAATGTCCTAAACTTAGTCCAATCTAAAAAATTACAACTTATTAAATCATGGACTTGAGTTTAATTAAGAAGTTTAAATGTCATTAAATTTAATTTTAAATGATGAAAACATTAAAAAAAATATTAATAAAATAAACTTACAAAAGAAAACGAACAACAAAAAAACAAGGCTAAAATCTGACAAGAAAAAATCCAATGAGGATGAAATCCAAAAACAATTATCATAAATTACAATTAAAAGAATTAGGACCAAACTTGAAAAATTAAAAAAATAATAAGGGGTGAAATTAAAAATTATTTGTAATATAATACATTGTTTATAGATTAAAAAATGGTGGGTTGGAATAGAAAACAATTGTTGAGGGCTAAGCCAATATAATCAAACTAAAAAAAATAAGAAGAAAAAGTTACAAAAAGAGAATTAAAAATAATAATAAAACAAAAGCAAAAAAAAAATATAAAAACAAGACATTATCAATTCAGTAAAAGGAAAAAAAACAGGCAAACCTCTTAAACTTTGTCTAATCTCTAAAAATTATATCTTATAAATTTTTTTATCCAGATTCAATCAAGCAGTATAATTCTCAACCAATTTAATTTTGAAGGATGAAATCGGTAGAAAAATTTTAATAAAAAAACTTGATAAAACAATAAAAAAAACAAGGATAAAATTTGATAGGAAAAACATAAGGAGGTTTCAATTTAATGAAGAAATAAAAAATAATCCCAAATAAAATAAATATCAATTAAAAGAATAAGGATAAAATTTTAAAGATTGAAAAAATCATAGTGGGTGAAATTAAAAATATCTGTAAAAACCAAGCAAACCTAAGCAAATATTCTAAACAATACCAAATCGTAAAAAGCTTGCAACCTAGAAAATCCTAGATTTAGGTCATATTAAGAAGTTTATTATAAGCTAATTTAAAACTATGCATTTAAAAAACTTGTCAAAGAAAAAAAAAAGATAACACAAAAGCCTCGAGCGAACCCGACAACTAAACTAGGTTAACAATTCAAACATCTAAAATTGGGATGTCCCTGTAAATAGGAAAACAAAAAAAATACCGGCAAAAACAATATTAAAAGATACTTTAAAAAAGGACAATAGTCGACTTAGGTTAATTTTTCAGATTTATTAACCAGGTTATAAGATTGTGCTAACCCCATTAAAGGCAAACCTGAAAAAAAAAAAGCAAGATACTTAATCAAACAAACATTTAGGGATGGGATTGACAGAGAGAAAAACAATGCAAAAAAAAAAAAAGCAATTAAAAGAATTAGGACTAAATTCGATATAAAAAGTAAATGAAATTAAATGTCTAGGAAAAAATCAAATGAAATTCAATGTTCAGGGATGAAATTGTATAAAACATTCCATTAAAAAAATGATTAAAAAATAGAAATTAAAATAATTAGGACTAAATTTGACTTAAAAATCAAATGAAAATAAATGTTTAGGAGTGAAATTGAAAAAAAAGTCAATCAAAAAAATAATGCAAAACAAATCAAATAAAAATTAAAAGAATGAGGATCAAATTTGAAAACAAATTAAAAAAGTCAAATGATTAGGGAAAATGTGTTATATTAAGTAAAAGATATATAAGGGAAAATGTGAAAATTTTGGATCGAAGGGGAAATGACTTTCATAAATTGTTTATTATTTGTCGTTATCATTCATAGGATCATCGCACAATGTATGACAGGGTTAGTATATAAGGGTTATGTTTTGTAGTGTTGGGTATATTGGTTATGTTTTGTAGTGTTGGGTATATTTTGTACTCGCACACTTTTTTTTATAATTAGTAGAATCCTTAACTTTATTCCGTAAATTAATTATTTTTGTAAACTCTTTAGGTGTAGTACTATGTATTAACTTTTCTTGTTTCATATTTTATATGTTTATCATTTGATTTTTAAGCTTTACTATTCATATTTTATGGAAAAAAACTTATTGTATGCCAATCTTGAGTTGTGTTGATGTAGGGTAAGGTCCATGATGGTTGAACCATGATTGTGGTGTTATTTGGGTTGTGATTGAAGATGTTGATAACTTGTTACCCTTTAAGTATATGAAAAACTCTACTGAAATCTTAACAGGATCTTTACTACTGTAAGATTTCACTTAACCACTTATATAGATGAATTATATATATAAAAAAACTGACCATAATATTGCGTATAAGCATATTATCCAGACAAAATATGTTTTAAAATTGAGATGTTACACATGTATACTGGAGTCATTTTGTTTTTAGACTGCATATATTTTTTAATTGATTTGTTTTGGATTTTATTTTTTAACATAGGGTTAGTTGGAAATTGAGCTTAATAATTTTTTTTATTTGTTTTCTACATGATTATCATGATCTCATGATTTAGGTTGCGGGCTTAATAAATTAATATGAATTGATTTTTTTTTATTTTTTTCAAAATTAAATTATCTCTGGACACGATGAAATAGGGTATCCACTTAATTAGTTAGGTACAACGTCATCAAAGCTTATATTTATGACTCAACATGCATATATTTTTAATGGACACAAGTCAAAGATGCATGGCGTTTTATACAAAACACAAGTGCACTTCACGTATCCGTTCACGACTTGCTGGCCCAACAAGCATGCATTGTGGTGATTTCTTCCCCTACCATATCTCACTACTTCGAGCTAGTTGCATATAAAATACCGAGTCTCTATGTGTTTGTGTAAGGAAATGGAAAGGTAGAAATAAGCTCTTTGATAGGAAATAATGCACTCTTTCTTAATGTAGTTACAATTATGTTGTTGGAGCCGTAGACACTTGTAGTACAAATATAATGTATTTATAGTACACAAAGCTAGACTAGTTTTCATGTTTTGTTGTGGAAATGCTTGGATGAATTTAACAAAAAAAAAAAAAAAAAAAGGTGGGAAAGCTAGTGAGTGGAAATATATAGGACCCCCACAATTACAGGGATGGTGTAGAAAGAAACCCTAAATTAAGAAGTGAGTGCCCACCTACCACCTTATAATAACTTGAACCCTTTTTTGACTATCTTAGTATACAGTACTAAAAAGAGCCTTTTGAACATACATTGGTTTTGGTCGGTTCTTCGAACGAGACTCATTGGTTCGGAATTGGGATTTTGATATGTGGGTTAGACTGTGTACATGTTCTAGTGCCATCATATACTATATTTTATATTTTACCGGTGTCTTGTAACATGAAAAAACAAATACAAAAAAATCAGAAATATATCTGATCAAGGATATAGTTACGAGAATATAAAATAAATTTATTTTTTCTCCGACACATGAAATACATAGAGACATATATATATATTTCTTGTAGATAAACCGAGTATTGAAGGTCCGACATGACACATGTCCCATACATGTTTGTTGAAAATTCAACTGGCGACAAGCTTGTGCTCTTCATTTTCAGCACATTATCAAGACTATAAAGGCTATAAAGACCTCAAATATTGGAGAACATAGGGCACAATGTGTTCTTCGCCCACATTTGGTGATGGATGAGCTAGGAGCTTTCACCATCTTAATGGGCTTAATTATGACGTTAGGAATATCTTATGTACTCAGCTATAGAATCTTGTTAGTTTTTGGATAGGATCTCGACACTAATGATGGAAAACGGAAAGGATCTCTCGTTCATCACCATTTGTTTCAAGTGAAAGATGACATCTGCTAGTTTATTATTTTTCCAAGCTTTAATTGGCGAGTTTTATAGCGTGTTTGGAAGTGTGATTATAATTATTTTTTAAAATATTTTTTATTTAAAAAAATATGTTAATAAAATATTTTTTTATTTTTAAAAAATTATTTTTGAGATTAATAAATTAAAATAATTTAAAAATATTAAAAATATATTAATTTAAAACAAAAAAAATTATTTTTTTTTATAAATATTTTTTAAACACAGTATCAAACGCCTTCTTAATTTTAATTTATGCTCTAATTAGCAAGCTATATATATTTATCGGCTATTTAATTTTATCACACAAACCCATACTCATTGCCAAAGGATCTGCCACCGTTAATTGAAGATTACATAATCAGCTCCACCTTCTAATTAGTACCCTAATGAAAGATTCTTGTCAGATTCAAATGTCGATTAATGTTTTTTATTTTTTTTAATAATAAAAGGTTATTTAAGTACCCTAGTTGATTATATCATTTCCAAATTTCAAGTGCCTCATTAGCTATGTCATAATTACGTGTGTGTGCATACATCAATGAGCTATTTAAAATTATATTATAAATTTAAATTATTCTTTCACTTAGCATCAAAATTTTATAACTCCTTGAAAGTGGACTCGGGTAGTTAAGGTGATTGTTCATCCTTAACAAGTTCTTGAGTTCGAGTCCCCTTGATTGATATTTGATAAGTTGATATATCTACAACGGCCTAAAACCCTGTTCATGGAGAAACTTTTGGTTTTGGTCTCAACATAGGTGTGGTGGGGTTCCCTCCATATGAGGGTAATGGGCACAATGTTTCCTGCTAGATAAATTTTTATTAATCAAATAATTATGAGTTTAAATAAAATATATTAAAAAAATAAAAAATTATTTTAAAAAAAAATTAAACTAATAGTTTAAGTAGTTTAAGTTTTTTAATTAAGAGAGATAGATATGCACCTTTTATATACATTATACATCCATATTATTCTTTGATCAATAAAAAACTTTATACTATATCAAATATAAATGTTTTTGATTTAACAATTTAATCTGAGATAAATTTGATAGTCGACAACCCTCTCTCTCTCTTTATATGTATACACACACAGAGAGAGAACAAATTAATAATCCTTCAATAATGGATACAGGTTTCAGGTTGACTTGTGTCATAAGATAACAGTGTTTCGAGGGTACATGTTCTTCCTCCCGGCCATAGAAGATCGAAGAAAAGGGAAAGAAAAGGTGAACAATGGGGTTGTTCAGTGAGAGATTTTTGTTGTTGAATCCAAAATTTAGTCACAAAGACGTAAGTTTTATGTTTATGGGATCCACTTAGGATTCAAATGCCTTGTCTCCACTTTGTCTCCCTCTTCGTCTTCTCAAAAGTACTATACATGTACACAACAACGATCGCGTTCCTTGTTTGGGTTGCTTTGCTCTTTGCATTTGCGGACTTCTTTTGCTGACCACCAATTGGTAGCCGCCATGTGTTGAAAACAAAACATATGATCATGATTTTTTAATTGGTAATAATATAAATTTATTTGTTATTGTATGCAAATTTCCATTTCAAATGTTATCGTATTATATTTTTCATGCTTGAATTTTATGATTGGATTTCAAAACTCAACCTAGCCTCTTGCAAGTTGACCTAACCCATTGTGCAAGTGGGTCTTGATTTTTTTTTAAATGATGTTTTAATTTTTTTTTAAAAATTAATTTGTTTAATTTATAATCTAAATCTTATACCGAGTTAATCGTTTGATGTAATAACTATGATTTCTTTACCACCCTGCGTGGTGTGTGTTTGATAATTTAGTGTAATAATGCTTTTTAAAAGTAATATTTTTAAAAGAATATATTAAAATAATTTTTTTTATATTTTTTATATTAACTTATTAAAATCATAAAAAAACATTAATTTAATATAATTTTAAATAAAAAATAACTCAAATTACACAAATAAAAAATCAAGATGCAAGTGGCCAATATGCATGAGAGTGAGAGAGTAATGTGCTCTTCTTTCTCCTTCTCATCCTCCCACCTGGTCCCTCTACCTTTAACTTGCATAATGAATTATTTGTCTAGGTTTTTGGAGAACACATATACAACCATGAAGGAGATATTGTATAATATTATTTTCATATATTCTAATAGCTGATGCATTAATTATAATGTACCTTGCTGGCATGAAATGTATGCTTGGTAACGTGGTAAAATATTTTTGTGAAAATATTTTTAATTAAAAATATTCTAAAATAAATTTTTAATTTTTATATTAGATGTTAAAATCATAAAAAATATTTTAAAATATCAATTTAATATTTTTTTAATATAAAAAATACTTTAAAAAACATATTAAACCGCATTGCATTGAAACCCAACTATACAAAGAAAACGACTTGATTAATCCAATGAAAACATAAATTAATTTGAGCATCTCAAGTCAAAAAGTTCAAAACCATTTCCTTTTGTTGCTCATTAGAACAGACAACCTTTTTGACTTGGTTTCCCTTTTTTCTGCTCCCTCCAACATTCATGCTATAATAAAATAATTAGTATCATCAACAGTATGTTGCACCATGCAAATTTAATTCAAAGTTCCATAATTCTTAATCACTAATTAGCTAGAGGATTTGTAGCCTAATTACCTACCCCTTCACCACTTTCTCTGTCTCTTTCACTATGGTCGGCATATTCTCTGCAGGCCATTTAGTGAACATAATTTAAAATATCTATTGGTTAATGTATAAATATCAGTACCATACATTCACTTTGTTACATTGTTTCAAAACCTGTCTGTAGTTAGATTCGGTAGCCGACTTATAGATTTGATATCCGATCTAGGGATCTAGACTGATTAAGGTTGATTCCTAATCAAAACCAGGCTACTAATCCATTTATTTTTTTTAAATATTATCATTTTAATTTTTTTAAAAAAGAATTTGGATTGATCTTTTCTATTCGTAACCCAGATTTTATCTTAGATCAGATTTTTATTAAGACATATTTCATTTCACTAAAACATATATACTTTTTAAAATGGAAAAAGAAGGCAAATTAAATATGTGAACTAGTTAAACTTATTCCTATATTTTATGTCTAGTTTTTAATATGTTTTTATTAAACATTAAACTTATATAAAAATAGATTAAAAACTAGATATAAAATATAGGAATAAGCTAACTATCGGTTGTTATGTACTGTACACTGAGCATATGACCAAGAAATGGCAGCATCCATCACACTTTCTGTAGTGTTGTTTTGCATCCTCCACTAATTTCGACAGGCCATGTTAGCATATACATTTGTATTCAGAAAACATTTAATTTAATCTCTAGATTTTCCAAGGAGGCTTTGCTTTAAGGTTTTTCCTCCTTCTTTTCTCCTCGACAAGGAAGGTCTCTTGTCTAATAATTTAAAAAGCACAAAACAAAATTCAATTAAGATTTTTAAAATATTGTGATAGACAAATTAAATCATTAAACACAAAGCTAGATTCATTTAAAATTTAGACGATAATTTCTTTTTTAATATATGAAAAGCTGGAATACGAGCAAACATCTATTATTGAATTACCCAACCTTGATAGTTGTCAAAAAATTCTATCTCAATCTAAAAATTTAAGCTGCTGGATAAAATTCTAAGATATAATTTATATTATTCTCTAACACATTTCATCAAATGAAAACTTTTTGAGTTTGAAGTTTGCACAAGTTCATATTTTTTTGTACTTAGTTTTTATCAAATAAATAAAAATAATGAGATTCAAACTCGTGACCATGTGATCATAAAGACTTTAATACTATATTTATAAACTATCTCAATCTAAAAATTTAAATTATTAAATAAAATTTCAGGATATAAATTATATTATTTTCTAATAATAGTATCAACTGTTAGGGCTACTTAATTGATAAGTTCATGGATCCTTAAAATGGATTGTGTAACAAAAAAAATCCCAGTTTGATTAAAAAAGAAAAGAAAAGAAAAAAAAAGAAAAGTAAAACACATTCTACATGCTAATTTTATTTTATCTTGCCGCACTTAGTGGCAAATAAACGTGAAGGAGGCAGGTGATACAGGGAGGGACACTTAAGTTTTCTATCAATGAGATCTAATGTGTTGATTCTTATGTTGTGATGGCATTAAAAAAATGAAAATGGATGGAAAAAGGTATAAGGATGGATCAAGAAGAGTGCGAGAAAAATAAATAAATAAAATAAAAAAACCTATAACTCTGTCCAACAACACAACACACTTTCTTACCATAAGATTAGTTAAAATAGAAGGTGGACCACCAAAAATTAATGCAAGGCCAGAAGGCCACTCTTCAGCCCTGTACAACAACACAACACACACTTTCTTCGAAGTTCCAAGTGCGCAAGCTAATCGAGTATTTGTCTAAGTGATTAAAATCACGTTTCACTGATAAAAAATATATATTAAATTGACGTTTTGACGAAGCCAGGCCAATAATCATACCAAGCAACACCACTTTTTTGTTTTTTTTTTTACCCTTCTTGGCAGAGGTGTTAACCACGTTTGTTAGGCTGCGTGTGGGTTTAGAAGTTTCAAGGAGGGCTTGAACCTTCTATATTTAGGACAATACTCCTGCCTCAGTTTCAGCATAGGAGTAAAGACAACACTTGTTTCTTACATTTTTCTGTCAGAGGAGAAAGAGCTAAGAGGTGCAAGAGAAATGGACATGGAGGCAAGGAGACATGATACCAAGGGAGAGAGCGTGTGTGTGGTGAGTGAAGAGATTACAGTTGATTGGAGAGGCAAGCCCTCCAATCCCAACAAGCATGGTGGCATGAGAGCAGCGGCATTTGTTCTTGGTACGTCTTATTTCTTCCCCAGCAGATCTTGCTGTTTCATGGTTTCCCTTTTCTTGGATATTTACTTTGCCAAGTGAAAGCAATAAGTTTTTTGGCATAAAGTAGGGATATGACTTGATTCTCTCTATAAGTCATGATATTGTCTACCCTTTTCTGCAAACACTTGATGTATTTTCTGGAATGGAATCTCAGGGCTTCAAGCATTTGAGATAATGGCGATAGCTGCTGTCGGGAACAACCTCATAACATATGTGATAAATGAGATGCACTTCTCTTTGTCAAAGTCTGCAAACATAGTGACAAACTTTGTTGGAACTATCTTTATCCTGGCCCTCCTTGGTGGTTACCTCTCAGACTCTTATCTTGGGTGCTTCTGGACCATGCTCATCTTTGGTTTCGTGGAACTTTCTGTAAGGGCTCCTTTTAAGCTTTGCATACGTATTCTCCCTTCTATAGTTTAGCACAAGACAAACTTGTATGTATGTATGCAAGGGACGAATGAAGAATTATGAGGAAGAAATTGTCTGTGTGTAAGTAATGAAGATTCCTTCTGATGAACGCTCTCTCCTTTGTTCATTGAATTCGTAGGGTTTCATATTACTATCAGTTCAAGCTCATCTTCCCCAACTAAAGCCACCCCAGTGTAACATGTTAACTGGTGGAGAAAACTGTATAGAAGCTAAGGGATTCAAGACCTTGATCTTTTTTGTAGCCCTGTACATGGTGGCATTGGGGAGTGGATGCGTTAAACCCAACATGATTGCTCACGGGGGTGATCAGTTCAATCAAAGCAATCCAAAGCAATCCAAGAAGCTCTCTACCTACTTCAATGCTGCCTATTTTGCTTTCTCCATGGGTGAACTTTTTGCTCTAACACTTCTAGTATGGGTTCAAACAAATTCTGGCATGGATGTTGGCTTCGGAGTCTCTGCAGCTGTCATGGCAATGGGATTGATCAGCTTGGTTTCCGGTACTCTATATTACAGGAACAAAGCCCCTCAAGGAAGCATTTTCACCCCCATAGCTCAGGTAATATACCTTAACCTTTTCTTCCGTGCATTATCTCTGGCTACATATTGCATGCAATTCAAATCCTAACTCCTGCTGCTTTGCAAGATCACCAAAATGAGCTACCTTTGTTCGAAATGCATGCACTCTTGTAGATTAAAATCATGGTTTTCTCTCTAAATTCTAACAGAAAAAGAGAGAAAGTGCACTTGCATATTGTTTAGTGCCTCTTTTGGTCTCCATCGAGAATTGGAAGTTAGTGGTTGTTCGGATTTTTAATGTTGTGGACTCAACTGTTTGATGTTGCTGCTTGTGTCCGCAATTTTGTCTTGCTTAATTATGCTATCAGAGAAATAAATACATGAGTTGATGCTTTGGCTACACGGTCATCTTGGGATAGACAAAAATAGAAAACCAGAGCTACTTGCTCCTTAATTTCTTGCCTAACATAAGATTATATAGACAATAGCAGAAAGGGTGTCTGCTGACTCATGGTCATGGAAAAAGTTGTTCCAGCCATTTTTATCCTACTTTCTATAGAATAATTATGAAAGAATTCTGGACCTTTCATTTTTCTAATAGTCTAATTGGACTCTATTTATGGTCTGTCTGCGGTTTTTCAGGTTTTTGTGGCTGCCATGTTCAAGAGAAAGCAAATCTGCCCCGCTAACCTGCAGATGCTTCATGGAAGCCAAAACAGCGTGCCAAGTAATGGCCTGGTAGACCCATCTTCTGACCCTTGCAGGCTAGTTCATACACAAAGGTTCAGGTAATTCAGAATTTTTCTGAATTAATTCAGCAGAAACAAGTGCCAAATTAACTTGTATTTTCGCTTCTTTTAATTAATCCTTTTAGATATTACATTAATCTCTCTTGAACTAAATTCCAGGTTCTTGGACAAGGCCTGCATCAAAGTTGAAGATGGAAGCAATGGGAAGGAGAGTCCATGGAGATTATGCAGTGTCACTCAAGTGGAGCAAGTGAAGATACTGATCTCAGCCATTCCCATTTTTGCTTGCACCATAGTTTTCAACACCATCTTAGCTCAACTCCAGACATTCTCAGTCCAGCAAGGGAGTGCCATGGACACCCAACTTACCAAATCCTTCCACATCCCTCCAGCTTCACTTCAATCCATCCCTTACATCATACTCATCTTTGTAGTCCCTCTATATGAAACTTTCTTTGTACCTTTTGCAAGAAAAATCACTGGTCATGAATCAGGAATATCGCCTTTGCAAAGGATAGGAGCTGGCCTCTTTTTTGTTACCTTTTCCATGGTTTCTGCTGCCATTATGGAGAAGAAGAGAAGGGACGCGGCTGTAGATTCAAACAAGATATTGTCCATCTTTTGGATCACCCCACAGTTTCTAATATTTGGATTGTCAGAAATGCTCACTGCTGTTGGTCTCATCGAGTTCTTTTACAAACAGTCTTTAAAAGGGATGCAAGCATTCTTAACAGCCATCACGTATTGCTCCTACTCGTTTGGTTTTTACTTGAGCTCCTTGCTAGTTTCTTTGGTGAACAAGGTCACCTCCTCAAGCTCTACAAATAAAGGCTGGCTTAGTGACAATGATCTCAACAAAGACAGGCTAGATCTTTTCTACTGGATGCTAGCAGTCCTCGGCTTCCTCAACTTCCTCAACTATCTATTCTGGGCTAGATGGTACTCTTACAGTCCACCATCTGTATCCACCACAACACAACAAGGTACCCATGGCGACGACTATGGCTTCACCAACTCTTCAAAACATGTTGGGGATGAGAGCATCCCTTAGCTGATTTTTATACCACTCCTTGATCAAAAGAATATGCTTTCATCACACTACATATTATATAGGCTTGTAGTATAGGCACAGGAATATAAAAATGTTAAGGGATCATCTCCCTTTATCATTAGCCCTTCTGTTTTTTACCTTCTCCTTTCTTTCCTTCCCGCCTCGCTGCAGGAAGCAGGCTCCCTCTAGAGGGAGTTTTGTAAAATGAAGTGAAAAAAAAGGGATCCAATCTATAATTAGAATAATGCTATAAAGGCAGCTTGTGTTGAGCATCAAGCAATCCCAAGCTCAAATCAATTTTTAAGTTTCTAATGATATGGTCAAGAAGCAAATGTCAAGGGTCCCAAAGAAGATCCATTGCATCCTCCTCAATTGAGCACTTTCCTTGATCATGGGGAGCTCATCACTTAATTTGCTGGAGCTCTTGAAGAAGAGAGGTGTTTCCTAGCTAGCAATCTACCTTCTATGAAGCGATGAGTGCATCTGGAACATAATCAAAGGCTCTATCAGGAAAGTCCAAGGGCAAAAACCTGTTACAAAATGCAATGGAGAAGCTGTTCCCATCAGGGAATGTCCGGAAAAAAACATGTCTCAGACATGTCTTGGTATTGGAGCTAGGCCCCTCCAAGCACAAACCTTTTTTTCCCATCTGTTTTTACTAAACACGAACACTCATCAAGATGGTGGCTAAAAACAGGCATAGACAGGGCCCCACTTCAAGAATATTGGAGCTCCTCCCTCCTTATGGTCAAGGATCTTATAATAGCTGGCTTTACCACATGGAAGCCAAAACAAATACAGTGATGGTATATTGAAGCGATACATGGAAAAGGCCAAGCCATAGCGGTAAAATCTCGGGCTGATCTCTAACTTTTTTTTAAAAAAATAAAAAATATATTTTAATTCAAAAAATTCAACGCGTTTAAAGCTAATTTTAACCGAATCAACCATGTTTTTTCTTCTTTTTTTTTACTCAGATCAGTCCAAATCCTGGTTGGCCAGCAAAACATTAATTTTTTTTGACTAAAAGGTTAATATAAAACAGTTCCCACATGATAAAATGCTCAATTATTTTATATTTCATTATAATAAAAAATGTCCAAAAATAGATGTAATTAAAATTATATTTACTAATCTACACCAAAAAACTAAAAAGTTTTTTTAAAAAATACATTGTCTGAAAAATCAATAAGTGACACGTGTCCTCAACAGTAAAAATCTATTTTGACACTAAATTGAAGAGGATGGTGGACAAAGGGATGGAAAATGACGCCAAAATCAAATACAGGGACTCAATTGTCTCTTATCAAACCACAGACATGCACAGACCCGATTCCTAAACCAGTAAACCTTATGGACTTGGATGTTTAAATTAATTTTTAATGTAGAAAAATATAAAGATATCATAAAAATGTTTTTTGATTTAATAAAAAAATTTAATTGAAAATAAAAAAGTTAAAATATATGTTAAATAACCAATAAATTGTAAAAGAGTTAGTAATGGTAACTAAAAACTAAAATGCAAAGTTGAAAAATAGATGTATATGAATAAATTTCATCTTGTGCCACCAGGCACTCAGGTTTTTTTATTTAACTATATAGCAATTAAATTGGATTTTTGCAAGAAAAGTAATAACTTGTATTTCATAAGAAAAAAAAATTATGTTTAAATTCTCCTTCTCTTATTAATGTATTTTTTAATAAAAAAAATATTTTTTTTATCTATGATTTTTTTGCATAAAAACTTAAAGCAATTTAAAAAATATACAAAAATATTTTAGCAATAAAAAAGGTATCTATTTAATGAAAACCCCTTTTCCTTTATTAATTAATGCTTTTTTTACATTTTTTTATTAAAATATTGTTTTTTAAATAAAATCTAAGTTTTAATAAATAAAAATAATGAATAAATAATTTTGACATAAACATATTAAAAAATAATAAACTTGAGAAAAATTATATAAACAATTCATAATAAAAAAGTAAAAATTAGATATTTCATCCGAATTGACTATTCAAGGTTCATATATAATTATTTGAAAAGCAATGGTTAATATTACCATAAAATATGCTAATATTATTTGAAAATAATGGTATAATTAAATAATTATTTAAACATCATTTGAATAAATTCATTTTTTAAATCTAATTATAAAAATGCACTATGGTTTTGTGATATGCATCAATTTATAGATTTTTCACTTTTCTATGTCATCAGAGTTGACTTTTCTAATTGCTTGTTTGGGAGCATTGTATCAAAAATCACGTAGATATGATAAAAATAAATTATGTAAGAAAATAAAAGAAACAACTTTATAGTAATATAACATTAGTTGATTTAAACTTATCTAATTGCACTACGATTTTTCCACATTATCCTGAAAAGTGTTTCGTTGCTCTTCTCCTACCAAAAAAATTTCTTAAATGATTTCATACATCAACTACCTTGGAAAATTTATAAAACTAGTAACTCTAATTAAAGATTATTTATTTAATCTTAAACTTTTCCCACCAAGCATCTACCCCCCCCCCACACACACACACACATATATATATATATTCGGGATGGTTATAGAGTTGATTTTATTTAAAAAATGATTCTTCAAATCACCACTTCATCATATAGGTGATTGAACTAGCAGTTTCAATATAAATAAACCTAAAAATCAATTTAAGCAAGTCATTTTTATATAATTATAAAACTTAAAAAAACTCAACACAAATACATAATATCATGACTTAAAATATTAATTACATAGATAGGTTGTCCTTCTATTCTACTATAATTTTGTCTAAAATGAGCTTTATTGAAGAAAGGATGTCTGCTTTGTTGTTCTCATCAGTTAAGCTTTGATTAATAACTTCTATATTACGTGTCTCTTCATAATTATCACCTAAATTCATGCCACAATCACTGACAAAACTATTTGGACATATTTCTTCTTGAATGTATGATACCTACAAGAAAACAATTAACATAATGATAATAAACTAGAAGTAGACAAATATTTCTAGACATTCATAAAACTAGATTTTCTGCTTTGCATATTCATAAAAAGGTATTTGTTTAGTTCTCAAAGTCAATACTTGCACCTATCAAAGAAAAATAATATGATTTCACTATAATAATAATAATAAAGGAAAGATAAAATAAAGAGAGCAACACTCAAACTTTGAACACAATAAAAAAATAATAATAATACAAAGAATGCTTAAATATCAAAATAGGGCTATAAGAATCATAAGCTAATATTTTATAAAGAGAGAAACATTTAAAATTCTAAATAACCAATAATATCTAAAGATATATCATAAAGCTCAAACAACAAAACAAAACCACATTATTTGGCATGATGACTTGCAATCCACAAACACAAAAATGATATTAAAAATACTTAAAGCACTTAAAAAATCCTATTACCTATAAAGATCCATCTAAAATGAATACATCATTGCTATGAAACTCCTATAAAACCATATGGTTAACAACAAATTATCCCAAGCTTAAAACAAAAATCACTATTATTGCAAACCTTCAATCCAAAATTATAAACTATTGTTAAATAAGATAATCCTTAATTGAAAAATAATAAATGTAAGATAAAAAAATTACAATTAGAGGTGAAAGCCCATAGTAAATTATCTTAAATATTGGGTGAAATAAAGTAATAAATTGCTAGAGAAAATGTCAACCTATGATAAATCATGTAAATCCTCAACTGGAAAATAACAAAAAATTTCAAATTAAAATTAAAATTAAATATAATTTTTGTGTCACTAGTAGTGAAAATTCTTGGTTATTTAGCAAAAAAACCTTGAATGTAATAAAGAACATTTTTTTATGTAAAAACGTTGATGGTCTGTGTGAACCTCATGCATAACAATGTATTTTTCAACTGAAAAATTATAAAATTTAAGGGAAATTTTATTAAGATCACCGATGAAAATTTTTGAGATGGCTATGAAAAAATTGAATGAAATAATAAAATATTTGACGCATGAAAAATACCAACAGAAGGGATTTGATGGAAAAAGACATACAAGTTAAGTAAATAAATAAAAATTTTTAAAATAAGGAAACATTTTCCCCTCGGTTTTAAAGAGAGAAGGTGACGAGATTGAGGAGGCAAAAATTGTCATGAACAATCTTTCTTCTCCTCTATTTTTCTTCATTTCTCAAAGATTAAAGCTAAGAAAAATGTTATTCAATGGATTTTTATCAAGCAATTAAATTAGAAAACCTAGAGTGAGAGAGAGGGGTTTGAAGCTTAAGAAATAAAAGTGAGGAGTAGATTTTTGAAGAAAAAGGTTAATTGGTGCAAGAACTTGAACTCATTAAATAGAGTTTAATTGTTGGTGGATAAGATAATTTTATGACTTATTGCATTTAATTGAATTGTATTTGAAAGAAAAGGAAAATCCCTAAATTTGGTTTGTTAGGTTTTGTTGAATTTGTATGAAGTGATTGTTGCTGGTTAGAATTGTTGGGTATTTAAAATTTTTGAATTAGAAAATAAATTGAAATTAAAGAAGAATTTTGGGTTTCTAACTCTAAGAAAGTGGGTGGCCATCTGTGAGGGTTTAAAGGTAATTTAGAAATTCATGTTGAATTAAATGAGATGATTAAGAAAATATTTGGGTGAATACATGAAATTCATAGAAGTAGGAATGATTGTAAGGATGAGGAATTTTAGAAATCTTTGTGTTAATTGATGATATATGAATTTAATTTATTGTAACTAGGGTGACATGAGATTTATGCATGATTGGATAATTGATGGCATATGTTTTGAAAATATAACATTTGAGTGAATACATGAAATTCATAGAAGTAGGAATGATTGTAAGGATGAAGAATTTTAAAAATCTTTATGTTAATTGATGATGTATGAATTTAATTTATTGTAACTAGGGTGACATGAGATTTATGCATGATTGGATAATTGATGATATATTTTTTGAAAATATAAGAATGTGAAATCCTAAGTTTGTCATGAAAGAGATGTTTGTTGACAAAAGATTAGTTAATTGGTCTTTAGAAATTAATGAATTGAGAAACAATCGAAGAGATTTAGTCTTCCAAAGGGTTTTATTTAAAAGTGAAAAAAAATGTTAGTTTTGAGAATTTTGGAGAATTTTGAATAATTGAACTTTATTCTTGGTTGATTTATGTATGTTTTATCTTGTGAGCTATAGTTAGTGTAATATGAAATGCAATCTATCAACCTCAATAGCTAAAAGATCTATAAAACTTTTTTTATATATATATATAGTTTGATTTGAAGACGTTGAACCGAACCTTTCCATTTCCTCATAATTTAGAAAAGAACAAACATAATGGCTTAAGTTGTTTATGGTATATCTGATAACTTGGTGCAGTATTTTGCAACCCCATCATAACTTGCTTATACTCCATGCATTTATGGACCTGTTTTGGTTCCTTTGTCTGTGTTAATTTTTTTTTATGAGAAGGTGGGTGGACTATGTATTTCATGCTCTTCTATATCTTCATATGCTTTTATACATTCCTTCTATTTTAAGAACTTATAAGCATTTATGTTTTTTGTTTTTATCTGGCTAACACCATTGAACTTCATAGTCTTGTACAAATATCCAGGAAAATAAAGATGCAGATGTATAACCTTTTGCGTGCCATATCAAGAAATGACAAAGACTTTAATTTCTATCATCATTATGGAATACATTCATTGATGCAATTATCTTTGTTTGTTATGCTAACGAGCTATAAAACTTGACTTCTATATGAGCATGTTGTGTGCTTGGATAGGAATGGAAATGAGGATGTCTTCTTTGTTTATGCTAGAACTATAAATGAAATTTGATAATCTTGATTAGTGAATAGATTTAACATCTCTAGTTTCTTAAAAATACATTGATCATGCATATTTGTGATTTTCTATCTGCTGAAGTTTGTAATTTGTTATGTTTACTTCTAGTGGATTTAGAGTTTCTATGTCAATAACTGTGATAAAGTTATTCATGCAGAACTCAAAATGTCTAGTTTTGATTAAGTTAGGATTCTGCAAGTAATAGAGAATATAATTTGTAAGTTTGACCGATACAATCACTATTGGATCTACTTAGGATATTGAAGGTCAATAAGACAACCTAACACTTGTAATAACAAAAAGGAACCAGGGCTAACAAACTTTACCTTGGATTCGAAAGCTACCTATAATATTGAAAATGATGAGTTCAATAAACCTACTAAGTCAGTTATAGTACTAACATTGCCACAATATTAATGGTCAAAGTAGTTCCAAATTAATTTTGAGTTTCATTTATATGGTAGACTTTCTGTAATTGCATCACTTGCACTTTGTTTAGTAAGCCACCATGAACACATTAAAGTAATGCCAAATGATTTATCATCTTTTATTTATAGTGCTCTGCTTTTATATGTTAAAATGTGAATGCTTGGTTGTCATAGAAATCAAGGACAAATATTTTTTTCCTCACCCTAATCAAGCTTGATAACTACTGTGTAACTCTTTTAGATTACATGATATATTATTTTCTTATTACAATCATCTCTTTATCATTGAAAATCCATGTTGACTATTTTAAAAATAAAAGTAGATGAAGTTACTAGTCCTTTCAAAGATATTAGTAACTATGATGAGTACTCTAAGAGATGGAACTTGAATTTCTTCAATGACATTTTAATTTTCAATTAACAACATCAGAAGTGAACTAAGTTAAGATAATATTTTTAACTACAAAATAAAGGATATAACTTCATAACAAAATATTCAATAACATCATATTTGAATTTCTTCACAATTCAATCTTCATCTCTTGAAAATCTAAATAAGAATAGAGTGGAGGAGTTGATTCTTTATGTTCACATATAAACCTCATAACTAAATAAAAGCTTGCAGATTTGTAATTATACAGCAACATATATAAATTTATATAAATATTGACACTTGTTTATTTGAAATGTTTTTCTGCAGCCTCACTTTGCTTTTTTAAATATTCTAGTATATGAATGTAATGAGCAATGTTACTCTCCCTCATGATCAATTTAAGATATAGTTTTTTAAATTTAGCCATCAAATCAAATAATTTGTTGTAAAACAAAATTGTTAATAAAAACAGAATATAAAAATAAACATAATTAATTATAGAAATTACCAACTCGTAATTTTTTTTGCAAAGTTAGTATCAATAAAAATTTTAATGTAGAATGCATCATAAACAATATAGAACTTTATTTTTTTTTTTTCAAATCTCATCTCCATTGTAAAATCTAATCTATTTTTGCAGCCATAACCTCATCTTTTGATATGACATCTGCTTGCACAATTTATAATATACTATAAGTTTTTCAAGTTTTCTCATTCTAGTGCAGTATAAAAGCTCCTAATACATATTGGATAGATACAACATATAAACTAGATGCATTGGTGAACAATAAGAAATTATAAGGATCTTCAAGGTTTTCGGACGAAAATGACTATATTTTGTAAATAGAGCTAATTAGTTTGTGTTTGTAAAAAAATAATGTACTTTAATGTTTTGGTTTTTAAGAAAATCAACAACAGATTCTTTTAAATAAGTAGGAGTTTGTTTTAAAAGACCATACAAATCTACTTTGAAAATGTAAAAGCACTTTTCGTAATTGTGAAATATGGGTGGTAACAATAAATTTTTATCTATATAACTATTAATCCTCTATTTAATATGTAAAAAAAAAAAACACAATAATTAATTATTTTAAAATGAAAAAATAAAATGATAAAACACACTCAAACATAAAATAAACTTAAAAACTCACCCGAGCAGCAATAAATTCATAGGATTTGTACTTAGACTTACTTTTACTAAAATGTTTAAAATATAACATGGGTTGTTTAAAGCATGAAATTATTTTCTTAGATAATATGTTCATGGTTGTTTATTTTCTAAGAATGAGAGATTTTTATAAGAAGAAGAAAATGAGAAAATAATTAACTATTTTTTTATATATATAAATTAAACAAATGATTAATAGTTATATAGATAAAAAATTTCTTGATACCACCTATATTTCACAACTACGAAAAGAGTTGTTATATTTTCAATGTAGATTTGTATGGTATTTTAAAACAAACTCCTACAAATCTAAAAGAGTGTTATTGATTTTCTTAAAAATCAAAACATCAAAGTAGATTATCTTTCTTACAAACACAAATTAATCAGCCATATTTACAAATTATAGCCCTTTTCGTCTAAAACCTATAAGATACTCATGATTTGTTACTATCAACCGTCGTATCTGATTTATCTACTATATCTATCAAATATGCATTAAAAGATTTTATCCTGCACTAGAATATAAAAACTTATAGTAGATCAGAAATTATACAAGCAAATATCATATCAAAAACTAAAGTTATAGTTGAGAAAAAAAGGATTAGATTTTGTAATGGAGATGAGGTTTAAAAATAAAAGGTGAAGTTCTACACTACCTATGATGTATTTTACGTTAGAATTTTAAATTTTTTTATCAATACTAACTTTGTAAATTTTGATTTCTACAAGTAAATAATTTTTATAATTAATTATGTTTATTTTTATATTCCATCTTCATTTACAGTTTTATTTTCCATCAAATTGTTTAATTTGATAGCCAAGTTAAAAAAACTATATCTTGAATTCATCACGAGGAAGAGCAACCTTGCTCATCATATTCATATACTTGAAGACTAGAGTATTTAAAAGAGCAAGGTGAGGCTAAAGAAAAACATTTCAAACAAACAAGTGTCAATACTTGTATAGATTTTTAGACATTGATATATAATTACAAGTCTACAAGCTCTTATTTAGTTATAAGGTTTATAGATGAACATAAAAAATCGACTCTTCTACCCTATCCTGATTTAGATCTTCAAGAGATAAAATGGAAATTCAAATAGAATGTCATTGAATATTTTGTAATTAAGTTATGTTCTTTGATTTTGTAGTTAAGAATATTATCTTATATTAGTTTACTTTTGATGTTGTTAATTGAAAATTAAAATGTCATTGAAGAAATTCCACTTTCATCTTTTAATATACTTATCATAGTTACTCTCATCTACTTTTAATTATATGAACAGCCAACATGGATTTTCAATAATAGATGATAAAGAAATGATTATAATAGAAAAACAATGTCATGTAATCAATAGAATTACACAATAGTTATCAAGCCTCGACTAAATGAGAAAAAAAATAGCTTTCCTTGATTTATAAGATAACCAAGCATTCAAATTTTAACGTATAAAAACAAAGTACTATATATAAGAGGTGGTAAATCATTTAACATTACTTTAATGTGCTCAAGGTAGCTTAACAAAGAAAATCTAAAACAACGTGTGAGTAATGCAATTACAACAAATCTACTATAAAAGGAGAAAATAAAGATTAAAACCTTAGAAATGAAACTCAAAATCAATTTGGAATCACTTTGACCATTCATATTATGGCATTGTTAGGACTACAACTAACTTGACTTGGTAAGTTTATTGAACTCATCATTTTCAATATCATGGGTAGCTTTCAAATTCAAGATTCAAGGTAAAGTTTGTTAGCCTTAAGTTTCTTTCTGTTATTCCAAGTGTCAGGTTGTTTTATTGACCTCCAACATCCTAAACAGATCCAGGATTGATTATACCAACCAAACTTACAAATTATATTCCTTATTACTTGTTGACATCAAACTCAATCAAAACTAGACATTATAAGTTCTGCACGGATAACTTTGTCATAATTATTGACATAAAAACTTTAAATCTACTAGAAGCAAACACAACAAGTTACAAAACTTTAGTATCTAAATTTAGTTGTCATAAAGATAGAAAATCACAAATATGCATGATTAATATACTTTTAACTTTCAAGAAACTGAAGATGTTAAACCCGTTCGCTGATCAAGATTATTAAATTTCCTTTGTAACTCTAGCATAAACAGAGAAGATATCCTCATTTTCATTCCCATCCAAGCACAGCATGCTTAAACAAAAGTCAAGTTTCATTCTGTGAGATCCTAATCTGCAAATTGCATGTTGAGAAACGGAATGATTTACAGTAAAAACCAATCTCTTTTATTTTTTTTATTTTTTTTGTTAATAATTAATAATACATGTATTCAATGACCTAAAACGAGGCTCCATATAACTAGTGGTAAAGACAATCAACACCAAACGAACCTGAGAGAAGATTTTAGACTGAAATTAATGCCAGAGCAGGGAATTCTGATAAGGGTAAAATCCATTACATTAGAACAATTCATGGATACTCCTTTGAACGATAAAAAAAAGAATTTGCTATTGCCCTGGTAAGACAGCGTAAAACGAGCAACACGCAGTTGCAAAGAAAGTTTATCTACACACACACACACACACACACACACACACATATGATTTATCATCCAGAATCGCGGGTACAAATATTACTTGTTGTAAGGAATTATACATGTCAAGAGCATGAAAACAAGATACTATATATTGAATGTGTAATTTAGCATCCCTTCAACTTGATTGCCAGTCATTGCCATCTATCCCATCTGTGTATAGTGGTATTCTACTAGTTCAAACAATAAAATCTATTTGGATCAGAAACAGTTGCAACCTCCATTCTAATTCAAAACTAGTATGCTTTTAGGTTCACTTCGATGCAGATGAGACTCATCAAGGGCGATGGCAAAACTACCAGGTTTAAAATAATGTATAAATCAACCCCTTTGGATGGTTAGCAGTTACTATACAAACACCAGAAAAGCCCCCAAATGAACCCCTTCTACCTTACGCGAAAAAGAAAAAAGAAGGAAAAAAAAAAAACCATGTTCTCTCGATATTTAAAAACCTTGCCCACTCATTTTGATCACCAAATATACAATCTAACTTCGAGACAGTCCTATATCATTCTTTATCTAAGGTCATGATGGATGGTAACAATAATAAAATTGCATTATTTCTTTTCTTGTAATTGATTTCCAAAACCATGAGACATAAAAAGAGAAGGGAATGATAACAATTTTTAATAATAATCATAATTTACATGAGGTTAATGAGATATTCCATGTAATTAATCAATTTCAGGCATCTTATTTTCATCTGGAATTTTTTTTGTAGAACTCTGTGAAAGGTTAAGCAAAAAGTAGCAATTACCGGGGAAAGAGTTGTAGGGTACTTTAAGTTGGATCAAACCCACTCCTCGACATCTCATCCACCCACAGCCTACCCTGAACTTGTCTTCCATGCTTAAAATGGCCATGTGCCATGATGTCAAAAGTCCATCGATTAGGTTCAAATCCTTTGTCACATAGTCTATTGAAGAACATCTGAGCACGGTCCAAATCCCTCATGCATAGCATCCTCAACAACATGTTGCACGTATAGATGTCGGGGGGGAAGCACTGTTCAATCAGTCCTTCCAAGTATTCGAGGCTCACTTCAAGATGACCAGAAAATGCACCAATTAGGAGTCCAAGGTTTGAAAGATCAGAAGATGTATCATTCTGCACATCTCTTGATCGAACCCAAGACTCATATAGCTCATTACTCTTCAGGGAATGCAACAGAAGTACATTACCAATAAAGGATGTAAGCTTACGCTGGCATTTCTTCAAGTCATTAATAATTTTTACCACCATATCATAGTTTTTGGTTGAGCAAAGCAACTTTACAACAGCCTCGTAGCATTCCATGCTTGGAACCAATTCCTTACTCTGCATTGCCTTCAGAAAATCCAGAGCAAGATCGGTTCTTTTGACTTCACAGAGCCCAACAACCATGGCACGGTACAGCTTTTTATCCATCTTGCTATCATGCGTTTCTTTAAAGAAATTTAGAGCATCAGAAATTCTTTCATTCCTCAGAAAAGCCTTCAACATAAAAACATGTGAGCCAACGTTGGGCTCAATTCCATTTCTCTGCATCATCTCAAATACTTCTCTGGCTAGTTCAGGTTTCTTGCTACGCCCAGCTTCATCAATGAAGAAGTTATAAACCTTAGAGTTGAATTTGTGACGGTACAATTGCATCTCCAGCAATTTAAAGAAATGCATTTCTGGATTTTCCATATCACATAGACAGCGAATGACAGCTCTGAACATTTTCCGAGTTGGCTGGTGACCCTTATCCTGCATTTCAATAAGAAGCCTAGAAGCAATATGTCCCCTATTGGACTTGCTAAAACCATGAATCAACTGCCTGTAAGTAGCTACTGTAGCAACTCTATTCCTTCTGTTAAATTCCCCGTGCATCACATAACCATCTTCAAACCTCCTAGCCCTGCACAACGCTGATATGACTCTTTCGTAAGTGGAATCACTGAGCCTAAAATTCTTTGATAGAGCAAGAAGAACCAATTCCATCACCATGTCAAGCTTCCCTTGTCTACACAAAGCATCAGCAAGTACAGAAAATGCTCTTGTACCAGGGAAATAACCTTGTTTAATAGAATTCTTCAGTAGAGAATAAGCTTCACCAGAGGACCCTACTCCACATAGAGAATTGATAAGATAATTATACGCCATGGTATTAGGCGAGAATCCAAACTCCAACTTCGACTTGTACAACTTATGTGCAACCTCTACCATTCCAACCTTGCAAAAGAAACACAATGCAGCGTTCATGGTGACGGTGTTAGCAGATATCTGATTCTCCTTCATCTCAATCAGCAAATCACAAGCATCCTCAAGACGGTTATCCTTCAAAAGCCTGAAAAGCAATAAGTTACACCAAAAAATGTCTGGAACATACCCTTCTAAGGACTTCTTGCTCTTCATAAACTTGGAAGCTGCATCGATCTCTCCAGCATGAACAAGGTTCTTCAACCAAATCCCATAAGCAGACTCCATTGGCACCAACTCCAACTTGCTAATTTCCTCAATCAACTCCCCGGCCTTGACAAACAAACCATTTTGACAAAACCCATCAACAAGAACACTCAAAGCATGTGCATATCCAAACATTTCACCTCTTCTACACTTGTCAACCTTACCCTTATTGACCAGCCCACGAAAATACGCCTCCGCCTCATCCAACAATTTCTGCTTACATAAATACTTAATCTTCAAAACCCGGGTCACCCCACCCTCAAAACCCCTCAACGAAATCTGCTTAAAGATAACCTCAAAACCCTCAAGAAAACCCCCTTCAATCAAAGAATTGAGAAGCACATGATAAGAGAAAGAATCCAAATCAAGACCTTGAAAGCGCATTCTACCAAGCATTTGGAGTGCAACAACAGGCTTGCCCGCAACAGCATAACCCATCACCAAAACGGTCTGAAATCTCATATTATGATGAACATAAACATCTCCTGTCCCCTTACAGACCTCTAAGAAATCAAGCATCACACTCATCCCTTTCGATTCTGTCAAGGTCTTAAAAAAAGCATGAAAAGTAACACGAGTATGAAAGAAACCACCTTTATGACCAGCCCAATCAAAGAATTTAACACAAGAATAAATTTCGTTTCTATTTTTACCATAAGCAAGCACATCCAACACAAATGACTCATTCAAAGGAAGACGCAATTGCGAAAGAGCAAGCCCAAGAGCTTCTTTGTCTTCACCATGTTTCTGAATTGTGACAAAAATTCGATTCAACAACTCGTTGTTTCCTTTCTTGAACCATTCTTTGAAGGATGTGGCTATGTCCTTTGCACTTGTGACTCTATCACGAGTCCCTCCTCCTCTTGCTGCTGCTGCTGCAGCGGTTGAGTAATCATAGTAAAAGCAACAGTACAAGGATGGGGACGATGGGGATATGGTGGAGATAAGAGGGTTGGTGTTCTTTAAGTTGAAGAGAAAAAGGGAAGAGAGGAAAACCCTTGAAGATTTTGCTGCTTGTTTGGGTGCTAGCATTTCTTTTTGGATTTGCCCTTCGCCTTCCTTCTCTTCCTTCCAACACCCACAACTCTTCCCAGCTTCAAGTCTTCGACCTGTTCGGTTTCGTTTATTAGCGAGCAAACCTCAAAACATACCCCCAAGCTATTTTCCTAGAATCAATTTTGTCACCAAGTAGGCTTTTTTTTGTGTCAATCTTACGCTCAAACTCCGAGACAAGAATAGATACCGACTCAAACTACCTGAAGGGGTAGGAAATTATTAGATTCAATCGAACTCGAGTAAAGCCCGAAGGTTAAAAAGATTGGTTTTTAGGTTGAGTATAGCTACTAGTTTGTCTTATCGGAACCTGAATTAAATATATAACCTTAAAGTCACATATATACTAAGCTAATTATGTACAAAATGATTCAAAATTATAGTATTTGAATTCGGATTTCGGGTTCAATTCGGTTATGAATATTTAATGGGTACCCAAAAATAAACCATGACAGGTTCAAGGGTACAAAATTCATACATGTTCGGATCGAAATTGGATATTTCTTACAGATTCATATTTGATATGAATAATACAAAACTTGATCCAACAACCAGCCGAATCAACTTAGAAAAAAGACATGCTTTTCTATTTTTGCATTAGGCAGCTGACGAGTTGTCAATTTTGTTCTTAATTTAATTTATACACGATACTACTACTTTTTTGTTTTCCGCACCCAATTGAAAAGGTTCTTAAGAACGACAGATACTTGCATGAGTTAGAAAAAGAAAGAGCAGGCACCCTCCTAATCGGCGAAAAATAAATCCGTAGAAGAGGTTTTCTAAAAGCAAGACCTACAAGCACAGATACTAACAAGCTCACCACATCATCGAGACTCCTCGGCAGTACATTGCCTAAGCAGCAGTCCAGTATCTTGGCTACTGGATCAGTTTGTGCAAACGCCTATAGAGTAAGGTTACAAGGCAGAAGGAAAAAAAAAAAAAAAAACAATGTAACTGTAGCATCTAATGTGATGTAACTCTAATCTAATCATCGATCTCAACGCTTCCATCCTTGAGATGCAAGTGCTTTTCCCTCTTCTGGAACTCTGTCAAGCCCTTCCCACTTCCAGTCACACCAACCTTGCCATTGGGATCATCAGGAGATTTGAAAATGCTCTCTCTCTTGCGCCCTGAGAAGAAACCAACCTGAAAGAATAAACGAAAAGGGCATCTTATAAGTGCAGATGGTATAGTAGAAAGCGAATTCTAAGAGTTACTTTTGTGATGTTTAGTCCCCCAGGGAAGAACCTGATGATAAGAATTTAGAATTAAACCTTGAAAATCCAGAGGTTCAATCCCATTGGGAGAGGGAAGTGGGGGGTTAAAGGGATGGGGAAAGGCTGCCCTTTTATGTAGCTTGCAGTTTCCCAAGTATCAAATTACTACAAACATGGGCGTTCTCCATTTTGCAAGTATTTACCTTCTTAGTCTTGCCTTTAGTTGTCTGGAACTGCTGCCATGCATTCTGTCGCTTATTCTGTGCGACTTCAAGTTGCTCAAAACGCATCTTTGACTTGAAAGAATGTATCTTCTTACGCTTGGCAGCTTTCTGTAGAAAAAACAAAAATTAAATCAAAACGCTTGTGGAGGAAAAGCAATAGCATAGCAAAAACTTTGAGTTGGAAGAGGAATAAGAGATAGAGAAATGTCATATAAACCATTTTGCTTAGGAAAAAACTATCAATACACCAACCCATGTTGCACACGAAAGCGCAAGTTCCAGAAAAGCTAATCCTTGAAGGCTCAAATTAGAGACAGAAAGTATTCACTGGTGGCCCAGACATAGGTAACATTTTGAATCCAGCCAAGCCAGAACCAGGTATCCTCATTCATTTTTAAATGAAACTAACCAACACGGAAAGCAACTAAGGATTTCCGAATGAGAAAAATGAGATTAATCAATGCCATTTTATTGCTACAGACACCAGTAACATGCATGCATTGTAAAAGTAGTATATGTAAGCACTACTTACCACATCCTCGGAGTCGTCAGGTTCTATCCGAAGCTTTGCTGGTAAACTTCGTGATTGAAAGTCAACAGAAGCAGCTTGGGCAATCTTTCTTTTGATAGCTTGTTTTGTAGCTTCAGCAACTTTTTCTGCTTCCAGTAAGGCATTGAATTCAACTGGCCTTACATTGTCAGGGTCCACCTGGGTTTAGCAACAGTCAGTCATGATCCACAATCCAATTAAGAAAAAAAAACAGAGAGACATCATAATTGAACGTGTAGGATGAGGCAAGCAAGGCACAAGAATGAATAAGTAAAATACATAGCAAAGAGAAAACAATCATGTTATAGTATGAAATGAGCCCACTGTTATGACAGAATAGTGAGATGGTTGCTTTTGTTCAAAATAACTACCAGAAAATAGTTAAGAAGAAAGAAAAAACAAGTGAATATTCTACAACTTTTCAAGATTTGAGAGTAAAGATAGATGCAATATGGCTACAAGCCTAGATCAGAAGGAGATGCATGCACAAAGTTATAGCCATGATGATGATGATGATGAATTTGAAAATTTTGAAAATGGGGCCACAGCAACCATACCTCTTCCCTGTTTCCCCATCCATCAAAGGTTACATAATATCCATTAGGAGTAAGATCCTCAACTGTTGCATCATACCTGACCATTTAACTAATCAAACACAGCAAAGATAAAAGACAAAACAAATGAAAAATACGCAGAATGATAATTTTTGGAATCTCTTTGAGCTTATCACATACCATTCCCCATCTTCACTCCAAACAGCTTGAACTTTAGAGCCGATGGGGAACTTCTCATGTTGATCAGTCTCCTGTTTAGGGGAAAAGGAGGAGTTGTGTCAATGCCTCACATATATCCGTAAGATATCTGTAACTGTGTAATACTTAAATATGGTATTTATATATACTTTTTTCCCTCCATTCTAAAGCACAGCCTCCCTGCACAAAAGCATAGAACAAGTTTCCCAACAAATGCAAAATGAAAGCAAAGAAGTGTAATTTACTGTTCTATTCACCTGAGGTTCAGCGTAACCAGGAGATGCGCTAGCTCCTGTTCCAAGATGTGATCCAGAAACCTCATTCTGCTTTGCAGTTTCAAGGAGTTCTTCTGTCAGAGCAATGACCTGCATCTTGACTATGTTAGCCAAGTCTAATAATATACAAAAGAAATCTATAACATCACAATACATAAATGGCTATCTTCATTAAAATTCAAACTTAATATCTCAGTGTGAACATCACAAATCAGGTGACGAAGGGAAGCAGGCTGGCCATCACGACACATAGCACACCTGCAAATGAACCAAGATAGAAGTGATGGGCATCTTGATGAAGTTCTAAGCTTTTAGAAAGAACTCCACACAGTTCCAATTTCCGGAGTGTCTGAACTAGAGTTAGCACAAAAACCACCTCACCTTTTTAACACTGAAATGAAAACAAATCTCCTCGAGAGCCATTAGCAGCTAATAACTGTTGCTTGTTTTTAGCAACATGTTGATTCCTTCAAGAGAGATGCGGTAAAGACAAAGAAAGAAAGGTAGCTGCATCAAAAACCTAGACGCTCAAATAGTAACACCTGCCTAGACACCTAAATATTAACACCATCAACTGGTTTGTGACCCACAGTGACAGAAAAAGTTGTCCATTTTCCTCAAGACAACTATTCAAACCGTAACTACAGTACACAACGCAAAATGGGAAGATAAAACCATATAAACATTGTGCAATCATTTCCAAGGAAAACCTGCAAGAAAAGAGAGAACCAAGTACAAACAAGCAATCATAATAAAAGATCACCTCAAGAAGCTCCTTCTCCATGTCTACATATTCAGAGTTTTCAGGATCATCAACCAAAAGCTGTCTGACCTGGTCCACAAGCACAAGAGAGGTCATAACACATAAGATGCAGCAACACATGGAGACAAACCAAGAGAAAAACACTGGTGCTAACTTAGCAGATAATACAGCAAATGTCCAAACAGAAAATTATAATTCTATGATACAGATTACTCGCCTTTTATATTAGATTGTGATGGCAGAAAGTCCACTAAAACACAACACTTCTTGACACTATCAAAACCGTCTAATCACATGATCATAATAAGAAGCAGGCATTTATTAAGGGATATACATGTATATCATCAGAAATTAAGCTATATAACCAATATAAATCATGAAAAGAAAACCCATCTCTTTATCTACAGCGCAAACCCCTGTTATTTTATAACTGTTACATCACATGATTTTGAAATTCAATCCGGCTATCACTTAGGGTAATAATAATCAACATTGAAATCAGACCCATAAAAAGGCATCAAGAGTATAATACTAACCAAGAGAAACCCTTAATTCCATAAAAACGAAAGAAAGAAAAAAAGAGGAAACAAAAACCTTAATTCGATATAAAAATTCATTACGAACCAAGATTAAATGCAAAAAAAAAAAAAATCTCAAAATTCAATCAAACTTCCAAGAGAATAATAACCTAAACTATGATTTAAACCTCAAAATAACTTTAACTAACCCCAAATTGACAAATGAAACAAAAAATAAATCCCTAATTCGAGGAACCCAATTCACAATAATCTCGAAAATAAAGAAACAATAAAAAAGGTACCTGGTGAAGCTGTTCTTTGTAAGTGGAGAGATTAGAAGCGAGCTCCTCTATGCTTACTTCTTCTCCTTCCATTTTTATTTTTATTTTATTTCAATTTGATTTTATTTATTATTAGGGTTTCGTTTTTATTATTTTGATTGAGAGAGAGCGAGAGAATATTTTGACTGAGAAAGAAAACACAGGCACGAACCTACAGAGGAGTACTTGACGACTATAGATATATCTTTGCTTTTTTCAGTTGTAAGTCCCGCACCGCCTCACGGCCAGGATAAATAAATAAATAGCTGACACCATTAAAAAAAACAAAATTGAGTTAACTCATTAATCAATTAAATTAAATTAATTTTAAATTTATGGTTTTTTATTAAAATAATATTATTTTAATTTTTGAACAATAATTAATTAATTCTTTCAATTTATAACCTAAACTTTACGCAGTGTAAGCATTCAATTGTTTGCATAAAAGCCTCGCTATTTTTTTGCTTTTTATTTTCGGAGGACTAGTTTGCTACTAGAATTAAGACGATGTTTGTTTTTGAAAAGTGATTTTAAAAATATTATTTTTTAAATTTATTTTGTTTATTTATTATTAAAAAAATTAATCAATAAAAAATACTTTCCGATCAAAGAAAAATTTAGTTTGGTTTTTAGAAAAGTATTTTTTAAAAAATTTAGTTTGGTTTTCAGAAAAGTGTTTTTTGAAAAATTTGAGCAAAAAACACTTTACAAAAATTATGAAAAATTTAAAAATATCATATTATTTACTGATTATATCAAATTTGATACTCAAACTTTTGATTGCTATATATATTTTGTTTTGAATATTTATTTTTTGATTTCATCTTTTAAAATTTAATTTTTATATTAACTTTGACCTTCATTTTTATAATTGTTATTTGCTTTTCTCTTATTATTTTTTTATTAAAAATTTTTATCTATCAAATTTGATCCTTATTTTTTTATTGTTAATTATTTTATGTGAAATAATTTATAAAATATTAATTATTATTATTTTAATTTTTTCATCTTTTTTTTTTTAGATTTGATCTCTATTATATTTTTTTTTCAATTTCATTCTCATTTAACTTTTTAATTTGTAAGATTTGTTCTTCGTTATTTTAATAAACTTGAGAAAAATAAAATATTAATAAATTATTTTTCAGCTCATTTTCTATGACATAACTAAACATTGAAAAATATTTTCCAACTTATTTTTTATTACACTACCAAACATCAAAAAATAATTCACTTTTCTGGATTTTACTTTTTTAAAATTTACTTTCCAAAAAAAACTACTTTCCAGCAAATAAATGAGATCTAATGCTAAGATTTTACAATACTAGGAAATCTTAATTATAAAATGTTTTTACCGTTATTATTTTTAATTGAATTCTTGTAATAAAATTGTGTAATTTTTTTTTTTGATAAATCAACAAGAACTAAGAATTTAAATTGGAGCGAAATGTAGATAATATATATATATATATATATATATATATATATATATATTAAAAGAATTAGTTTAATTCATTTCGAACAATAAATACCAAATCATATTATTTAGTAAATGAATGGGCTGGGATTGGATGTGTAATATTAAATACGTCCTAGCTTAAAAAATACAATCCAATTTGTTAATACCTACAAGCATTAGGATCCAATGGTTATAAAAAGAAAATTAGGACTTAAATTAAGCACTTTAAGTTTACGAGCATCCAATTCGATATCATTCTCAGGTAAATACAACAGAAATAATGCAACTGAAGATAATTATATATTTTCTTAACACAATGTTTTAATAAAATTATCAAAATTATTACACAGGTTGAATGTTATATATTTACAATACTATAAAATTTTATTTTATTATTAATATTAACATATTAAAACGATTTAAAAATATTTAAAAAAATTATTTTAAACAAAAAAAAAATCAAACAGCTTTGCCGAACAGGCCTAAACATGTAGAATCAATTATTCAAGTAAAAATTCATTTGCTCAAACGAAGACTGGCCAGGCAAAAACATCCAAGTCTCCAATCCAAATATTGAGGTCAGATTCTATGAACCATATCACTTACATAGTACAACCAATTGTGTGCTCGTTGGCTTCAAATGGGAAAAGCAATATTTCCATTTTCTATGCTCACAATTGGGCAACTTTTCAAGGTGAGAGTGAAGTAATTGGAAACCCTATACACGAAAACAGAAATTCTAAAAATGTTTTTTAGTATGCCGGGGACACGAAAATGGGACTTCACATAATCCTACCAAAACCTAGGATTGGTAACCTCCATTATACATCCAACTCTGGCTATAACTTTTTCACCATTTTCTTTTTACCCCAAAAGAGCTTGGACTGCAGCCGCAGTCATCAAATATTTTCTCACCCCCTAACAAGAACTTCAGAACGATGACTGGATAGCATGGAATCAGCATGTTCATCATTCATTTCGGATGGAATAATACTTGTCCCAGAGGGTTGGAGATTTTGAAATTTCACTCATAAGGTTTTTGAATTTAAGGCTGCAATCTCCTCCACTGCAAAATAAGAAAGCAACAATCAAGCACCAGCAGAAGCGGAAGTATTCCATTCATTCAGCTCATGTCGTGTTTCTGTTGTGCAGTTAGAAATAAAAATCCGAAACAATTTTTATCCAATCAGAGTAGAAATGCGTCTAACGTGTTTTCTAACTACAGATGAAAGCCATGCTGAAGCATTAAAGTCATACCATGGCACAATAAGGGAAGTTATCTACAATTTTGGCAGAAGAGCAAACAGCTTCAATTTAAACAGTATAAAATCCACAAACCTTAAACGATTCAAGGATGCAATTGCTCGAAGAGCACTGCGAATCATGTCTTCATTACGATCCACTTCTTGCTTTACAGCAACTTGCTTAGGCTTAAAATTGATAGTTTTTTGGAGGGGGTCCACCAATGAGTCCAACACTGCAGTTCACAATTAAGAGATCAGAAAATTTGTAGCACAGAGAAACCATTAGACTAAAGTAGGTTGATTAACTCACTGACCTGCCAATACAGCAGATGGACACTTATCTGCCAGCTTTGTGAGAATAAGATGGCAAGGCATTTTAACATCATAATGATCTGGAACATCCAAAATAGTCAAGTCAGCCAACAGTTGATAAAATTAACGATAACCATCATGTATACTCCAATCTTCACAGACGTCATTAGCTAACTAGATCTAATTATTGATATTGAATAATCATTTGAAATTAATCTCACTATCATACAGAAAACCAATGAAACAAGTAGTCTTAGTGAAATTTAGATAGTTAAGAGAATAAAGAAATTAGAATTCTTCTCACAAATAGTCTTTTTGAAAAATAAGATTCATATATGTACATGGATTTTATCCCTCAGTGATGATGCAAATTGAATGGTTTCTTGTCCTAGTTAGAAAAAAACCAAACATGTTTGAAATGTTGTAACCCAACGACGCAGATAAAGAAAGAAATTTAGTAATTAATTTCATTTATCTCTTAATTCTGAAAATTTTAGTTTTTCTAAAAAGATGAAAATAGGAAAATGAAATCATAACAAAGGAAAACTCCAGATTAATACTATTATTTATAGATAAATTTAATCCTGAACAGAATTAAAGATTGCTAAGATAGATTGAATCTTATATAAATAGGTTTTAAGAAAAAATGAAGGAAAGAAAACAAATCAGGCTTGAGAAATAAATTAATATAATTCTTAATTTCCTTATATTTCTTTTGTTTGGTTGCATCACTTTTCATGCATAAAACCAAACCAAATGAATCACAAAATTAAAATAACCATACAAAAACTAAGTGGGCTTAGGGAGGAGGGTATGGAACACGAACCATCCAAGCCTGATTTGAGGTAAGGAACAATGAAAGATGAAGGGTTCACTTGATCAAGACAACTGTCCAGCAATGTGTCTACACATTCAAAAGCTGCTTTCCTCAACTCAAGGCCATCATCCACAATATGCTTGAAAGGCCCAAGATCTACTGTTCGTATCAATTCTTGCTGCAGCAAGCAGGAATTAAAAATCAGAAAATCTGACAGATATAATATGGGTGATTCATTCATTATAAAATAGCCAGTATGGTAAAAATCAGAAAATCTGACAATTTGAAAAAATAGAATCATTGTGAATGACAAGAATATTACTCACAAAATCTGATACAGAAAAATGGTTTTTAAAAAGAAGTTACAATCACAGCCATGGTGCTGCAGACAATCGCAGATGTTTCATAACTGTCACAACGATTTTGGAATTGTGGATGCAACTTGTTTGAAAACCAAATAATTTTGCATGTGGACAATCTATAATGCAAGCCTAAATATTGTAATGTACACAGCAGAAACGAAGAGATTTTTAACAATGTGCTGCAAAAACAATGACATAGCGGCCTTTTCAAGTCTAGCAGCTGAATTATTTTGCAATGTGACAGCGACAACATAATGTCATGTAGCAGCTGTATCAGAGCTGCCATTATTTGAAAACATGGTTGCAGAACTCGTAAAAGGCACAGCTCAATGGTTTTTTTTTTTTTTTTTTTTTTTTTTTGGGGGGGGGGGGGGTTGTCGTGGAAAGGAAACAACATCCACATACTGATACTCAATCATGGCAATGCAAAAGTACAAAAAATGATTTAAAGGAAAATTCCATCAGTTCAAGCCTTCCCCATGGTATCCTGCCCTAGCAACTGAGAATCCTTTCAGGTCAATTCACTTTTGCATCCCCTTATTCATTGTTTCCGGTCAATAGCAGTATATATATTGGCTCAAGCTTTAATTCACTTAAAACTTTTTTATTTTTTGGTGATCTTTCAATCAGGATTAATATAATCATATCATACATATATTGTTATAATAGCTTAAGCCACAAGGAATAAAACCACCAAAATTTTTTTAACGAGCATTATCTTGTAACTAAGCTCCTTGGAAAATATTTATAATAACTTGAATAGCAAAGCAGACCTAAAAACAAAATTTCCAGAAGTCAGGAGAATATATGCCCTTATTAGCTGATCTAAGTTCATCTCAATCAATCATCCTATGAAATCCACTGGAGTTGCTATTTTTCATGCATACAAGAATGCACAATCCTAGGCTCAATGCAAAATGAACCAATGATTGTGCTCCCACATGTGATGCCAGCATGGACATTATACAGACAGATTCCAATAACTAATTCAACATTTCATACAAAGACTAGCTAATACAAACTCTCAGCACTGCAATAAGCAAATTAGAAACACAAAGATTAAACACAAATAATAGTTATAATATTACTAAAGCATTGAAATCATGAGCAGTGCATGTGACCTCTCAGCACCATGCTAAAACAAATATGATGCAATGGGATAAAAAGATATCATTATAAAAGACAGGACAAGTTAAAAAGCTCAAGCAATAATCCACTATTTCCACTGTATTTAGACAAGCAGCGCATGAAACTCATCATTAGCTCAGAGAAGAACAAGTTTTCAATTACCTTAACAATTGTTTGATCATAGAGAAGTGGCAATAATTCAGGAAGGAGTCCCTTAATGAGGTTAGGTTTGTTGTGAGCAAATGTGCTCAAGGCCAAGATAGCTGCACGCCTGACATGCTGCAATGTCATATTGAAGAATAATCATTAGGTTCAAAACCATGCAGCCCACCAAAAGAGAACACTGCTTATTCATTAGAGCAATATATAATTGCAACTTACCCGGTCATGATCCTTGATAAGCATAAGAAAAGATGAGATTTCAGGGTATATAATCTCATCAATCTTCTCAGGTCGCTCAACTATTGAGTATTTTACAGCAATTACTACTGTTGCTCTGGTGAAGGCAGCTGGACTCGTTGTTCTCACCTATAAAGAATTTAGAGCACAAGTAAAACACAAGCCTTTGGAGCCATAAAAGCTAAGAACAAACTTAAATGAAACCCAGAATGCTATTTGATGTGTTAGATACCTTAAGCGCAGGAACAAGCTTTGCAGGTTCAACGAGTGCAATTTTACCGAGGCACTCAGCTACAACATTCCGGACGCCCTCTTCGTCACTTTCACAGTGATTAAATAGTAATTTAAGTATCTTCTCAACAATGGAATCCTGGAACTCTGCTTTATCTACCGACTGTCTTACTATAACCTGCATATTCAGGAGGTTAGAAAAGGAGACATGGTTTGAGGAAATAACCTTCAGTTTGATATATATATATATATATATATATATATATATATATATATATATAAAACATACCTCCTTCAGAGAATGAAGCAGGAGATACTGTTTCTTCTGTTGATTATCAATCTGGTCCAAGATAAATGGTAGGTACTTGGAAAGATTACTGACAGCAATATTGCCAAGAGCATAAGAAGCAGCAGACTTTATCTCTTCGAAAGGGGATTGGAATGACTCGATAATAATGGTTTCTATATTTGCATGCAAGCTCAGATCTTTCCTTCTCCCAATTTCTCCCAGGCATAACAGTGCAAGGTGCTGCTTAGCCTGAAAAACAGTTACAAAATGCAGAATTCAGATATTTTTATAGAGAAGGGTATCATCAATCCAAAGAGCACGTTACTTGATAGAAAATTTTGATAGTGGCAAATTTACTGAATTGGTGCTGCTGTCATCTTTAAGAATCTCAGTAAGCATGTCCACAGTAGATGAACATTTTAGATCGCCTGCAGCAAGGCAGAGAACAGCCACACATTGGGCTATTGAATGCAAAGCCTTTTTTGCAACACCTCCTGACTGTGGAGCTGGCTTGGCACTTGAAAGGAGCGAGTCCAGTAAAGTGTCGAAACTTGTATTTGCAGAATAGACTAAAGCAGCAAAAAAGTTTCGTAAAGCCTGAAATATCAAGCAGACAAAGTTTAAAACCAAGCATTAATTTGGACCAGATGTAATCTTTGGTATCGGAAGAGAGTGTTACCAACAGGGCTTGACCCTGTAGCAATGGGCTTTTAATTAATGTTAGTGCCTGAGGAAGAACTTTATTTCTAACAGCCAAACCAACATTCGGGCTTGATTTCCTGTCAGTCATTAAGGTGCAGCAAAGTTCCAGAGCAAGAGCTGCCATGTGCAAATCTGAATCACTGGCACACAGGCAAAACCAAGAGAATTAGCATTTCGAATGTAATCACAGTCAATAACCATTCCACGCTCCAAGAACCCACAAAAGCATAGCGTCAAAGGTGTGCAAAACCTTATCAGAGTAGAAAGTTCCACGATAATAACTTCATAAGCAGATGAACCAATTTGGTCACCATATGCTACAATTAGATAATTCAGTGTCCCCAAAGTTGCCTGCCTTAAAGCTCGATTAGCCTATGTTTCAAAACAATAATGCAGAGTTCAGAATTTATACACATACTCAAATGCACATCAGCCTATCTACAAATCATGAATCCAACATATTAGTGTGTGTGTATTTTTAAGTAAGCAAACTTTCATACCTTCCGAAGGAATGCAGTCAGCTCTGCAATGACATTCTCCAGGACACATGACAGATCAATCTGAAGAGGAGAAGTCGCAATTACAGCAAAAGCCTGGATTCAGAAATTCAAAATGGCTTGAGTACTTGTGCATCATTGTGATCAAGAAAACACATTATAACTTCAGATGAGAAGGCCTAACTAAATTGTCACCACGACACCCATGACTGGTGCAAAAAAAACCATGGAATATAAACAATCATATAGCAATCTATGCAATACTGACCTTCACAGCAGTAAGTCGTGTTATCTCATTCCCCATTCGATCAACAAGTACAGGGAGGCACACAGGTAATTCTGTTTTGAGATTATCGCCAAATGTCGAAATGACAAGCCCCATGCAAGATATTGCACACTCCTTAACCTCCTGGATAAGAAGAAATTTGCCGCTTTAGAAAAGAATACAGAAAGGTTAAAAGGATTCTCAGTATGAGACAAGGCTGCAGAATCAACTCTACTGACCTGGTCTTGATCTTGGTTTGTCAAGCGTGACATTATGGCATTATATATTGGACGAACATAAGGTTTGAAGTCAAAACCAAAGCCCTACATCAGAACAACAATTAAGTTATCAGAAATGGACTTTCGTAAAAAAAAAATAGTAATCAGAAACGGTCAAACAAAATCTTGAAAAACATCAAAGTTAAAAAATAAATATCTAACCTGGATATCGGGACGGACAACACGAACAAGCTCCCCACATACTCTTAAGGCCTCTGCTGTGACCTTGTAGTATCTCTCACCAACAGCAGATAAAACAGGACTAGAAAGGGCCTGCAATTACAAGCAATATAAATAACAGTAATCTTATTATTACTCACAAGTCATGATTGTTTTTCATTCATAGAGGCTGTTGTTGAAAATAATCAAACCACAAGAAAGTTTCCAATTCATAGCAATACAAATAGGAATGTATACAAAATTTGTACATGCATTCATAATGCAGACTAAGGGCAGCAATAAATAAGAGATCAAATTGGAAAATTTGCACACCTATAAAAAATGAAAAAACACTATTTCCATTAACTATTAAAACTCATCTTGAAGATGATGAGTTGTTACATCAATTCTGATCATGGTGTTGTTTTCAGGGGGACCGATCATTATCCCAACGAATCCTATTAAAAGAAAAGATCTTCACAATGTAGCATTGACCAGCAAAGTTTTTCCAGACTTTAAACAGTTAACAAAAAATCATATATCCTCAAGCCATAAAAGAGAGAATTCTTCAAAAAAAAAAAAAGGCTGAACATGTTATCTTTTGACATTTTAAGTTTATAGCCAATAGAACATTGCATAAGAGAAAAATGCTAGCAAAAAGATTAGAAATGAACTTAAGGATACTTGATTATTATAAGAGGTTTCAAATTTCCGAATAAAACTATTAATTACCTTGATATAAGGGTGGAAAACAGGAGGTGAATGTGAAGCAAGTACCAATCTTGTAAAAGTAAGAGCCTCAATCTTCAAATTTGAGGTCGAAGATTTGTCCTGAGGAATGTTGTACAGGAAAAATTGCACCGATTAAAGATAGACAATGTGAAAGGGAAAATCAAGCACCAGTGATACACATCTGACTCAATGAATATTCACTTACATTTAATGCCTTCTCGATTCCTGGAATAAGTGACCCAATCTGTTCTGAAAGGCAATCTGGCAAGACAACCACAAGTTCTCTCAACACTGAAAATGCCCCAACCTGTAGGCAGACAAAGGTAATACATTTTATTTATTTTCTGTAAGGTGTGGGTACAATTCATCTAAGAGATGGCATACAATTTTTTGAGCATGCAACCCTTAATCCATGACATGTATCAGCTCTTACCTTAGTCTTGATGGATTTCTCACGCAGTTGCCTATTTATAGATTTGACAATCTTTGGCACTTCTTGCTTCAGTAACCATCTTGGGCTGCATAACATCAATGCTTGCAAAATTAGTAAACTGGGAGACCACACTCCTGAAACAATAAGCTAATTACAGACAAAGCAACTTTGTGGACACTATTTTATCATCTAATTCCAAATTATAGCCATTATGTAGGCCCATGAACCCAAGTTTTAACACTTGGCCAACTTGTTTTGCATTGTAGTTTACAACTTTCAGGAACTGTGATTTTGTCCATTTTGATGGTACAGAGTAACACCATTCATTAGGCTTATAAGAATAAAATAAAAAGAAAAAAGAAAACTAAATAAAGAATCTCATCCTCTAGGGGACTAACCCTGATAAACCAGTCTCAATGGAATAGTGGCAGAGAAGGGCTGTGGTTATCAGCACACCCATTAATGTCAATGACACTCCACTTGGTTTCTATACAAGCTCTTAAAGTTGATTTAAAAGCAATGACTCTGCCCTAAAAATGTTTCAAAACCAAGAAATTTACTCAAAAAAGAGAAGTGAAACACACAGTAAACAAAGAGAAAGAAAATACCTAGACATTTACCAGGAGAAATTCAAATAAATGATTTTAATATAAGGTAAATTTTCCATGCATAACAATACAGAAACTTGCCTTGATTCATTCATGTCAATCTTCCCTTTTGTAACGTTTCCAGTTTGACGTAGTAGCTCAATGAATGTATTGAAGACATCCATCTGAATCACAACAAACTCAGATGAGGATTCAGATGCAGTGCCCAAATTTCTCCAGTGAATTGATCAGGCCTTACCTTGACATTTTCTTCCCTTTCTTTAAATCTATCAATCAATTTAGGACAGGCCTGCACAAAAGAAAAACAGAAGCTTAACAAATTTTGTTTTTGATACCAGGATGTTGAGCAAGTTGGAATATAAAGAAGTCGAAAACCATTTTCTTTGATAAATCAAAGCATGCCATATCACATGAAAATAAAGAAGGAAAAAAACCATTCATGTCATCTGCCTAAAGGCTTAAATCCAAATTCAAACATAAACCAACCAACCAAAACTTTAGGCAGGTTCATACCAGACCACATTAAGAAATCACTTTACATGTGCCTCAATTATGGCAGCATACCTCCTCATACAGTTTTGCAAGAACTTCCGGACGAGAAACAATTAATGCCGCTAAGCATTTAGCGGCTGCCCTTCGAACTTTCCAGCTGACATCTTCATCATCTGTATATTCATTTTCACTCTCACTACAAACAACAACGGGATTGAAGAGATTAATAGCAAGTTCAGGAAGCATATTGATATGAATTACAAATATGCATTTTTTAAAAACATACTCATCCTCCTCCTCCTCATGACTCTCATCATCAGTATCTTCTTCCATGTTATCAGTAAAGTTTGGATCATAACTTAGGTACTCCAGAGCAAGATGAAGAATTTCATCACAGTAAGAATAAATGTCTCTGGGACATCTGAGCAGAAAACTTTCCAGTGCCTGCAGCAAAAATTTTGAGGATGCAACCGTAAGCCATGATCAAAGACAAGCAAATGATTAGAACTACAAGAGTAATAAAATGGATGGAGACATTTACAGCACCTGCAAGCCATATTCACGAAGCTCCTCATCATTCTCTGATGCACTTGTGCAGTAATTAATTAGCACGGGCACCGTGTCTCCAAGATGGGGTCCAAATCGATATCCCACAGCACGGCTTAAACACCAAAGCATCACACAATTTGTAAGCATAAAAAAGTGTTAGCTTGTTAGGATGAGCAGACAGTGGGACAGGTGTAATCTAAAGCTCAAAGAAGAAATTTTTCATTTCACACTTCGATACATTTAAAGTTCCAAGTCTACAAGTAGATACACATAAGCATGCCACAGTTCACACATTCAGACTACAAATCTTGTTATCAGACTGGCTCACATCTTGTAGTGCCAATGGTTTACCCTCAACAATACGAAGTTTGACCTGTCCTCCACAGTTATCAGAAAATTCTTTAATAGTGAACCCAGGAAAGTGAAAGCACCATATGGTAAATAGATACAGCATACCATTACCTCAAAGCACCAATCATTTGAATGTTTGTTCGGATCATCTCAGGTTTAGCACCCTTAGTTCTCAATTTCCGAACAACCTCAACTGTCACCTTCCCCAATAAATCATCTGACAAGCTTGAAGCAAGAGATGCTGAACATCAAAGAATAGTTTTAAGCCATATCAACAATCTTGAGGGAGGATGATTTTCACATCAAACTTATCAAAGTCGTAAATTAGCCAGAAATAAGGAAAAATCATAGAGACAGCAGGTTTGAAGGAATCTCCCATCTTAATTTGAAGTAAAAAGAACTTTGAATTTTTTTAATAAAAAACAACACCCACCCCTTCTCAAGTACATATCTGGTTTTAGGTGTCGCTACACAGCTGCTACCAAGTTACATGCATAAAAATCTCATTGTTACCCAGGAGTGAGGGAGGGAGGGAGAGATGAAAGAAGGGAAAGAGAGAGCAGAACACCTAATTTTAGCCATGCCTAATGGTTGAGGATGTGCCAAATTTCTGACTGCTCTGATATTTTGGTTAGGATCCAGGGCAAAAACCTTTCTGTTTCCCCCAAAGAGTGAATCAAGAATATCTACAATTAATTCAAAATAATGGTATTGCAAGGGAAATCGATGAAGAATATCAGTTCAGTCTTACCAATGCACGAAACTGTCCTCTTTCTAACGGTGGCTTGATTGGAATTCAATTGGGACAAAAGTGCATTTAAAAGCAACTCATGATCATTTGCCATCAAATTTCCAAATTTATGAAGAACATCACACAAAATATCAAGACATTCACATTTGATCTCCGTGCTCATTCCCTGTGGCAGAAAAGAATGCAAAAGGAAGTTATGGAGAAGAGGAGAAGAAACTTCCAGATGACAAGACCTTGACACATTGTATTTAGAACTCACCGGACTTGTTATTCCTTTTATCAACTGTGGAGATAGGGTGACAAGAATAGACTGAGCCAGAGATATTGCTGTGACTTCAGATGCAATAGTCTTCAAAGCAATGCTTGCGATGTCACGATGCTGATCCTTACCATGTAGCAATTTCTCACATAGTTTATTAGTCATCTCCACAACTCGAGCCTCGCTGACCTTCTTCACCAATGGAGCAAGACTGCAACACCACATTAATAAAAAAGCATAAAAATCAAGCTTGCAGCAACACTGATACTTAGCATCTCCTTCATCTTCTTTTCCCTCTTGTTGTTCACACTTGAAAGAGCGCATGTATACGGGGCATCCACAAGGCAACAACCATGCCAAGTTGAGTCCCTCAGAAGTTACAATGTCCATATTGCAAGAATGAAGAAAAAACAAGCCCCGCATCAAAACACGAGAAACAGGAAGCAAGAGTTCCAGCGGTAACTTTTTAACACTATTGACACAAAGAATCCATAATTTGTCCACATACAAGTTGGAATTTTAAATATCAACTCTTTGATGCTAAATCAGTATTGTCACATAAAGCACATATATACGAGAGTATGCACTACAATTTATGTAGTCTACACTCTAAAAGATATACAATACACAAGGACCAAAGTCTTAACATGTGGAAATATAATGACAGGAGTGAAATATCTCTCCTTGTATCTCTTCCAAATTTTGAGGAAACATTCCTGGAAAATTTTGGATGGATTTGGCCAACACCAAATACACAAATGTCATAATGTTTATAGCAATCAGAGCGAGAGAGATAGACATACCACTTCACAGCCAATCCAGAAACATCACCAGCTACATCATCAAGTTGCTGTAGAACAATATTTGACAACTTTATCTCCAAATCAGTATCAGCTTTAAATCCCTCCTTGTTTAACTCATTCAACAAATCAGATGTTGCCATGTATCTGTAATCTTTATCCTTACCCGTCATCTGCAAACAAAGCCAAGAAAACCAAACAATAAATACAATTAACTATCACCAGCTGAAACACCCGAATGAACCATCACAAAAAATCTCCAACACCATCTCCTACCAACACACAGTTCATCAACTGAAATCCCTGATAAAATAAAAACCATACCTTTTCCAGAATACCCGTCATTTGTAAATTCGCCATCTTTGCACGGCTATACGACCAAAAACACTCTTCTAAATAGAATCACACCCTAAGCACAACAATGAAAGCAAAAGATAAAGCAATTGCATAACCACACTACATAAAATTTCATTTGAAACAATACAAAAGATAATGTTTTAAGGCATTACAAGCACTATTTTTTCTTAAAAAACAATTAATCATACAATTTCTTGATTCAATAATCCAACATAATTTGAAACAAAAATTTAAAAAAAAAATACAAAATTAAAATATTGAAAGAGCAAAAAGGGAAAGTATCTAAAAGAAACAATGTAGCACACTAGTAAGCAAAACCCTAATCTAAGTTAAGCAGCCAAGAACCAATGTTTTGTTTTCCTCCAATATATTAAAAGCCGAAACCCTAAATAGTTAAGTGTGATCAGTGTGATGCGGTAAAAACCCAAGAAATCGAGAGGGACACTCCCACCCTGCACTGAAATAGAAAGCAAAGAACAAACAATAATCAATCAAAGCTCAAAACTTACCCAGTGAGAGAGCTTAGCAAAGAAGATTTTGATTTTGATTTTGATTTTGGAATTGATTTTTTTTTCTTTTTATCGGACTCGGCTGGCTGGCTCCTCCCTTTTCCAGTTGTGGGCTCAGAACCTCTCCATATACTGCACAGTCCACGGCCCAGAGGGAATTAGAGATTGTCTATTATTAATGTCAATTAATAATTATAAAATAAATAAAATAAAATAAAAAAATAATAGTCTTTTTATTAATTTTTATGAATAGTAAAAATACTAAAAATATCCTTTGAGACAAATAATATATGACTAGTCTGGGGTAGTTTTGGTTCTTCATTTTTAATGAACATTTAGGCCCTGTTTGTTTGCTGGAAAGTAATTTTTTTTGGGAAAATAAATTTCAAAAAAGTAATTATTTTTTTATGTTTGGTAGTGTAATGAAAAATAAGTTGGAAAATATTTTTCAGTGTTTGGTTATGTCATGGAAAATAAGCTGGAAAATAACTTATTAATGTTTTATTTTTTTCAAGTTTATTAAAATAATGAGGAACAAATCTTACAAATTAAAAAGTTGAGCGATAATGAAATTGAAAAAAATATAATTTCATAAATTATCTCAAATAAAATAAATAATAAAAATAAAAATAATAGAGATCAAATCTAAAAAAAAAAGATGAAGAAATTTAAATAATAATTGTATACAATTAGGCTTCGAAGTTCATCCAAAATTGCAGCTTGATTTTCTTATATGTTTAAAATCCTCCTCAACTTGATTTCTCCACATTACCAGCCTTTATTTTATTTTATTTGTATTTTGGAAGAAAAAAAAAAGTGAATTTGTGGAATAACCTTGAAATGGGTTATGACAGTTGTCCCTCTTTTTACAATGCTTACGCTAGAAAGTTTTGTAAAAGATTTTAGATAATAAGCTTTGTAAATAAAAAAAACAAAGAAAAGGGAGGGGAGAGAGAAAATAAATCCACTAGCGACAAACCATCAATACAATGCCTACACGTGTTATACTAGGAAAAAGAAAACGTTGTGGTGCATCCAATGACATGATACAAGGACAAATTTCAATACTAGAAGACATCGCACTTGTTACCTAAAGTGCACAAGCGCTTCTCATATGCAACAACTCTTTAAAATTTAACATTATTTTTTTGTTAAAAGACCACAATGCTCTCTTCAAAGCACCAAATAAAAAAAAAACTAACTTAAAGAAGAAAAAAATAACCCTTAACTCTATATATATATATATTGAAGGGCATTAAAGTAATCTAAGGCTGTTTACTGGAAAGTAGTTTCTGGGAAACCATTTTCCAAACTTTCTTGTGTTTGTTTGCCATTAGAAAAGTTGGTCAATAGAAAACACTTTCTAGTCAAAGGAAAATTTGGCTTGGTTTCCAAGAAAGTGTTTTCCTCGAAAATTTAGGCAGAAAACACTTTTCGAAAATTGTGAAAAAATTTGAAATGTCATATTATTTGTTGATTATATCAAGTTTGGTTCCAAACTTTTGATTGCTATATATATTTTGTTTTGAATATTTATTTTTCATAAAATCGAGCTATATATTTACACTATAAGATACAAATCTGGTATCTAAAAATACAATTTTCTCTGAAATATTTATTAAAAAAATAAAAATATCAAAGAAATCTCAAAACTTTTAAATTAATTTCCCCTTTTAAAGAAACAAAAAAATATGGTGTTTTCATGCATATAGTCACATCCTAAAAAGTTTTCCAATCATATTTTCATAAAAAACTAAAAAAATGCATCTTTTTCATATTTTAAAATGCAAAAAAATAGATAACTAGTTGATTAGTACTTAAAAGTGCATTTTTATCAAGGTTTTATATCATCATTTTACACTTAAAGTATCAATAACTCTTTAACTAAAGCATGTTTTATAATAACATACCTAATAATTAAGGTACTTTTAATTTATGGTAAATGTTCATCTTAAATGTAGGCCTATCACATAAATGAAAGGATTGATTGATGAGTTTAAGTATTGAAATTAAAAGGACAAAGAGAAGGCCAAACTTAAAAAAGAGATGTTGGTGCAGTCCAAACTGGAACACTGTTAGGTAATTGGGTCATATCTCGAGTTCTAGATGTCCAAATGACCTCAAATTTTAGTACAGATTTGGTAAGATATAGGCCTACAACTTTCATGTGGAGTTCAAGATCTAAAAAGGTTGTTTTCAAGTCCAAATTATAGCAACAATGGAGAAGTATGAATCTGTCCTGCAGCCCAGACACTGTTTAGTGTGTAGCCCATGTCTCGAGTTCTAGAAGTTCAAATGACCTCAATTTTTTTTTTCTGGAAAGTTAAGACAATTTCTTATAACTTTCATAGATATAAGTGGATCCAGTTCTGATGCTAGTAATGAAGTTTTATTTAAACAAGAAAATAAGGATTTTCACCAAGTCAAGAGTTGGCCACCCACTCAACAATTAGTCATCAAATCAATAGTTTCAAATTTTGGCTTATAAAAGGAGGCATTTGCCTGCATTTGGAGGCATGGTTGTTCAGATCAAGAACTTGTTCTTGCTCTCTCTCTTTATATTTTTTTGTAATTCTTAAGTTTTGCTTTAATTAATATCTTGTTTATGGTTTTCATTTCATTTCCTTTACTTAGTTAACTTGTATCTTATTTATGTTCTTATTTTGTTTATTTATGTTTCTCTTTTTTATTATGTTTAGCTAAGTTTATTATATCAAGGTGAAAAGGTTACACTAATGGTGTAAGAATAAGTATAGTGTAAACTCAAAATGAACCTTAATGTTTAATATTAGCATGTCTTATCTTTTTACCTTACTACTTCTTAATACTTTACTTGTTAAATGGTTAATCTAGATTTGTGTTGTATAACACTTGGTACAACAAATGCTTGACACTCTCATAGCCCAACCGTATAGTATTACCTCCACCTGTGCTATGAAAGGAACTTGATTTGTTGTTAACATAAGTTAGCATCATGAATTCCTAACAATATTTAAAAGTTTGGTGTTACTTAAATAAGATAATTAATATGATCATGTTAATAATTTATAATGAGCTATTAATGAATAATAAGAGTTTATACTATACTTGTTTGAAATACCATTAGTGGATCTTCTAACCTTGACATTTGTTTTTATTATTGTTTAATCCTTACATTAATCTTCCATCTCAAAGTTCTTATAACCATTCTTCTTTATTATTATTATTATTACTACTACTACCACCACCACCACTACTACTATTACTACTATTGTTGTTATTGTTGTTGTTGTATTATTGTTGTTTATAATTTATACAATTAATCTCCCTATGGTTCGACCCCGGTCTTGCCGGGTTATTTATTATTTTGAGACTCTTACACTTGGGAGAAGATATCAATCTTTTGGTCGTGTCAAGTTTTTGGAGCCGTTGCCGAGAAGGTAAATTCTTGTACAAATTATAGTATTTATTTTATTTTCTCTTTTCACTTTTCTTTTATCTAACTTTGTTTCTTTTGTTTTCTTCTTCCTTTTATTCTTTTTCTACACGTGCATGAGTGTTTGGTCACGTACATTAAGTGGTAGACTTTGTAGGGTATCCTCATCATTTTTAGAAAATATGACCGAAGAAAATAACCAGTCACTTTATAATGAGAATAATGAGAATAGCCGCGTTAGAACACTTAGAGACCACATGAATTCCACAAGAACAAGTGCACCCTCATGCATAGTTTTTCCTTATGATGCATCTCATTTTAATTTTAAGCCACGCATTATTCAACTTTTACCTTCTTTTCATGGCTCAGATTTAGAAAATCCATACTTGCATTTGAGAGAATTTGAAAAAATTTGTAACACCTATAATGACTTAAATTGTAGCATGAATACCATTAGATTAAAGCTTTTTCCTTTTTCATTAAAAGATAAAGCTAAAACATGGCTACAAAATATATATTGGTTCATATCAAGAATTTAAATTCAATAATTGATCATGCTTTATCATAACAAGGATAATAATCAACATTATATATTATTAAGAAGCATGATCCAATTCATATTAACAAATCAAATATTTATAATATTTCTCATGCATATGAAAAATTATCCACTCACCTGACTCAAAAGCAAACAGAAGTCAAAAGCAGACACTGAAGAAAATCCTACTGACGTCCTGCTGGTAGAATATCAGGATTATCTGAATATAAAGGAGACATATTCAAGAACGACTCAAAAGAATATTTAACCTATTTAATACACTTAATTAAGGGTCTATTTCATAACCTTATATGTTTTTAGACTAAACTAGTTATTTTCTCAAGAACCCAAAATTAAACGGTTTTTCTCGAAATCTAATCCATAATAAAAGAACTAATAAAATTGGTAATAATTCACTAAATAACCCTTAATTATTCATCAAACTAATATGAAAAAGCTAATATTACAGCTAGGGACAAATCTGCAATTTATCCAAATTTTTAGGGTCAAATTGTAATTTTTGTCAAATGGAGGACCAAACTAAAATTTATCATAAATCCATGAATATACTGAAATTCTAACCATAATTAATCCTCAATTCTGTCCAAAATATCTCATTATGCTCCGGGGACCATTCTGGAATTTAACCAAAATTTTAGGGTCAAATGGTAATTTTTGTTAAATTAGAGGACCAAATTGAAAGTGGTAAAATTTCATAACTATACAGTAATTCTGCCCATAATTCATATTTTATTCTGTTCAGAATCTCGGAATATGCTCCAGGGACCAATTTGTAATTTTTCAAAGTTTGGGGACTAAACCGTAATTTTCACAGATTGAGGGACCAAATTGAATTTTCATCATCTTCAACCTCCAACCCAGAATTTTAATAGAAAACCCACTGTTCTCTCCAAATTTCTAACATAAATTCACCATTCAAACAAAATCATAACTCAAAATCATCATCTTTCAATTCAATCTCTCAAAATCAACCAAATAATCAAATACCTACAACAATTAACCTTATAACCTTCAAATTAATTCATCAATAAACTCAAAACACAATCTTCAAAACCCTAACATTAATCAAAACAGAAATTTAAAGCTAAGAAAAAATATTTTATACACATTAAAGCATAATCTTACTCTTTTTACTTATTTCCTTCAACTCCTTTCTATATCCCTTCTAATTTCCCTCTTTTCTCTTCTTCTTCTTCTTTCTCACTTCACTCCTATCAATTCTCTCTTAAAGTTTCAGATCTATTTTTCCTTTTTTTCCCTATTTATATTTATTATATCTTTATTCAATTACTACAATACTCCTCATTTAATTATAGTTACTTCTAAACCATCAAGGGCTTGGTTGCCTTTTCCTATTCTTTAATTCAAAACATTATAAATACCCTTCATCATCTTCTCGGTATATACCAAGAAAATCTTTATGTAGGTGTTTATCAATTGATATATGGATGAAAAATTATATTAGTAAAGGTCATTATAATTTACTGATATAATTTTTTCATCGATAATTTTACTTATATTTGTTAATTTTTTAGTAGTAAAATACCTATCACGATATAAGCAAGGGAAGTGCTAAACATCCAACATTTATAGAAAGGATGCCTTTGATTACAGTGGGGGCTTCCCAATTTCAAAGGTACAGCCACTATGAGTGAGCTCGGAATACTTGGTATGAGCTTAGCTTGGAAAATGTTTCAATGATACTTCTTAGTTGAGAGTACGATTTGCCATTTTTCTTGTGTGGTTTGCACTTTGTAGCATTTGATGCATCAGAACTGTAATTCATTGCTTTGTGAATATTTAGTACATGAATTTTCAGAACTGCAGTTTACTTGTGAATTTACAAATATGATTCTTTCAAAAGAAAAAAAATGTTCTCCAAACCTTTAAACTATAAATATATATTTTAAAAAAAATTCCTTCAAAAAAGCACATCCCATCCAATTCCAGCAGGCTCAAAAGCATCTTTTGAAAGAAACAAGGTGGGAGGAAGAGGGAACGTGACTTCCGGATCTTTGAGATGTGGTGTGATAAAATTGGGAAACTTTTTAATTAATAAAAATTAATTGTATACACACTAAAATCTAATTATTTCAGGAAGTTCAATGTGTATGTACGTCTCCGATTTAACGGAATCAAAAAACATCTTTTGAGTGCAATTTGAAGGCCTTATTATTGAATTAGGCATACAAATCCTTCTAGTCAAATTTGACTCCAATTCTACGTTTAGATAAAAAATTTTAAGTTTTTCTGTCCGAATAGTTATTCTATGTAATTATATCTCTTTTTAGGCTTAGCTCTGTCCTACATCTCATTAACAATTGATAACTCCTTGTATTGATTGCTAAAAAAATGACTTTAGCAGACAATCATGACCACTTGATGCCTGCAATCAGAGTGGATGCTTATTTCCTGGGACGGAGCTGAAATTATATAATAGAAATGATTAAAACTCAAGATATAATTTATTATTAGAAAATTTATTTATTTAAAATAAAAATATATTATATTATCTTATATTTAAACACTAAAAATTTAAAATATTTTTATTAACTGCTTTAGGTGCGTGTGTAAAAATTATAAGAATCAACATTTACTTTATGCAAGAAACCACTTGCTGGGTTCTTCTATCACTCTCACAACTCATTCTTATCACGTACAGTATCCCATAAATTGTCTCTACTTTTATTTTTAGGAGTCTTAGAGTTTCATATTGACTATAAGCTTGAAAATGACTAGAGATGGGAGGTCAATTGTCTTTGTATTCAATATGTGATTCATACGAACAAAATTGTCCCATTCATGTCCTTTCACGATATAAATTTAGAGACAGGTAAAAGATGGGGATATGTAAAGATCTTCCTTCCATGTTTTATCATATTAAAAGTTGTACTTCTCGATATCATTTCTGCTATTAAAGGGTTTTGGAGTTATGCAACATTCATAACAAAGAGCTTTGCAATTTTGTCCAGAAATGTGTCCCAAAGTTCTCACGTTTTTGCTGGTTGCTTCCTTTCAGATTTATACACAGACCTATGGTGATGATTGTAAGTTCAATAAATTAATATTCCCCATTTACTACAAAGAGTCTTTGAGCCATGTGTCATGTAGGATGTAGCTTTTTATGCTAATCAGAATCAAGTGCTTAAGGGTGCTCTTAACTTTATAGATGAACTGCAGAATGAATATTCTGAATTGCCTGCACTTGGGCCAAAAATCACTCATTAAAGTTCGTGGCTAGATTAGATTTAGTAGAGATCTTTGCTAGCTTTAATGGATCCTCCATACTCCATGTAACTAGATGATTCTGACGGTGATTGAATCATGGAAATTTTTTATTGATCTGCCCCATTCCTGATGCAGTTACAGTAATGAGTATTCTCAAGGATGCCTGGGAAAACACACCACGTAATTGGGTGGGTGCAGATCCCTGTGGAGGCAAATGGGAAGGCATTTCATGTAACAATTCACGTGTGACTTCGATGTAAGTTATTGGCGGTTGTTCAGCTTCTAACGTTAATTAAGCCTCGTACCTTCTTCCTTCTCCAAGTTTCGAGATTAGCTGACTATTTTCAACTGCAGAACGTTGGCAGCTGTGGGATTGATGGGTGAGCTGTCTGGAGACATCTCCTCCTTATCAGAATTGGAGGTTCTGTAAGTCTTGAGTTTTGACTTCACATAATAAAAGATCCCGACTTATAAGTAGTGCTACGATACTATTTGGCTTTCCAGATGTCTAGACTGGGCTGCTCTAGCGTCCGGATCTCAAGGCATGAGGCACATATTGAGAAAAGGCCTCATTCCCAGAACTGCTTTCATCTTTTTTCTTGATATATGAATATAGTGATTGTTTTCCATTCCAAGGATTCCTTGCTCATTAACAGTGTCTGGTTATAGGGATCTATCGTACAACACGGGGTTGAACGGTAGCCTTCCACCATCAATTGTGAATTTGAAGAAGCTAAAAAACTTGTAAGGGAATAATATGATGTTAGTATTAACTGAAACCAATCCTCTAATTAACTGACAGAATTTTCTTTTCTACCATTCTAGAAAGTTGGCTGGTTGTAGTTTCTCTGGTCCTATCCCTGAGTTGATAGGGTCTCTTCGGCTGCTGGAGTCTCTGTGAGTGTTTTACTGTTTTCTTATGGACTAAACATGTTCTCTATTGGCAACCTTTACTGTTTTCTGAAACTCTCGATTGCTATTTCCCGCAGAGACCTGAATTCTAATAGATTCACTGGACAAATTCCACATTCAATTGGAAAACTTTCGAAACTCTTTTTGCTGGATCTATCTTATAATCTGCTCGATGGAGCCATCCCTGTCTCCAGTGGAAGTACACCTGGTCTTGATATGCTAGTTAATACAAAACACTTGTATGTCAAATTTCCTTGTATTTGTCCAGCTGATTTGTGCTCTCTTGCTTCGGCTTTATTGACATCTGTTTATGCTGGTCTGAAAATTATTCAGTCATCTAGGACAGAATCGGCTCTCAGGCACAATCCCGAAAGAGCTTTTCATATCAGACATGACTCTCATTCATGTGTAAGTTTGTATATGCTTTTCAGATCAGACATGAGATTGAAAGTTATGATTTTTTTTATCAGACTAGTCATTTGGTACTATCAGACCTTTTGTTACGCATGCGCTAGACTATCCACCTGAATACAATAAATCCATATCTGATCAATTTTAATAAAGGTTTACAATATTTCTATATAAATTACTTTTGTGCAGGCTTTTGCATGACAATAATCTCACGGGAAGCATTCCTTCTACCCTTGGACTTGTGCACACTTTGGAGGTTGTGTAAGTATCTACATGACAAACTGAAGTGATTAATCTATACTGATCTAGTTTGTATTGAATGTCTTCTCTTTGTTGCAGACGTTTTGAAGGGAACTCATTAACTGGACCTGTCCCTTCAAACCTCAACAATCTTACCTATGTGACCACGTTGTAAGTATACAGAAAACGACATTGCCAGTAAAGATATCACAATGGTTTGGCTAGTTTGTTATGTCTTTTGTGCGGATTTTCACTCGGTTAAGAGTGCTTTTTGCTGATAAATTTCAGGATTTTGTCCAACAATAAATTTACTGGGCCTGTTCCTAATCTCACTGGCATGGCTTATCTCATCTACTTGTAAGATTTTCATTCTGTTAGGTATCTCAGTATGAAATACAATTCGACTTTTCTCCAAATTCCTACTTTGACCAAAATCTTTTCTCCGGGGACCTGAGCAATAATAGTTTTGACGCTTCAGATTTTCCGTTGTCATTCTCAAACTTACAGGCTTTGAAAACACTGTACGTCTCCCTTACTCCCTCCTTTTCTCTCTGTCATCACACACACTCGACCAACTCAATGAAGCCTTGACTGTTTTCTTTCCACCATCCCACTTTGCAATTAGCCCTTAATATTTTGCTCAGGCATTATAATTGTCTCCATGTATATAGTAAGTGTTAATGAAGCAGTCATTGTTTTTTTGACAGAGACATTTTTGTCCATGGAACCTCTTATTGACTATGCATTCCTGTGTATAAAAGTTTACAATTTATGATTTTTCACGCTGTCAACATAGTGAAGCCTTCTTCTCTTCCTGTGAATAACAGAATGATGGAAAACACTGGACTTGAAGGTCAGATTCCTCCTACCCTCTTCGATCTTCCTGGTTTACAGACTTTGTGAGCATCCTTCCCCTTGTTTCTTTAGTACCGTAGCAGTCAACTTCATGGATATTGATAGATTCTTTCATCTCATGGAAACTGATGGATATCTAAATTCACAAATGGTTACAGGATTCTAAGGACCAACCAGCTCAATGGCATATTGGATATTGCAACAAGCTCTAGCAGCCAACTGAAAGTCATTGATATGCGAAACAATCGCATTTTATTCTATTCAGAAACACCAGAACGGAGGAATAACGTGGATGTAATGTAAGAGGCATTCTCCTCCTCCTTTTTTTGGATATTACAGAAAATCATCCCTTCAATACATATCAAACGTTAACGGCATTTTTCGTACAAAAGTTTTTATAGTATCTTCAAACTTTTGAGATGTCTCTGTATATAATTTTTTTTCCTTAATTTGTTCCACTTGACTGCTAAAATGTGACAACGATAGTAGTTGGAAAAGTTAAATCCTGAGGAGATGTGCTATACAACTTGCCTGCATAAGAGTGTTTGATGTGTTATATTTTGCAGACTTGTGGGCAACCCAGTTTGTGAGCCTCCAGAAGCAACAAAAAATTACTGCACAGTTCCTCAAGCCAATTCTTCGTATACGAGGCTACCAGATAAATGTGTTCCCCTCCACTGCATTTCAGATCAGATTTCCAGTCCCAATTGCGAATGCTCGTATCCATACAGGGGAGTACTAGTCTTCAAACCTCCATTTTTAGAGTCAAGAAACTCAACTTATTATGTACATCTGGAAGAAGAGTCTCTGATGCGTTCCTTCAAGTTCCATCAACTTCCTGTGGATTCAGTTAAAGTAAATTTTCCAGCGAAGGATTCGTTTGGGTATCTTGAGTCAAATTTATCTATGTTTCCGTCGGGCCAAAATCATTTTAACACAGCTACGATTTCTGATATTGGATTTGTGCTAACCCTTCAGACTTATGAGAATTCAGATATCTTTGGACCTACATATTTTAAGGGTTCTGCATATCCATACTTCGATGGTACTTACACATTTCATACACAAGTGAGAGATTGGCTTGCATTGTTCTTTCTTTCTTCTGATGACACATCCTCCTCCCTCCCTCCCTCCCTCCCTCTTTGTCATGCAGGAGAACCCACGGTATCAAAAGAGTTATCAAGCACTGGAAGGATCATTGGGGCTGCGGCTGGAGGAGCCTCTTTCCTGCTACTATTGCTTCTTGCGGGGGTATGTGCTTATCGTCAGAAGAAGAGAAGAGAAAGAGCAAGTGAACAGAAGAATCATTTTGGTACTTTAAGGTTCTAGTTTTTAGACCTGACATTTTCCCATTCATCATTGAAACTTGTGTTTATTTCTTTTTCTTCATTTTGCCAAATTGCAGCATACTTGGATTTAAAGAACAGTGACAGAGTTCCTCAGTTGAAGGGAGCCAGATGCTTCTCTTTCGATGAGATTACGAAGAGCACCACTAATTTCTCGGAAGCCACTCATATTGGATCAGGGGGTTACGGAATGGCAAGTCTCTCCCTCTTTTCCTGTCCTGCCTTGGTGGTTTCATTTGCATAAACAATGATTGTGGGTGTTGCTCGTTGCAATTTTCCTTCAAACTATCTAACTTCTGAGCTGGCATGGAATACCAAACCTTAAGAATGAGCATTTGAAAGTAACCTTTCAACATTTTTGTGTGCAGGTTTATAGAGGGATGCTTCCTACTGGACAACTGATTGCCATCAAACGATGTCGACAAGGATCGGTGCAAGGTGGGCTTGAATTCAACGCAGAGATAGATGTTTTATCGAGAGTTCATCATAAAAATGTTGTAAACCTTGTTGGGTTCTGCTTTGAGAGAGGTGAACAGATGCTAATTTATGAGTTCGTTCGCAATGGTAGTCTCAGGGACAGCCTATCAGGTATTGCACATGGAACCTTTCAATTTTCTTACAAGCATTGAGTTTTCCATGACAACCCTTTGGTGCCTTTCTTCCGAAAATAAACACGCGCGTTCTATAGTTATAGTAAGTCTATACAATTATATATCATCTTCTCATGTTAGCAGGTTCGAGCGGGATCTGGCTGGATTGGAGGAGGAGACTTAAAGTGGCTCTTGGTGCAGCAAGAGGTCTTGCCTACTTGCACGAGCTTGTCAACCCTCGTATTATCCACAGGGACGTAAAATCAGCTAACATATTACTGGATGAATGCTTAAATGCTAAAGTTGCTGATTTTGGTCTTTCCAAGCCTATGGACAATAGTGAGCTTATTCTTGCTAGCACTCAAGTTAAAGGGACAATGGTCAGTACCTCCAAAACTTGAAGAATTTAAGACTATCTAGTTTCATTATATGCAGGTCGTTTGCTGGTCTATGATTAAAGCCAATATCAAGGGTTACAATTGACAAGATTACTATTTTCTGCTTAGGGTTATATAGATCCAGAATATCAGAAGACCCTGCTCTTGACTGAGAAGAGTGATGTCTATGGCTTTGGAGTTGTGTTGCTGGAACTAGTAAGTGGAAAAAAGCCTTTAGAGCGAGGGAAGTACCTTGTAGCGGAGGTAAGTAGCTCATTGGATAGAAAAAAAGATCTATATAACCTTCATGAACTTCTTGACCCAAGCATTCGTTTAGACACGAAGCCGAGAGGTCTAGATAAGATGGTGGATCTGGCAATGAAATGTGTACAAGAGAAAGGAAGAGACAGGCCAACAATGCGTGAAGTGGTGAAAGAGATTGAGATTATCTTGCAACTTGCTGGTTTAAACCCCGATGCTGAAGCAGAATCCAGTTCAGCTAGTTTTGAGGAAGCAAGCCAGGACGAGTTTCCACCATCCTTGAAGGAAGAAGAGCTTTCATTATCTTAAGTCTAGAACCATGATGAGCATTGTTTAGCTGGGAAAGCTAAAAAGTTGCTTCAGTACTGGGTGTTACAATATTTTCTTGGGTTGTTTGCCGCGTGTGGTGCATCAGATTTGTAAGAGTCAACTACTTGTGAATATATAGTTATCAAAACATTTGTATTCTGGGTGAAAAAATCCTGTGTGCTCTTACATTAATTATGATAGAAATTAGACTTGTGCCAGTTGAACTTATTGATCTATTTCTCTTCATTCGATCCCTCACCTTAATCAGAGGAGAGTAAAATGATGAGCATTTTCTGCGTCCTGTATCTAATCTTTTATGTTGTGAATATTATTATTATCATCCAAAACTTTACCAAGCAGAGAGGAAAGGATAACGGAATTTAGTGTAAGTTATTGTTAGAGAATAATATAAATCATATCTTGGGACCTCATCTAACAGCGTAAGCTATTGGGTTGAGATGATTTTTTGACATGGTATCAGAGCCTTGATGACCAAGTGGTCACAAGTTCGAATCTCGTCATTCCTATTTATTTGATAAAATTAAGCACAAGGTAGTGTGGACCTGTGCAAGGTTCAAGCTCAAAAAGCTTTCACTTGAAGGGTGTGTTAGAGAATAATATAAATTCTTTCTCATATACGAGGGTTTGAGTTGTATCAGGAAATGAAAGAGTTCGTAAATGCAAAGCCTAAACTTGATATGAGAGTTTGAGCTACCAAGAATGAAAGAATCTGAGATCATAAAGGAATACTCATATAGGTTGCTTGGAATTGTTAACAGAATCAAGTTGCTGGGAACATCATTTACAGAGTCTAGAATTGTTGAAAAACTTCTGGTTACAATACCATAAAAATATGAAGCTTCAATTACTACATTGGAGAAGATGACAAAATCATATGGCCATGTAATTCTGATGGAAGCTTCTCATTTAAGTCCTGTTACACCCTAATTGATAGTACCTCTTTAGCTAATGATAGAGTTTTTAAAGTCAACGTCTAGATTAAAAGGGCCCCTCTGAAAGTTCAAGTGTTCCTTTAGTTGGCAGTTTAGGATAAAGTTAGTATAAGAGCTTTTCTCCATCACTAGAAAGTTTTGCCTACCACATAAGCTTCATATGTCTTTTGCAACTTAGATTTGAAAACTTCGAAGCACATTTGTATACACTGTAACTTTTCTAAGAGTGTTTGGATGAAAGTTTTGGATTGATGGGGTATCTAATGTTGTTTACCAAGCACACTAGACTCGCTGCTTCTGTAATGGCCTTGAATGGTGCAAGGTAAATTCCAAAGATTAGCTTGGAGACTGATCTCCAGTAGTATTACTTGGGGCATTTGGTTGTTGAGGAACAAAATTATTTTTGAGGAGAGAATTATAAGTTTGTTTGATTGTTTCTCCATCATCATTCATCGGGTTACTATTTGGTTACATACTCTGGATTCAAACTTCTCTTATACAAGAAATGACTTCTTAAGATCTTCTAATGGCATCAAATTATGTTGTTGTCGCACGTCACTTGCGCAACGTTTGTTGGCGATTTTCTTTTTATTTGCTTGATTTATTCTTGGAAGTCGCCACCTAGTATTTATTTAAGGGTTACTAGGAAACCCGAATGTATTGGTCTTGTTAGAGATTCATAGGTAAGGAATTGGTTGTGGTTAGGAAAGGTATTTGATTAATACTTAAAAGTGTATTTTTATCAAGGTTTTATATCATCATTTTGCACTTGTAGTATTAATAACTCTTTAACTAAATCATGTTTTATAATAGCATATCTAATAATATAAGATACCTTTAATTTATGGTAAATATTCATCTTAAATGCAGGCCTATCAGATAAATGAAAGGATTGATTGATGAGTTCAAGTATTGAAATTGAAAGGACAAAGAGAGGACCAAACTCAGAAAATAGATGTTGGTGCAGTTCAAATTGAAACACTGTTTGGTAATTGGGTCATATCTCGAGTTCTAGATGTCCAAATAATCTCAATTTTTGACACAGATTTTGTAAGACATAGGCCTGCAACTTTCATGTGGAGTCCAAGATTTAAAAAGACCGTTTTCAAGTCCAAATTATACTAACAATAGAGAAGTCTGAATCTGTCTTGTAGCTCAGACACTGTTCAGTAATTAGCTCATATCTCGAGTTTTAGAAGTTCAAAGGACCTCAATTTTTTTTCTTGGAAAGATAAGACAATTTCCTAGAACTTTCATGAGTACAACTGGTTCCAGTTCTGATGTTAGCAATGATGTTTTATTCAGACAAGAAGATAAGGATTTTTACAAAGTCAAGAGTTGGCCACCTACTCCACAATTAGTCAACAAATCAATAGTTTTAAATTTTAGCCTATAAAAGGAGGCATTTGCCATGCATTTAGGCATCTTGGTGTTCAGATCAATATCATGCTCTTGCTCTCTTTCTTTGTAGTTTGTAATGTTTAAGTTTTATTTTATGTTATATTAATCTCTTGTTTGTGCTTTTCATTTCCTTTCCTTTATTTGTATAATTATCTTCTTATCTTGTTTATTTATGTTTCTTTCTGTCATTATGTTTAGCTAAATCTATTATGTCAAGGTGAAAAGATTACACTAATGGTGTAAGAATAAGTATAGTATAAACTCAACATGGACTTTAATGCTTGATATTAACATGTTTTATATTTATTATCTTGCTCACTCTTAATACCTTGCTTGTTAAATGGTTAATCTAGATTTGTGTTGAAAAACCTTTGGTACAACAAATGCTTGACACTTTCATAACCCAACCGTATGGTATAACCTATACCTGTGCTATGAAAGGAACTTGATTTGTTGTTAACATAAGTTATCAACATGAAAACCTGATAATATTTACAAGTATTGGCATTACTCGAATAAGATAATTAATGCAATCATGTTAACAATTATAATCTGATTGGAACCTCCTTTGTGTGTGGTTTCCAGTTGAGTAATAAGAGTTTATACTATACTTATTTGAAATACCATTAGTGGATCCTCTAACCTTGACATTTATTTTTATTATTGTTTAATCCTTACATTAATCTTACATCTCGAAGCTCTCTTTATTATTACTATTACTATTATTAATATCAATACTACTACTACTACTACTACTATTATTGTTATTATTAGTATTCGTATTAGTATTACTATTATTACTATTACTATTACTACTAATTATTATTGTTGTTGTTGTTGTTGTTGTTGTTGTTGTGTTATTGTTATTTATAATTTATATAGTTAACCTTCCTGTGGTTCGACTCCGGTATTTCCAGGTTATTTATTACTTTGACACTCCTGTACTTGAGAAAAGACATCAATCTTTTGGTCGTGTCAAGTTTTTGGCACCGTTGCCGGGGAGGTAAATTCTTGTATAAATTATAATATTTAATTTATTTTCTCTTTTCACTTTTCATTTTATCTAACTTTTGTTTCCTTTGTTTTGTTTTGTTTCTTTTTCTTCTATTTTCTTTTCTTCCTTTTAATCTCTTCTTACACATGCATGAGAGTTTGGTCACGTACATTAAGTGGTCACTTTGTAGGGTATCCTCATCATTTTCAAAAAAATATGACCGAAGAAGATAATCAATCGCTTCATAATGAGAATAATGAGAATAACTGTATGAGAACACTTAGAGACCATATGAATCCCACAAGAACAAGTGCACCCTCATGCATAATTTTCCCTCCTGATGCATCCCATTTTAATTTTAAGTTAGGCATTATTCAACTTTTACCTTCTTTTCATGGCTTAGACCTAGAAAATTCATACTTGCATTTAAGGGAATTTGAGGAGGTTTGTAATACCTATAATGACTCAAATTATAGCATGAACACCATTAGATTAAAGCTTTTTTCTTTTTTATTAAAAGATAAAGCTAAAACATGGCTATAAAATTTGAGACCAGGATCTATTCGTGCTTGAGATGAAATGCAACAACAATTTTTAAAGAAGTTTTTTTCGTCTCACAGAACAAACTCTTTCAAAAGACAAATAATCACTTTCACTCAAAAGCCAACAGAAACATTTTACCAATGTTGGGATAGGTATCGAGACTTGCTTAATACTTGCCCTTATCATGGTTTTGAAACATGGAGATTGGTTTCACATTTTTATGAAGGGTTAACAAAGGCACTAGAATTGAAAAAGAGTGGTCAATTAAAATCTGTTCAAGACATTGTGTGTCAAATCTATGAAACAAATGAGCATGCAACCAATGACTGTCCAACTTTACCTTCTTTCAAGGAACGCTTCCATGAACAAGCCCATGCTTTAAACAGTTTCCAAAGGCCTATCATAACCTATACTCGTAAACTTATAACCCTGATTAGAGAAATCACCTCAATTTCAGTTGAAAGAGTGATAACAATAATGCATAAACTTCACAACCATCGTTTCAAGCACACCATAATTTTTAAAATTCTCATGGATATGCACCTCCTTATGCTCCACCTCCTAGAAAAAATCTTGAGGAAACATTACATGCATTCATTGAAAAGTAAGAGACAATCAACACTCAACTTGCTCAAAGCATGACAAATTTTAAAGATGCTCTTGCAAAATTCACATTTGCTCTCAGTTTTCAAGAGAAAGGTAAGTTTCCATCTCAACCACAGCAAAATCTAAAGGGGCAACACAATGCAAATGCAAGTAGCTCTGGAAGTCAATATATGGATCAAGTCAAATCAGTCATCACTCTTCATAGTGGTAAGGTTATTGAAAAACCCACTCTTAAACCTTGTGAGAAAGATGAAGAGTCTATCTCTGAGAGTAAGGAAGAGGTTGAACCTGACCATTGCAAAAAACAGGCTGATTCCCCGCCAGCATTTTCATTTTCTCATGCCATGACCAAACAAAGAAAAGTCAATCACAACTCTGAAATCTTTGAAACTTTCAAACAGGTAAGGATCAATATACCTTTGTTGGATGCTATTAAACAAGTTCCTTCCTATGTTAAATTTTTAAAAGATCTGTGCGCTGTGAAGAGAAAATTGAATGTGAAAAAGAAAGCCTTTTTAGCCGAACAAGTAAGTGTCATTCTTCAGAATAATAATGCTTTGAAATATAAAGACCCTGGTTATCCTACAATTTCTTGCTTTATTGGAGAACATAAAATTGAAAGAGCCTTACTTGATCTTGGAGCTAGTGTGAATTTACTTTCGTATTCAGTCTTTCAAAGTCTCAATCTAAGTGAGTTAAAACCAACCTCTGTAACTCTTTTACTTGCTGATAGATCTGTAAAAGTGCCTAGAGGAATAGTTGAGGATGTGCTAGTACAAGTTGATAAATTCATTTACCCTATAAATTTTGTTATCTTGGATACATAACCTGTTGAAGCATGTAATTCAATTCCTGTCATTTTAGGACGTCCATTTCTTGTCACTTCTAATGCATTGATTAATTGTAGGAATGGACTGATGAAGCTATCATTTGAAAACATGACATTGGAGATGAATATTTTTAATATTTACAAACAACCTGGAGATGATAATAATTTACAGGAAGTGGACTTTATTGAAAAATTAGTTCATGATCAATTTCAAACCACTTCCAGTGAAATTGAGATTGATGAATCTAATGATTTTAAATGGTTTATTTTCAGGAAGAATCAAAGGCATGTAATTGGAGACCACAATTTAAAGGATTGCCACCACAATCAATGGAGTCCATACCTTCAAGTGTTCAACCACCAAAACCTGATTTGAAGTCATTACCATTTAATCTCAAATACTTATTTTTGGGAGACAATGAAACTTTTCCGGTAATAATCTCTTCCAAACTTAATACACATCAAGAAGGTAAGTTATTACAGACTCTGAAAATGCACAAAAATGCATTAGGATGGACCATAGCTGACATAAAAGGAATTAGCCTTTTGATTTGCACACACAGGATTTATTTTAAAGAAAATGTTAAACCCTCTAGAGAAATGCAACGAAGACTTAATCCTAATATGAAAGAAGTAGTGAAACATGAAGTCATTAAGCTTCTAGATAATGGAATCATTTATCCTATTTCTGACAGCAAATGAGTAAGTCCTACCTAAGTTGTACCCAAAAAGTCTGGAGTCATTGTGATAACAAATGAGAAAAATGAGTTAATTCCAACTAGGACTGTTACTGGTTGACGCATGTGCATTAACTATAGGAAACTTAATTCAATAACTAGAAAAAATCATTTCCCTTTACCTTTCATGGATCAAATCCTAGAAAGAGTTGCACGTCATGAATTTTATTATTTTCTAGATGGCTATTCAGGTTACAATCAAATTGAAATTGCATTGAAAGATCAAGAGAAGACTACTTTCACATGTCTATTTGGTACTTTTGCATATTGAAGGACGCCACATTTCAACATATTCAGTATTATGATTGAACATTTTCTTGAGATTTTCATGGATGATTTTTTTATTTTTAGTGATTCATTTGATGATTATTTAACTATCTTAGAAAAGGTTTTGAACAGGTGTGAAGAGAAGAATCTTGTACTGAATTGAAAAAAATGTCACTTTATGGTTGTCGCACGTCAGAAAATCGGCGCGGCATCGGCTGGCTATTTTTCTCGTTGTGTGTTCGCTTGAATTGGTTTGTTGGAGTCGCCACCTAGTAATTTATTAAAGGCTACTAGGAAACCGGATGTACTGGTCTTATCAGAGATTCTCGGGTAAGGGACTGATTGTGGTTAGGGAAGGTATTAGCACCACTAACGCACCCTACCTAAGATAAGCTGCTTCGCGAATTTGATGTGTTAAAGAAGTTTTAATAATTGTCTTTTCATCGGATATTAGAAATACAACTTACGTATAAGTTAATAATTCTTAACCGTGATCCAATCAAAATATTAAATTCTTCTTTAATCCTTGCAATTTTATCATAAAAAATATATATAAAAAAAAAAACAAATACAAACGCACACATTCACTTTTATTATATTTTTGTTTCTTTTCTTTTCTTTTCTTTTCCATCCACATTTACAAAGTACAAATTATAAAAACTAAAAAATAAACAAATATTACATTAAACAAACTCAAAGTTACAAAAAAAACTCCTCAAACAGAATCAGGAACAGTGTAGGGCCAGAACAGTGCTGGAAAGCTTCTGGGCCACATAAAACAGTGGCAGCGCGTCTTCCCACGCGCCTCCGCCACTGGGGGCGCGTGGGTTCACACGCCGCCACAAAAATACTAGAAAACAGGTGGGTCTTGCTCAGCTTCTTCTCTTCCTCCCTTCCCTTCCAGCGGTGAGGATCGCCGTCACCTGTAAAGAGGAGAAAAACGCACATTTGAAGGGGGAAGATCTTGCGGTGAAGGGGGGCTGTCAGGTTGAAGATCTGGCAGTGGCCGGCTTCGTTTCTTGGGTGGAGAAGGCAGATTTGGTAGCGGTTGTGCTGTTGTTGGTGGTCGATCTGTGTAGGCGGAAGGCTATGTGGAGCTGCTTCTCCGTTGCTGTTGGTAGCTGCTGGCTCTTTGGGTTTTGCCCGGTCTGCAGCTGTCGGTGGCCGGTGGATCTGTGGACGGCTGGTTCTCGGTCTTCTCCTTTTTTTGATCTAGTGGTTGTCGTCCGTGGCCGCTGGAGAAGGGGGCAGCCGAGAGGTGAAGATGACAGGGATCAGGTGGCTGCTTGGCCTTCAGTGAGGACGACTGGTTCGGGTGGCCGGTGGTGGAGGCGCCTGTGTTGTCGACTGAGAGAGGAGAGGGAAAAGTGGCCGGCCGGTTTGGGAGGGAAAGAATGACAATGTGGGTGGCTGGAGAAGATGGTGGAAGGAAATTGTGAGCAAAGGCAAGGGAAGGCTTGCGTACAGTGGGGGACGGGCTAGCTTTGTTTTTCTGGCTTTGGCTGGGGAAGGGAGAAGACGAAAACTCTGCTGTTGGGGATGGGTGAGGTCGTGGCTTAAGGGGAAGGAGCTGTGAGGAGAAGATAAAAATCCAAAGGGGGTGGGGGGCTGGCCAGACAGCGGCTTGGAGAAGAGATAGATTTAGGGTTTTGTTTTTTGTGTTGTCTCTCCCCTCAAATATCAAAATTGCCCCCCTTTGTGTGAGTTGAAGACCAGTATTTATAGGCAAAAATGTTGCTAGGTTTCCCAACTTGGTCCCTCAACTTCTTTCTCTTTGTAAATTTGATTTTTCTTAATTTTTTTGTATTTTTTAAAAATGATCAATATCAACATTGACTCGATGAGAAAAATCAATGATTTTAAAAAATGACGCGTGAAAAGTCGAACGCGTTCGAAAGACCCTTAAAATTTTAAATTCTTTTTTAGACGACGATGAAAATACTAAAATGATGAAAATATATTAAAAAAATATATTTTTTGGATTTTCGTTGTTTTTCTCTATTTTTGGATTTTTTTAAAAAAATTTCAAAACATGGGTCAAAATTGGGTAGCAACAATGGTAACAAATGGCATTGTACTTGGTCACATTGTTTCATCGAATGGAATTGAGGTTAACAAATCTAAAATCAAGTTAATTGCTAACTTGCCAACACCAAAATCTAAAATCAAAGATTTTAATGTAATATCTAAACCATTATGTAACCTTCTAACAAAGAAAAATGTTTATGAATGGACTAAACAATGTGAAAAAGCCTTTGTTAAACTTAAAAGCTTGCTTATTTCTGCTCCACTCATTCAACCTCCTGATTGGTCATTACCTTTTGAAATAATATGTGACGCTAGTGATTATGTCGTGGGTGCTATCTTGGGATAAAGAAAAGATAAGAAACCTTATGTGATTTACTATACAAGTAAAACTTTAAATAGTGCATAAATGAATTACACTATCATTGAAAAAGAATTACTTGCAGTAGTATTTGCATGTGACAAGTTCAGATCTTATCTTTTTGGCTCACCTATTGTCGTTTTTAGTGATCACGCAGCTTTGAAATATCTTCTTTCTAAGAAAAATTCTAAGGCTGGATTGGTGCAGTGGTTTTTGTTACTTCAAGAATTTGATATCACAATTAAAGACAAGAATGGCACCAAAAATGTTGTCGCAGATCATTTGTCAAGATTGACAACCAATTCGAGATCTGACATCACACCAATCGATGACTACTTTCCTGATGAATCTTTACTTTCCGTTTCTACAATGCCTTTGTTTGCTAATATTGTTAATTTTCTTGTTTCAGGATAATTGCCAGCTCATTGGAGTACCCAAGATAAAAGAAAGTTCTTGAACAAAGTGAAGAACTTTTATTGGGATGACCCTTATTTATTCAAATATTTTCCTGATCAAATATTTCAAAGATGCATTCCTGACAATGAGGTAAGTAGTGTCATTAAATTTTATCATTCTGAGGCATGTGGGGGTTATTTCTCGTAAAAAAAGACAACTGCAAAAATCTTACAAAGTGGATTTTACTGGCCCACCATGTTCAAGGACTCATATGCATTCTGCAAGACTTGTGAAAATTGTCAAAAGTTAGAATCTATCTCAAAACGTCACATGATGCTTTTAAATCCTATTCTTATCATTGAAATCTTTGACTGTTGGGGTATAGATTTCATGGGTCCATTTTTTCTATCATTTGGTTTCTTGTACATATTAGTTGCAGTAGATTATGTTTCAGAATGGATAAAGGCAATTCCAAGTCGAAACAATGATCATAAAACAGTGATAAAGTTTTTGAAAGAAAACATTTTAAATCGGTTTGGAATCCCTCGAGCCATGATAAGTGATGGTGGAACACATTTTTGCAACAAACCATTTGAGTCTTTAATGAAAAAATATGGAATCACACACAAAATTGCCACCCCTTATCACCCTCAGATGAGTGGACATGTAGAACTTGCTAATAGGAAGATCAAACAAATCTTGGAGAAAACAGTGAACCCTAATTGGAAAGATTGGTCTTTAAGATTTAAAGATGCACTTTGGGCTTATCGAACGGCTTATAAAACATCATTAGGTATGTCACCTTATAGACTAGTCTATGGAAAACCTTGTCACTTGCCTGTGAAAATTGAACATAAAGCTTATTGGGCTATTAAAGCTTTCAATTCAAACATTGATGATGCTAGTTAGCTGCGAAAATTGCAAATAAATGAGCTTGAGGAAATAAGAAATGATGCATATGAAAATTCAAGAATTCATAAAGCAAGAATCAAAGAGTTTCATAACAAGAAAATATTGAGAAAAACATTCAATGTTGGTAAAAAAGTCTTGCTTTATAATTCTGTACTCCATTTATTTCCTGAAAAACTAAGATCAAGATGGAACGGTCCTTTTATTGTGAAACATGTGTATTCATATGGGGCATGTGATATCGAAAATCCAAAGAATGGTAATGTTTTCAAGGTAAATGGTCATCGTTTGAAAGTTTATTTTGATAATTTTTCAGCTGAAAATGACTCTATTGAATTGGGTGATCCTGTATATAAAGATTGATTCTTTTTCTCACATTGTTTTTGTGTGACTTTTATTTTGCTAGTCTCTCACCCCGGTCAAATGGCAGATAACGGTACTCCGTGACTCTTAAGTCAGTTCTTTTAGTTTCCCATGATAACTGATATCTGTGTATATATTTAAGCAATTATTTGCTTTTTCTCCTTTCTTTGAATCTCTCCTCCAATTCTCATTTGAAAATGGACACCACTATTGAAAAATTGAAAAGGTATTTTCCCGCTTTGCCTCCAAATACGATTACAAAATTTTACCGTGTTAGGTGTGCAAGATTGAGGTTGTTAATGAATCATGAAATTCCTAAAGATATTCGTTGGCTAATTGAAGCAAAGGTCCGATTATCAGGTGAGTCCTCCAATTTTTTCATTTCACACATGCCTGGAACGGGTAAAGGCACTTTTACAAAGAAACGTCATGCAAAACGACTGAAAGTCTGTCACAGATATGCCAGATGGATTTGTAATGCCACATGTCGTTCTTTAGGAATGATATCTGTAAACCGTGAAGATAAAATACAATTCATTAAGGATGGCTTGAGTAAGGGGTTTTTAGATAATCTTCTATTGACTCTTGAGACACACCCTAGTAGAGATGTGCATCGTGCAATTCATGATTTATGGCCACAATTCCATAAAAAACATGCTCGACTTAGTCTTGGAAATCTAACTAAAAAAGACCATGTTTGCCAGTTTTTAAGAAAACTAGATGGGAAGCCTATCCCAGACCCATAGAGGGTGTTTAAGCTGTTCTTGGACGTAAAACCAAGGAAAGATGTGAGTCACAATCACAACTACCTGTACATACACATGCTTTTTCAAAATAAATAAATAAATAGAGAGAGAGAGAGAGAGAGTGAGACTACAGCTGGCCTACACATAGGTGGTATGATTGCATTTTTAATTTCTCATCTATAAATTCTTCTCTTCCTTCCCTTTATTTCTACTCAACCCATACATTAATCAAATATAGAAGTGTGTAGAAATGGCAAGTTCCTCAAGTCATCACATAAAAAATATTTGTGTTTTCGGTGGATGCAGTCCTGGGAAAGAAAAGGAGTTTTTAAAATCAGCAAATCATCTTGGTCAGGTACTAGCTGAGTGAAAGATTCATTTAGTGTATGAAGGAGGCAGCCTTGGGTTAATAGGAGGAGTGTCAATAACTGTATTTTTAGGAGTTAGTCAAGTTTTGGGGGTTGTCCCTAAAGCTTTAACACAAGGGGACATCATTGGAAAAATAATTGAAGAGGAATTACACGTCCCCATAATGTCTAATCGAATGAATGCAATGTTTAACCATGTTAATGCCTTCATTGCCTTACCAGGTGGTCTTGGCACATTAGAAGAGATCTTTCATATTTCCTCTTGGGCCCAACTGTACATTCACCATAAACCCATAGGTCTGTTAAATTTTAATGATTTTTATGATAAGTTGTCTTTTCTTGATTATGTTGTGGAATAGAAATTTCTAATATTTTCGGCACGACAAAACATAATCTTTGCTGCTACTACTGAACAACTGATTGACCAACTACAATCTTTCATCTCTGTAATTGATCCCTCTATGAGTCGTATAAATTGGTCAATTAAGGAAAGCTGTAAAAAGCTTAGATTGGATTTGAGCCTTCGTTTGTAAAACTTTGTGTCTTTTGATTTTATTATTATGTTTTGTTGTTTTTTATAGTTGTTTAAGTGTGTTTTAGGTTTGTCAGTGTTCGTTATTTCAGGTGATGTCTTCTATACTCTATCTTTCTACCTTTAGACATTGAGGACAATGTCTCATTTTGGTTGGGGGGAAAGGGTAGTAGTTGATATATTTTAAAAAAAAAATTAACTGTGTTTTTTATTTCATAAACTATTTGCAAAACTGTTATTACTAGGATGACAGAGTAAAAGGAGTTCTTTTGTTAAAGTGACTATTGAGACGTATCTTAGTAGACATTCTTAACAAGGTCTATCAGAATGCTTTTTGAAATATTTAGGTTTACAAACTCTCGTATTGTTATCACTTGATTCTGCTCATATGCTCATTTAACAAGTATTCTTAAATCTTCATTTTCACACACACACTTTAACATATGATTGTGGGTTGCACATTGAATTATTACATTATTTATGTTCTTTTGTTAAAGGTAACAATTAAGGGAAAGGGATAGTATATAATTTATATAAAAAAATAATAATAAAAAACAAAATAATAATAATAATAAAATAATAATAAAAACGTAGATAAGTTTGGTTTTGTAGCCTTCCTAACCTAAGCAATTAAGCCCAAATGGGTGTTTTAATACTTAATACCCTAAAGTCAACTGACTTGGGAGCTATTAGCCTAACGCTTGTTACATGGGTTGAAGAGAAAAGCTTAAGGGAATCAAACATTGCACTATCTACATATTAGTATCTGCAACCCGAGTTATTAAGCTCGTAGGGGTGTCTCAACACCTAATGCTCTAAGACCAACTGGTCTGGGAGTCATTAGCTGAAAGCTCGTTACATAGGTTAAAGATGCATTGAGTTTTAAGTTATATATATATATTAAAAAAAAAGAAAAAGATAATAATCTTAACCCAAGGAAGTTAACCTTAAACATTAGAATAAAAATTTTGTTTTCTTCCAAGTAAAGCCCCATAACTATATGTTGATATTTTGAACACAAAAGAAAGGTTTATTAATACCTTGTTTAAGAGGTATTGAGCAGATATATGAATTTAATGAGAGTTTGTTTATCTTGATAAATTAATAAAAGTTGAATTATGAATGTCTTGCTTTGTTGAATTTGCAAATTATTTTTCTATTTTAACGCTTTAATTATTAGGGACTAGTAATAAGCTAGTTGGGGGGTGTGATTAATACTTAAAAGTGCATTTTTATCAAGATTTTATACCATTATTTTGCACTTGAAGTATTAATAATTTTTTAATTAAAACATGTTTTATAATAACAAGTCTGATACTATAAAATACCTTAATATATAGTATTATCTCATTTTGCATAATGAATTTTCCATGCATTTTAAATTCTTGTTTGTTTTTAATTCTTGAATTGGATTATATTAAATAAATATATCTACTACTTTTCACTTGCATAAAAATAAAACTCTAGCTATTATAGTCAAACTTATTTTCATATGAATAAAAAAATATGTGAAAATAAAAAAATTTATCTAAATAACTATATTATTAAAAACTCTTTTGGTGATGTGATAATAATTGTTTTTTAAAATATTTTTTATTTAAAAATATATTAAAATAATATTTTTTATTTTTAAAATTTATTTTTAATATATACATATTAAAAAAATTGTTTTTATAAAAAAAACACCTTCCAATAACTAATTTGATATAACAGGGCAAGATTAACCTATTTTATTCAATTAATAATAAATGATTGACCGTACTTAACTTCCTACGACAGGTTCATTGTCTCGCAGCTCTTGCTTTGATTTCATCGAAAAAGTGGATTAATTTGTCGCGGTGCACATCCACGTGCGCAAGATGGAAGGAAGCTCGGATACCATAGACAGGACAGTTGTTTTGTGAAACCGAGTTGCTTTTAACACGTGGACTGATCTTAAATCAGAGAGACGTCAGCTGCAGTGTTCCACGTGTGTACTGTATCCAGTCCCTGTAACCAGCCGTTCCCACGTCAGCAGGAGCAAGATGCTCTTTGCTTTACACCTGTGCGGCTCTCTTGTTTCCCGGGGGGACTATTTGTTTTTGCTGTATATTTTTACCATAGAAACCGTATTTTATTATTTTTAAAATTTTTGTATTTGAAATTATATTTTTATATTTTTTTGACGTAATAATATTAAAAAAATTTAAAGATATATTATTTTTATATGTTTTTAAATAAAAAATACTTTAAAAAATAATTATTACCATATTTTCAAATACTATCTTTAAAAGATATAAACAAAACGTTAATTTGATATTTATCTAAAAATAATAAAAAGAACATTTTTCTTTCAAATTTCAACCACATTTCTTGTACTTATTTTTTTAAAAAATAATAGAATTGGAGAAATAATTTAAAATAAAAAATATATATATCAATGAGTTATATTGTTAGAAAGACTGCATTATTCTTAATATTGCTCATGAAAACAATGAAACTATTTTAGATTAATGTGAATATCCGGATCATCTTGCGTGTATCTTGACTAACATTATAGACTTTAAAATTAATAACTATATAAGTTTCTAATGACTTTAAAATTTAAAAATTTTAAATTAATAACAAAATCAAAACTCGACTATTTAAACTATACCTGCTATCTTCACATTTTCTGCTATGTTTTTCTTTAAAAATAGTTTGAAGTTTCGTATAAGAACATGTAATAGATATTTCTCAAATGCGCTAACAAAATGTATTGCAGTGGAAATCCAGAACAGAATTTTCACCTCTAGAGAAGAATCTAGTTGTTGAAATTTACAATTATACCCTTATTAATTATCATGTAACCAATATCATAGAGAATTAGCTTGATATTCTCTTTCTAATTTCTAATATATACCGTCAAATGGAATTGCTTCTAATCTGTTTCTCTTTTTAGACATTCCCATGCAAATTCATGAAAATATCATCAAACGAGAACCTCAAATCTGTCATGATGTTGAAAATATAAATTTGAATAAAAATGTTTTTTTTCAACAAAAAAATAAATTATAATATATTTAAGGATAAATTAGATACAATTGAATTAAATTTTTTAAAAATAAGTGCTTAGTGTGTGCACAGTAACCCAAAATGTTGTTGTGGTTGTTTTTCAAAGTTTTTTTGTACCGAAATATATCAAAATAATAATATTTTTTTAAATAATTTTTTAGATCAGCGCATTAAAATGATTTAAAACATAAAAATTTAATTTTTAATAAAAAAATATTTTTAATTTTTATAAAATATAGTTTACACCCTATTTCCAAATATTTTTATATAACATATAATAGGTAAAAATAGTGAAGCGTTAATTTTGTTGTTCGCTATAAAATTATTAAGTCTTACACTACGGTAAAATGATTTTCTTTAATGATAAAAAAGTCATTTGTGAAATAGACATTGGCAAGAAGGTCTCCACATAATTTTTCAGTGTAATAAAATTACTTGATCATTGTTGAAAGCAAAATTTTCTAAACCTGGCTCCAGGGGCTTTATCATTTTTTTTAAAAAAAAACAATAAAATAACTCATTTGAACTTAAAAGCAAATTTTTTATAACTCAAGTCCACTGGCTTTCGTGTCCTTTCATATTGTTTTCTTTTCTTGTAATAGTCATGTTGGTCGAGGGGTTCTTTAAATTGACCGGTGAATATGTTGCCTGCGCTAGCATCTGGATTTTCTTTATGTCTTTTAGACAGCACGTGAGATGTCATATGATGGTTATACAGTGGTTTTTAAAGCGACATTTAATTCATCTTGATATGTTTTTTGTACCGGTGCGGCACGTGTTCTAAATAGCCAAAACGTGCTCTCTCTCCTTGATTTTTGTGTTTACCCTGCAGATCTAGAAACACCCTTTTAATTTGTTATTTTTTTTATATTTAATTTATATTTTTTTAATTATTATTTATTTTATTTAAAATTAGTTATAAAATTTAATTTTTATTTATTTTTAGATTTGATTTCTATTCTATTAATTAACATTTATTTTTATCTTAGAAATTGAACCTTTTGATTTAGCTCAAATCTAAAATTTTATGGGTTATATTTTTAAAAAATTAACCGAGCTTTAGGAAATTCACCCGTATTTGTTTGTTTTTTTTTTATGTTTTTAAATTTATTTTTGGTTTTACCCCTTGATATATTATTTAACTAGTGATTGGACTCCTTTGTTTTTTTTATTTGCTTTTTGTAGGTTTTTCCACTAATTTTAATGATGACCCGAGTTATCTTGGGTCTTTTTATTTATTATATCTCTAATAAATTTATTTTTTTATTGATTTTTTAATTATATTAAACTAATTAATTGAATATAAATATAAAATATTTATCTTATTATATTATATTTAATTTATTTTTTAGATCGTTGCTTTGATAACGATTATGGTAATTTTTGGTGTGTTATAAAGCCTTTCACAGTGAAGTTTTACCTGTTTCAGAAAACTCTTTATGATGATTGAACGGTATTTATAGTGGAGCAATGGTAATTATGTAATATAATTTTTTTTCTTATCTCAAATTATTTTTTTGTGGTTAACTATTTTTTTTTTATCGTGTTGTTTATGATATATTTATTTTTAAATTATATTAGTAAATTAACCCTGCTTGCCGAACTATATTAAGTCAATAATCTAGATTTTATACTTTCCTTGTTTGTTTAAAAACACTGAAATCATCTTAACATTTTTTTTTACACTAGAATTTTTTTTTTTACCCGGCCATCACCATTTCTTGTTGTCAAAGATTAATTTGGCTAGTGGCATTCTTCTCAGAGGCCGTTTGCTTAAGCTACTCTTCTTTGTTTTGGTTGAAAGATTTTTTTTTATTTAGTTTGTGTTTTGATAGGTAATTTTTGTGGTTATAGTTTAAAAAATTAAATTTTTAAAATATTATAAATTGTAGCATTATTTTAATTAAAGTTTTAATAGAGAGTTTTTAGTTGGATGTATATAAATAATTAATAATTAACTAAATACTTTTAAATACATGAATAAATTAAAATATAATTGCGCTGCATCACCGAAGCTAAATAAATATTTGATATTATAGTGCAATTAATTTTTTAAAAATATTTTTTACTTGAAAATATATTTTAATTTTTTTCATCAAATGTTTTTTTATTTTTCAAATCAACATATTAAAATCACAAAAAAATTCAATTTAATATTTTTTTTATAACCATCTTATTTTTGAAAAGCAATAGATTTTAAGGGTGTTTGTTTTTGCGGTTAAAACCATATTTTATGATTTTTATAATTTTTTATTTGAAATTATTTTTTATATGTTTTTGAATTATTTTAATATATTGATATAAAAAATAATTTTTAAAAATAAAAAAATAATTTTTATATATTTTCAAGTAAAAAAAAATACCATATTTTCAAACAGTAACTTTACGGCAATCCCGAACACGCACTTCAGTTTTCCCCTCAGTGGTTGCCACTTGTAATCTTCTTCCTTGTAGGGACAAGCCACCTGCCTCTTTTAAATGGCACCCGTTTCCTCTCTCCTTTTCCCGTTAATTCCAAAGCCCTCCCTTCTCTCAATAAATCCCACCCACTTCCCATCTCCAAGCCCCCACAACACAAAACGACACAATATCTTCAATGCCTCCGATCAAAATGAAGCAATCGCCGAATCACACGGCGCAAACCCTAACCACGTCTACCACCTCCTCACAAGAAGCGCGTCGTCTTGTCCGTGAAACGCTGCGTATAAGCGCTAACTTGGCTTCTTCTCCTTCTCCTCCTGCCAATCCACCCACACTCTCTCAATCGGCTCTTCTAGAAGACGAATTTCTCGGTTCCACCTTGAGATTGATTTGTTGTGAGGAAATTGATGGCCGGAGATGGAAGTATGTCGCTGAGAGAGACGCCTCTGGACTGTTCAAGAAGAATTCTATTCGCGCCGTTGGATTGCAGACTCCGCAAGCTCCCGTTGAGGTTTCTGGATTTTATTTGATGAACCATTTATTATTGTTAAAGAAATTGTGGATTTTTATCATGAAGTGATTTAACGGTGCAGGAATTGATGGGATTCATTAGATCCTATGTAGTACCTGAAGGTTTTCCTGACAGTGTTATTCCATCCTATGTGCCATACATGACTTGGAGAGCTTTGAAGGTATGCGTGCGTTTGTTTCGAGGCTGGGGTTAGGGCTGGCCTGGGTTTTAGGGGGAGGGGCAATATGCTTAACTACTTTTTTGCTCCGCTTTTATTGCAGCATTTCTTTGGCGGAGCGATGGGAGTTTTCACAACGAAAACCCTTTTGAATTCAGTTGGAGTCTCTAAGAGCCAAGCTATTCCTGGGGCTGTCGCTATCAATTGGATTCTCAAGGTAAGGGTTATAGTTATACATTTCGCAAAAAGCAAGTTTTTTATGTCATTTTGCTTTTGTTTTTTTGTTTGTCATTTATTAGTTATGTATGGCATTGCCGAACAAGGTTTCACACACTAAATTTATAATTTTGATACTTGCTTTTAGTTGCAAATAGAGATTTGCTGTGGCAGACTAACTGGTTGTATGCCTTAATAGTAACAGGGAGTGCCAATTGCGCCTTATTGTTTCTTAATAAAATGGACTTATTCATAAAGATGTCTTTTTGAATTTTGATATTCGATGGGGCCAATGCATAGACTCATGATTTTCAGAACAATTTAAAAATGCTCAATTATCTTGCCAAGCAGCAATTTCTAAGGTGCATGAATGGCCGACAATGCATGCCAAGCCTAGATTTACCTTGTAGAATTGCTTCATCCACGGGAATTATAAATGAGTGGTAGAAAGTGGCTATCCACTACTACATTCTTCAAAGATGTAGTAATTGTAACAGTGCTTGATAGGGCATGGGATTAAAGAAAAACAAATGAAGGACGAGAAGTTACAACTAATATTATCACTATAAGCCCATGTTACTAATCTTATCACCGTAAGATTAAAACCTAAGCAAGCTGTCAAAGTGTAGAAGTCATCTTCAAATTGAATTTAGAAACTACAAGATTATTCCTGCGTCGAAATCTACACAACTGATACTATCACTATAAGCCCATGTGATTGATTTTCCAAATAAAGCTAAAATAGGTCCCACCTGATCAAACAACAAAATCCAGAGACAATAAAAAACTGAAAGAATCACTGAAACCAGAAGCTAAATCTCAACATGAACACCAGGTGGGATTAGAGAAGGATTAGAAAACTTGGTGAGGCAAGAGAGAGATCATGTATAGAATGTCAACATTGGGAGTGCCACGTCGGCAGCGGCAGAGGGGGTGGTGGGGAGTTAAAGAAAGGACGTGGTGTTTCTTGGATTGATTAGGTGTTCTTAATGATTTAGGGATTCTTTCTTTTTTTTTCATGGAAGGGATAGGGTAATCTATTGATTAAGGAGAGACACAGAGAGAAAGATCAGTGATTTGAGGTTATTGTAGATATTGCAGAGAGAGAGAATCCAGTTGTAGAAAAAAAAGCAGGTTTTGTTTTTTTGTTTTTTACATTCTAATTAGATTTAGGTTTTATTTTTTAATTAAATCATGTTTTTATTTAGGATCAAGTTAAAAAAAATTGATTTTTTTAGTTTTCTCATGTAATTTTTTTTGTGAGGGACTATATCAGGTCAACCTTGGTTACAATGGCAGATTTCACACATTTACCGTGTCATTCATCACCTACTTGCGATGTCTCAAATGGAATGTCCTGATTGTAAAAGGAATAAAACATAGTGTGACTTATGCACAAAATTTTTATTTGAGGAACTGAACTAATCAAATCGATCAAGTACAAGGATGGGGTGTGTATGAAGCCCCACATCTGCATAAATAGTTATGCTTCTGGTTCAATTACTTTCTAGAGTTTCATGCTGCTACCATCTAAAAGATTTTCTCTTGCATCCAGAAGCAATTGCAAAAGAAAATGTCTTAAGTGCTCACATTGTTCTTGAGTCTCAAGTCCCACATGCAAGCATGCGTCCATCCACCCATTTACAAAAATATACAAACACATGTTTGTGTGTCTGTGTCACAAAAAAGCCTTATACACAAATCAATTGGGTTTCCGCATTATGGATTTTTGCATTGTCCATGCGATCATAAACCAAACAAGCCTTTATACCATGGTAGCATATAAATTGTGGGTGTAAATTCATCATGTTATCTAATATTTGCAGGATGGAGCAGGCCGTGTTGGAAAAATGCTTTATGCACGGCAAGGAAAGAAATTTGATTATGATCTAAAACAGGTACAGCTGCTCAATTTTCGGTTAATTGTACAGGCAGTTCTTACAGGGTGGTAGCTGACTTAACAATGCATTATAGTTGCGATTTGCGGGAGACCTTCTCATGGAATTGGGTGCTGCGGTGGAGTTGGCAACTGCAGCAGTCCCACACCTTTTTCTTCCTTTGGCTTGTGCTGCTAATGTGGCGAAGGTTTGATAGGCACTTGTTTGCAAAATGTATAGATATTTGAATTGGTTCTACAGTTTCATATTCTTCAGTACTTCTTATAGAATGTTGCTGCTGTAACATCAACATCCACTCGTACACCAATTTACAAAGCCTTTGCCAAAGGAGAAAACATAGGGGATGTCACTGCCAAGGGAGAATGTGTTGGCAACGTGGCTGATTTGGTATGGTATTCAAATCCTACTCAAATTTATGAAGTGCAGAGACTCTGATTTAGAAATCAATTTTTAACCAATTGCGATTCTCTGAGAAAAAAATGCCACAATATTGGATCAGTTTTATTAACATAATAAAGATTGCCAAAACAGTATTTGTAAATTGATTTTTGTATGACGGCATTGCATTGTTTTTATCAACTGCTTTAATGCAATTACTTAAAAAGTATCGAATAGGTATTGCAATTTGGATGCTTTGAAGTTCATATAGAATATCTTCTTTGTATAACAAATGAACCATGCAAGTATTTGTCTCGCTTCGATGTTAATTTATGGGAACTTGTGCCTTTTGAAGCTGGGAACTGGGCTGAGCATAATGATCTCAAAAAGAAATCCATCCCTGGTTACCACATTTGCATTACTTTCATGTGGGTACGTCTTCAGCTCTTACCAAGAGGTATGATTGTGAAGAGAGAGCATTGGTGTTATATTGGCACACTTCTAATTTTCTTTTTATGTGATAATGGAGGTTGAGTTAATTGTCCTGACTGCCAGCATGTGCTTTTTTATAGGTTAAATCTGTGGTTTTGCACACCTTGAACCGGGCCAGATTCAGTGTGGCTGTGGAGTCTTTTCTTAAGACAGGTTATATGTGCTCTGCATGCAACAAGATTATTGTATTTATTTCTTCAATCTGGTGGCCGCGCATGATATTACTATATTAAGTTGAGTTCCTTGGTTAAGCAGGATTTTGTTTTTTCTCACGCACATTGTGTTTTATATTCATCTGCAGGGCAAGTTCCCTCATTGCACGAGGGGAATGTGAAGGAAAATATATTCAATTTTCCGTGGTTGAAAGATAGGTCTATCTCTCTAGGTATGCTTACAGAATTAGGATTGTTTCTCTCGCAAGCATACAAGCATACAATCACACATGCATGAATCATCTGTCCTTGATTTTATATGAGGTTCGTTCCCACTGTTTGGCAGGACCAAGGTTTAAAGATGCGTTTCAAGATCCAAGAGCATATCTTGCCATCGAGCCTTTGTTTGAGGTAATGCCCCTATCTGATAGGAAGCATATTTGAGGGTGGAAATCTATCTTTACCACTACGGATCAAGTACTTTTTTTGCATTGATTGTCCATTTATATTTCTTACATCTGTTGAATGTGTCACTGAACGATGACAGAGAGAGAGATATATAGTGACTTATAATCCATCAAAGGATAAAGTGTATGCATTGCTCAAGGATCAAGCAAAGCCGGATGACATAGTAAAAGCAGCTTTCCACGTGAGAGATATTTTACTGCCTTGAATTCTGTACTTGTTACATTAGGAAGAAAGAATTTTCCTATTTATACACATTATTTGTATTACAGGCCCATGTGCTTATGCATTTCATACATTCATCAAACAACAATTGCTCTTCACCCAGCAAGCAGCAGGAATATGGTCATTCAAACTTTATCCTCTCAGCTGCTGATCTTGAGTCTCATATTGCTCAGTCGTGCAAGATGGTCTCAACCTTGTATGCTCCTTTCAAAAGTAAAGCTGCAGAACAAGTAAGTAGAAGTCGATTGATCTTGTTTACGACCATTATATCTGCTAGCAAACAACTGTTCACTGTAGAAAGGGAAAGATCTTGATGTGCCGTGCACTGCACTTGCTTGCTTTCCAGATTGCTGGCTTTTGTGATGATTTCCTTTCTTGAGTAATATTTTAAGTGCCAACAAATGGGAAGACTAGACATGTACTTGTATACGGTAGAATGTTGGGCAACTAGATGACATTTACAATTGCAGTTCTTTTAAGAAGTAGAAGAGATGAGATCGGTTGACATCCCCTTTTAAATTGATTTACAATCAGTGGTTCGAGTGCCCAACTGCCCAACATCAGGCTTCTAGAAATTATAATATTAACTACCTTAAACTTGGTGTTTGAAAACACCCAAAAGTGCCTTTTGCTGCAACATTGCCCAGGGGTTGCTAATTGGAAAGCATTTCGGTTTTTAGCCCGAGCTAGCGCCATCTTTGAACATCTCCACTCGGTTGCTAATGAACCCAAGAATGAAATCAAATTCCACAATGTGATTGGGTGTTCTGGACATTGATGCTTGATGTCTGCTATGGTTATGATACTCATGTTGACATGCATGCTTTCTTTTTTTCTCTTAGGGTTGGAGAATGTCAGAATCGCATCTTAATCCTGGCAGAGCTAGGCTCGTGTTAAATAGCTAAACGGGACAATTTACCCTCAAAACTTCCATTTTTGTGAAGTCAGGTGCTCAGAAAACATTGGATACTGTGGACAGGTCAACTGCCAAATAATGGAAAACAAGCACCTAATCAAGAGCTAACAATAGATGGCAAGGCCATTGTGAACATGGGCACACTAAGCTGGTCAGTTTTTTCCATTAAGCACCCTCAATGCAGTTTACAGTGCTGCTTAGAGATAAAGTTGGATATGCAAGGCGTGGCTTTGAGTTGTATATTCAAGTCATTGCATGTTATAGAATGAAGCTGTATCGTAATACATATACGAGAAAAGTTTTGGGTTTTCTTTTTGTATATTTTTGCTTTTTTATTTATTTATTTAGGTTCTTTATTTGTTGCTTGTCTTTTTTCTTCTTGTAGACAGTCTGCATTGCCTCAATGTTCTGTAAGAACCCATTGAAATGCATTTTAAGATCAAAGCTTTTCACGTTTGCTCAAATGTTAGAAGAGATTAAAGAATGATGTGCTATTTTCTTTTCTGCGACCATTCTCTGTACACAGTAACTTCCAAGTCACGAGCACCATTATTTTTAACAGTGCAGGTCATGATAGAACTGCTTTTCATTAGCATTTTCAACTTCAATCACATCTGCTGCCTGTCTGCTGCACCTATCTCTTGGCATCCTGTGCATGACTGGTTAGCTTTTGCTTTTTTTTTCTGGGGATAGAAGTGACGAGACATTGTTTTTTTGGTACTTGTATAGCAGATTTGTTTTGTTTTCGCTGTCGTTTTAATTTTAACCAAGTGTAAAGTGAAAACTGCCATGCTTATGCATTTACAGTATACACAAACGCACACAGATATTCTCACATACATGAAGTATGCTTTCCTGATTGATTGGATTGTCGAGGAAGATATATCTCCGTGGCGAACAAGCCATGTTGTTTTAAAAATTTATATATTATTCTTCAAGAAGTTGCCGTAATTTTTATATTTCTCTTCCAGGAATCTTGATTTGTGGCCCCAATTCTTGTGAACATAATCCATTCAAAGTTTCAAACAGCTAGCAACGTATGGGTGGTAGATTGGCCATACGTCCCAGCACTTTTCACCAGAGTTTCGCACAAGTTTTTATTAGAAGAGGTCAACGGGGATGTCATCTCATAAAATATTTCCTCAATAGTATTAAACACTGGCCCAGAAGATCATGCGGGCTCTTTAACGAGGATGACTTCGTGTTTTTCTGGTTTCATTCTCATTTTCAGTTGTTACCCACATGGCTGTCAAACCCGGCTTCCTCAAGGTTTATTTTTTTAAGTTGAATCAGAAAAAAATAAAGATAAGAAAAATAAAATAGAACAAGCTAGAAATGAAGATGGAATTATGTTTGGTAATAGTATATAAGATATAATAATATATATTATTTTTAGTCTTCTGCCATCAAAACTAAAAATTTTCTTTATTTTTGTGTTATGATCTTCAACCAAACAAGTTTATATTTTTATTGTCTTTATTAATAGTAACCAAACACTACCTTAACTATTTACAACACACACACACACTATCATTTATGCACAATATCATTTCAGAAGACACAGAAATATATATAGGTGAATCTATGTTGTTATTTCCTCTGCATAATTAACCTGCATCTTGGGATGGATGCCAATTGAGAAGAATGTAGAGTTGCTTGCTTTTTTATTTTATATTCCTACACTAATGGATTTTTATTATTTGGGTAAAAAACTGAGAGGGATGCATTTGAACCACTAGTATTAAACTTGGTTAGGCCTAGCAAGTCAACCCGAGATATAGTTAACTTTTTTCTTGGCCCATGCTGAGTCTAAAATAAGCAACTCGGAGTTGATTTATTTGACTTGGCTAGTCAATCTGTGACTCAATCAACCGGTTAAGTCCAAATGATTTTTTTCTTTTTAAAATGATATCTTGATTTTTCTTTTTTTAAAATAAAATTAGATTAATCTGGGACAATTTAGGTTAATTTATATGATTTTTGATCCGAGTCTTGTGTTAGAACAATTTTTGATTGTTTTATTTGACCTATAACTTTAAATGGAAAATCTCAAGATGTAACCACTAAGATGTCTCCTTGGGGACAAAATTTTCATAATTACATTAATGTTTAAAAGTGGATTAGTATAAAAATATTAACAAAAGATCATCACTTCTATTCTGAAAGGAATATATATATATATATATATATATATATATATTGAAGTTTATTTGTTATTAAGGGGTTATTTGTTTTTGTAGTTGACATTGTATTTTGTGATGTTTTGTATTTGAAATTAATTTATTTTTATTGTTTTTATATTAATTATTATGATATGTTTATTTTGAAAATATAATTTAAAAAAAATATATTATTTTTATATATTTATAAATAAAAAACATTTTAAAATCCAACAACTAACACGCTTGAAAACAGCACGTGAAAGATATGCTGTGGATGGCTTTGGTTTGAAATATGTGTTTCAATTAACGACGCAGGTCAAGTCGAAAGAACGAAACAGAATTAATGACACAAATTAAGTGATGCATGTGAAACCATGCAGAAATTAATGTTGATGGAGTAGCTAGCTTGACATGCAGCTGCTCTTTTAACCATCAATACCTACTCATTGAAACTAACATGCCAGATCACAAATTAAGGTTTTTATTTTTTTGTGGGTGTTTATCTAGCCCGATCGAAATTAAATTAAATCAATCAAGTTATTAAAAACTCGATTAAATTAATTAGATTTTATTATATCATTCAATTAAAAATTTATTTAAATTTTTATCAGCATGAAATTAATAATTATACAAAAAAAAAAAAAAATCACTAATCCAACCCTGAATTCGCTCTCTCTAGATCTTCGTTCTCTGACTGGCATTGCTATTTGAGATTGAAATGGCCATTTATTCTCATTTAGGGTTATATTAAATTAAATGAGAAACTATATATTATAACCTGTATACCTGCTGAGATACCCGTTTAACCAATCTTAAGTTAACAAATGTATAGTTACAGAAGTCTTGAATAAATCTTTACACCTGATTATGTGCAATATATATGGATGATATGCTCAACATGCTAAGTAATTAATTGGAATATGCACACGTACGATATATTATAAAATATGGATGCGAATTAATTGATGCATAATTATGTTATGGTTGTTTTATAATAGTACCATAATTAAATTATGGAGTATATAATGGATTAATTAATTATGATGAGTATATATTATTAAATAGATGATGAGTACTAATTTAAACTCAAGCATTGCATAATCAATCCACTTCTATGTACTAAAAATGGATTAATGGACAAAAACACCACCCGAAGACTGAAATCTCCAATGATTAATTAAACCCCAATTTTCCTAAATACTAGAAACAGGTCCAAAAGAAAAAAGAAAAAAAAGGGGGGGGGGGGAAGATAGTGTAAAAAAGTAGCAGTAGTAGAGTAATTACTTTTCACTGACAAGTAGGGTTAAACCAAATCTGGCTACTTAAGAGACATGATAATGTGCTGGGTTAATCTTCTTAACTGTTTGAAGTGGTTGTGGTGGTGGTGGTGGTGGTGGAAGGGTTCTTTTTAGCAAGACTGTGCTTGTTGTTGTGCATCCAAACCTTGAGTACTCTTCTCTTGACACCAATCTCCTGGCAGAACTGCTGCACTACTGTTTCTTCTTGCTTTTGTAGCTTCCACCCAACTTTCTCTGCAAAGTTGAGCATTTTCTCCTTCTGTTCCTGTGAGAACTTTGTCCTAAACCTTTTCTTCATCAGCTGAGCAGGCCTGGCCAGCAGTACCCCACCTCCATCTTCCTGCTCGTCAGATTCTGAAGGAAGAGACCCCATGTTGTAGGACATTATCATCTGGTGGTGGGGTGCTGATGCTCTCGAGGGTATAAGAGTACCAGTAGCTGTAGGGTAGCCTAAGGCCTCAGGGGCTAGAATGCTCTTGTGGTGACCTAAAATAACTTTCCTCCCAACCCTGTTGAAATGTGGGCTGTTATGGTAGCAATGATCTCCGGTGCATGAGGTGTGTTCGCCTTCAATTTCTTTCCTGTGGAAGTTTCTGTGACAATTGCAGGCTGAGCAAGTGAGAGCTTCTATGCTACCCTCTTCACCACTGGGCATGAACTCACCACACCCATCAGTGGCATTCCCTCCCATGGAAGCTGCATGGTTCTTGAGGCATTCCCTGTACCTAACCATTTTCTTGTAAGGCACGTGAATGTCGTCTATACTTGCTGTTGTTATGGAAGTGCCATTGTTGGAGCTGGGGATTTGTGGTGCTGTGGAAGAGATGATATTGTTGTGGTTGTGGGGCCCTGCAGGATGATCATGATGGATCAAGTGGCCATGTCCATGCCCATGAACCCCCCCAAATGTACTGTTCAGTGGGATGGGGATCCCCGCCTCATGACTTGAAAGTTCCATTTCCTTCCTCTCCACTTTTTGGACAAATATTTTACTTGTTTCTTGTTTGTTTGTTTGGAGACCAAAAGAGAAAGAACCAGACAGGAAGCACAATTAAGAGGCTTAATGATTAGAATTAAAAAAGTGGGCTGTTTTCTTAAAATCCCAGGCCTTTTCCCTTTTAATAATGGCAATGGTCTACTTTTCTTGAAGCAACACAGCACACTTGGAGACTACAGAACCTAGCTTTGAACACTTGACACCATATTTATCGATCTTAGAAACTCTTCTACCCCCTCGAAAACTAAAAGGAGACAAAAGCAAAAACAAAAGACCTAATCTTAGGAATCACAGGAGCTTTGGACTTTGCTAGCTTAAGGTGATCGAGTAGCAGAAAGAAAGAGAGTTGCTAATATGATGAAGCCAGACAAGGGTGGTCAATCTTTTGATTAAAAAAAAGCTCAATTAAAGCAAAAAAAAGTTTCAGCAACTACCTAGACCTTCATGAACACCCATCTTAATTCTTACTTCAACGGTCAACTTAGAAGAAAAGGAAAGAAGCAGGAGACTGGTCAGTAGCGGTGTAGACTCAGGAGCTGTCAATACCAATATGTATGATCAAAAGAACCACTTAATTTGTCTCTCCACACATTACCATTTCTTGAAAGAGAGTGATCAGAGAGATCGGGGGGGAGGGGAAGGGAGAGTCAACCCTCAAACACTAGACCCTATATATATAAAATACAAGTAAGAAAACGATGGAGCATGGGAGCTAGCTAGTTGGGAACCTAGCTCTAGAAATGGAAGGAAAGAAAGAAGTGGCTTAAAGAATAGGAAGACAAGATATATACCGTCAACAATTAATGAACTCGTCTAATTTGATGACACCGAGCTTAAACACTTTCCGCAATGGTTGTAAGAGAAAACAAGAAGGTTTTGGCTAAGAGGGGAGGATTTGAAGAGAAAAAAGAGTGTAACAAATGGGTGGTGAAGGAGAAGAGAGAAGAGAGATGGGAGAGAGTTTGGGAGGTGGGTTTTGCTGGGGAAGCAAGCACTAAACAAGGAGCTTATAGAAGTGCTGAGGGCCAAAAAGAAGAGAGAGGAGAGAGAGAAAAGCAGTTTTTTTTTGCTGACAAAGAGGAAGACAGTGTGTTTTAGTGAAGGGCATTAAAAAGAAGAAGAAGAAGAAGGTGGGGGTGCTTCCTTTGCTTTGCTTGCACTATCAGGCATCAAGGGTTTACGCCATGTAGAGAGCAGTGTGTCAGAGAGTGGAGAGGACAAATGAGAGAGAACCACAAAAAGAATTATGAAAAGAAATGTTCTTCGAAAAGAAATTGGACCCTAAATCTCTCTCCCCCCCTCCCTCCCTCTAGAACTCAAAATTAAAAAGTTAAGAGGCTAATCCCATCAATTCGATCTGCTTGGAGCCATGGTTATATGCCTTGCTAGCAAGATCGAAGACCCCGCCTGCCATATCTTGAGAGGTTAATTTGATGGTGGTGAGCCGTCGAAGAGGGCCTGGTCCGACCAAGTCTGTGATTCAAAATGATGATCATGTTTATAATCTCACTACCTATAGCACCTTAGTGCAGCAACTGTCCCATTAATTTGAACTATATACAGTGTCATGCAACCCATGTGAATGGTTTATATTCCAGACCATGGCATCAATTACACCAATCATTTATCTTTGCAAGCAATTTTGTTAATTTGAAAAATAGAGAAGAAAAAAGCACAAAATATTGGTTCAAAGAAGTAGTATACTAGGGAGTTGTTAAACTCGGCTTGATTAGAAGGTTGATTTAGAAAACTTATCATCTAAAACTTAACTTCTCTAGGTTTTAAGTTAAATCAATAACCGAGTTGATTTATGATATATCTGAACTTATTTAACTCCTTTCAAGTTGATTCTAATTTTTTTTAAAAAAAAATTAAAACAATATTATTTTAAATAAAAATAATTAGCTTGAATTAACTCAATGACTCATGAATTGACCTGATAATCTAGTGACCAAACCCTTTTCCAAATCAAATCTATTAGTGATCTTGCTTCCCAAGGCAGATTACTATAAAAAATTCCCTTTAACATATATATAAAAGAAAAAAAATAATCAAGCTCTATATTTAATTTAATAGCTAGGATTTTAAATTGTGAGATCACCTTGGATATTATCATGTAATTTCTGATTCACTATTTTGAGGGAATTTTTCATGGTTTTTAAAATGGACAGAAACTCACATTAAAACCATCATAAAAATATATTTATTTTATGTTTTTATTTTAGATCTTTTCTATATACCCTATTAAAATACTAACTAAACACAATCCGGTGGATTAATTTTGCAGAGCTACAACGAAATTGAAAGTAAATCAAGCTTATAATATATATACCTAATTTCATGTTTCCATTTCGAATGGTAAATTGCTCCCCACAAGGAATTGTCAAAAGCAAGATGCAAAGCTAGGTTTAGAGGTCACAATTGAATGGAACTTTTGGGCTTAAGAAAAAAAAGAGAAAAAAAAATACTTTACTATATAATTCTTGTAATTTTGATGTAATATTGCTTCCCTTTCCGCATTTTACACCAGAGAGAAAAAAAAATAAAAAAACAAATTTAGCCCCACCTTTATTAAATGTGATTATCCAAATCACTTTATTCTTCATTATCCCTGCCTTTATTCTACAATCCACACCACATTTAGAGACTTTATCCCTCTTTAGGTTTTTTGTTCTCATCTTTGTTGTCCCTTCTGCTAGTAATTCCTCATGCCCACTATTACTATTACTTTATCTTTTTTCAACTTTTTTTTTTATTATTCTACTATCATTTTCCTAGTATATGAATTATTGTTTTACAAATAGAGAGTTACTTTTTCATTATCAAAATATCTTGCTTAGTATATAATTAATATTCGATCCAAGTCCATTTAAATTATAATTATTTTTGTAAAAAAATAATGTCATATTACTAGGCTATCAATAAAAATAAAACTTAATTCAAATTACACCTAGGATACCACGTTGATATGCTAAATTACATCAAGTTAAAATATCTATTCTATTTGTTTTTACATTTAAAGAGTAATTTTTTAAAAAAATAATTTTGTTTTGTTTTTTTCTTTGTTTTAAATTAAAAAATTTTGGTGTTCTCAAATTATTTTGATATATTTATATTAAAATTAATTTTTAAAAAATAAAAATAATTTTTTTTCTTCAAAGAAACAACGTTACAACAGTTAAAAAAGCCATAAATCCTTGCAAATCATGCACTGAAACTGGGAGAGAGGGGAGAGGATGGTTACTTATGGTAAAGGGTCCACAAGAATAAATGGTGGTGATGACAGAACCTTGATCACAGTTTTCAAGATGTTCAGAGCCAAAATTTCTTGCTTTCAGAGGGAGGAACACGCATATCCATCAATCTCCATCACTGCCAGCCCAAATTCTCTGTACTGCTTTCAGACCCTCTCCTCACCCTTTCCAAGCTTTATTAGTAATCTCTAGATAAGTTAGTAACGTCTGTAATTCTAATCGACCGTATTCTGTGTCCAAATAAAAGATACATGATGATAATATAAAGATGATAGAGAGGGAATATTTTGAAAAGATAAAAACAATTTATTCAAAATTTATATCTCTTCCTAGATTTTCTTTTTGTCTCCATCCATCAAGTTAATAAGGATATCTTCAAATATTATCCCAACACAATCGGTACTGTCATGATATAAGAATTAATAAGGATTTTTTTTTTTAAAAAAAGTAATATAAAAAAAAAAATTAAGGATCTATATACCCTCTCTCTTTATATATATATACTCAAAAAAAAAAAAAAACAGTGGCTTAGAACTTGCCCTCTGTATATGTAATGTCAAAAAGCTTGAAGATTTGGCCAAGCTTTTTTAATTTGTTGGCTCAATCATGCAGAATCATGGGTATCATCTTTTTTCCTTTTTATTCTAAGGTAATATATACTTATTTTTTGGGGCCAGGGATCTTATGATGGGCGTGGACCATTTATCAACTATTCTAAATATTATTATTTCTACTTGAGAGGAAAACATCAAATTAAATATGTTCTTGAAAGCTATTTTTTAATTTATCTTCATGAATCATAACGAATTTAACTTGGAAAAACATTAAAATCAAGCACTGAAATTATCAAGTGCCGGCGGATGCAAACATATTTTTATGATTTTACTTTCTGGTGTAATTAATTTTAATTACAAATCAATCAATGAATCCCTTATAAAAAAAAAATTAATGACCCAATTTAAATCTCATGTCAATTTCCTGTCATTAGCTTATTGTAGATAAATAAATAAATTATATTGTCCTTTCCATCAAGATCACGCATGACAACTACTTTAAAAAGTAAAAAAAAAATAAAAAATGATATAATATTAATTAGCTACTTCAGAACATCAAATCCATCAGTCAGAATCTTGTTATCTTATTTTATTTAATAAATTAAAAAAGCTACTAATCATTGTCAATTGTTGATTAAATGTGGGCAAAGACATAACTTTTCCATGTGAACATACCTTCGATACCTTATCCAACAAAACCTTTAGAATGTCGATGTGCTCTCTATCTAACCCTATATATGCCACAAGAAAATTATTAATTAATTAATTAAATTCTCTCCATATTTTTTATCCCTTTTCCCCTTCCTATTCCACCTACTAACCTTTGATATTTTATGAGTGCGTGTCTATATATATATCAATTAATAATAAGATGGGTCCGAAAATGTATGATGATTTGCCTGCTTCAAACCAAGTCGTAGTCTCATCGATGGGAGCATTGATTGTATAAATGACTTCCTTCATGTTGATATAACCACTCGATAGGCATTAGCATAAATTAACTAATTTCCTTGAAGCTTTTGCTGCCTTTTGTTTTGTTTTTATATATATATATATATATATATATATATATATATATATATATATATATCCTTACGTAATCTATAATTACATCAATATGAATAATGTGTATTTAAAATCATTTTAAAAAACTAATTTTGTTAGTTCGATGCGTAAATTGGCTTAAAAATACTCTCTTGTCCCTCGAATAGAAAAACATAGGCATTTGGGTTAATTTATCTAATTTTTCTTATTATATTCTCAAATGAAAATAAAGCTTGATGATATATTGCCATGCACAATATTTCCCTTGCCTTGCAAGAGAACGAGGAACATGAATAATTTGAGTGTAGGGCTGTTTTTCTCACAATGTGCGACTAAAGCAATTCGTTGCTTAGTTGGGAAAAGGCAGAACAAGCATCCATACAATTTTAAATATAAATTTATTAATTAGTAATTATTTTTACACAGTCATATATTGTAAAGAGGATTTGTTAATATTTTAACAGAAGAGCACTGCCTTCTCTTAGATATTTATTAGTTAATTAATGAAAGGAAATTTATTACTATGGTCGACTAGCTAGCTACCTATCTAGCGTAGGGTTACCCTAAAATTAATAAAAAAGATATCCCCTTACATATTACTTTTAGATACCAATTTTATTTTTTTTTCCTTTCTAATTTTATTGGTGCCTTGTTTTAGGAAACAAAGCTTTCCTTAAAGATGCCAATCATTCACCATTTTCAAATGAAACTACGTAAATCTCATTTTCTGGTTTTGCTTTGGCTAGCTAGCTTAGGGCATGCTACCCAACTAGACAACACGACCTAGCCATTATTATTTTCCATTTAGGGTTACTTTATGTATGAGATAAGAACAAGACTTAGTTGTGATCCTATGTTTTGATTGATAAAAGGAGATGCTTATCTATGGAAACCTTTTTATTCTCCGTTTGACAACTACTCAACAATCCTCCTAGCTTTACACATCGGCTCAATAATTTATTAAACCGGTTATTAATTTGGATCGGGTTTTAAAAAAAATCAAATTAAAATTATTTTAGTTTTATTTGGTCAATACATCGAATCAACCTATAACCTAATTGATCATGTCAAAACTCGATTTGTCTTAAAAAAAATCTTAAAAATAATTTTATTTTAATTTTTTTAAAAATATCATTTTATATTGACCTAAATTAATTCACTCAATTTATAATTCATATATTAAACTAAATTATAAACAGGATCAAATTTAATAACATAATCAACAAACAATCTATATTGTCTCTTTATTCTTGATTCAGGAATATGAAATATTGCAAGAGTGACCACCACATAACAATAGGCATCATTAATTCTTGCTAACTTCACACTCATGTCGCCACTCTCTCTCTCTCTCTCCTGGTTGACGATCGTTTTCATTCTCCCAAAAAGAACATCTCTTCAAGATGTTTTTAGCTGGCTTGAGCTTGAAATGTTCAAGGCATATGTAGAAAGCAATTTCTTTTCTTACACTGTTAGGATTCGAAGCTGCCAAGCTATCATTCTACCACATTTTGCACTCATTTGTTTAAATGATTAATTTAAAAAATATTATAGAAAAAATACCAAAGTTAAATCAATAAAAAACACTAAAAAAATGATTATGAGTCTACCAGAGTTAATTTGACTAACCCGAACCTGGAATAACTTCATATAAAAAAAAGCAAAAGAATCACAAAACTCAAGGAATAATAATTTAATACCAAAAATAAAAAAAAAAAAATATATCAAGAAAAAAAACTTGTGTAAATTAGAGATTCTTTCGTGAGACCTACAAATATCTCTTTCATTTTTTTTTTTCTATTGAGATGAAAATCAAATGATTAAAAAAATTAATTAAGAAAAAATAACTAAATGAACCTACCTAACTAAAATAAACTAATTTTCTTGTTTTTTATTTTTCTTATTTCTGTAATTAAATAATTAAAAAAAACAAGAAAACAAAACTATAATTAGTATTGGTGTGAACTAACAACGTTGCGATAAAGAAATCTTTACAGATTCAAAAGTGTAAGAGATTTCAATAAGAAAAAAGAAGTATATATACAAGGACTAAATATGGGTAAAAAACATTTTTAAATGAAAGTTATGAATTCATAATAAATTAGAAAGATGGATATTAAGACGGTACTTTGTATAGAAAAAAAACTTATTTTTTTTTATATATAAAAAAAGTAATTAAGGTGAGTATCATGTAAAAAAAAATGTAAGAAACTAATCTTTTCATTGGTGCCTAAAAACGTGTGAGGAAAAAATAATATTAAACAACATTATCATTAAAAGAAATATATAATTTTACCCAAATTTTCTCCTTATATATATATGTCTCAATTTTGTTTTTCCAAATTGACCCCATATTTAAACCAGTGGTATTGTATATAAAGACTTGTGTGGTTCGAAACAACATGATAAAAACAAGAGAGTATAGGCTAAGTAGGGTGTCCTTGTGGTCCAAATTACGCATCAAGTAGGGGTGTCAATGCAATGAATCCTAAACATTTAAGAGCTATGGATGGTGGTTCAAAAAAAAAAAAAACCCGAGGGACCATAATAAATACCCGGTCCCATTCAATTTGTAATTTTAAATGTTGACTACACACACACCAAAAAAAAAAAAAAAAAACACCCTTGAGAACCAATATAGACCAAATTAAGAGGAAATTCGCCCTTGATGATTTTTTTTTTGGGACCCTCGCATTATAATATATACAACAGAATCTACAATTTTTTTTTTGTTTTATTCTTTTATTTTCTTTTAAAAGAACAAAGGGTAAAGGGCAAAGACTAGCCGTTGGGAATATTCCCACAACTTTTTGATTTTGTCTTGACTTAGGCTTAAAGGCCACATATTAATTAGGGCATAACAACATAACATTCTCCAAGGTGTGGCATGAGATTCAAAGCAAGGAAACAACAAGAAAGAAAAAAGATCATATGCTTTTACTTTTACACAATCCATAAGCATCCCTTCTTGTATATGTTCCAACAACCGAAATTAATAATCCCTGCCTAATTCATAATCCTGTATAAAAATTATGTTAAATGTTGAGAGAGTTGATCTAATTAAAATTTAAAATTTTTAAAATGACTTTAAGTCATTAAAATTTTTAAAGTAAATTGATTTTTAACCGGGTTAATTCAAATCAATTTTAAATTGATTTTTTTTTACATTCAATTCAAATCGAGAAATAAGTTGATGATCTATTCAATAAATTTATCAAAAACCACCTTGTATTTTTTACCTTTATTATACAAAACTATAATAAAGGTAAAAAATATAAGAATTTTGCCTTCGATCGATTACCTTTTATTATAGTTTTGTATATTCCTTATATTTTTTATTTCATTGGCTCACTATAACTTTATTTTATTGTATGAATATTCCTCGTCTTCTTTTCTTTAATTTTTTTGGGGCTTGTTCTAACATAAAGAATCAAGCCTGTAAAATCCATGCATGATGTTCCTCGATCTCGAGGGTCTTTAATTATTTTGGTCTGATGTGAATCGTTGAAGCTTTTTGTAGGCTGCTTTTCTTGGCGTTTGGGCATGAGCTCTCTCTCTCTCTCAGGATTTTTCCATAGTTTCTATTCACAAACTCATCTAAGAGGGACTTGAATATGAAGTTCGGATCATAGAAACGAAAAGAACATGTTGAAATATTGCAAAGATATGGTAACTTAAATCTCGAAATAGGTGCAATATGGACATGATTTGTGAATCAAATTCCTGAAAAGGCTAATTAAAAGTGAATTTTTATAAGATCTCATAATTAGTTTTCAGATTAAGACACCGTTTGGCATTGCGTTCCAAACAGTGTTTTGTCAAAATTTTTTTTTTTTTTGGCTAAAATTAAGTTCGGTTTGTATTTTTTGGATCGTTTTGATGTGCTGATGTTAAAAATAATTTTTAAAAAATAAAAAAACATTATTGGCATGTATTTCGGCACGAAAAGCGATTTGAAAAGCAACCGCTACCACACTGCCAAATACACGGTAAGTTTACAAGTCCTAATCAGACATCTAAATCAAAAGTTATGGTTTATTAATTAATGCTATAATATACTTGTTAATATGGATAATAATGTTATACTGCAATTATAATTGTCATGACCTGATTTTAACTCTTTTTTTTCAAAATATTATTTAAAAATCCAAAACAAAAACAAAATTATTTTTTCTCAATATATTTTTGATTTTTTAAAAAAAACATTGAAAATCATGAAAATGGTGCAAATACATCAACAATATATATATTATTTTGATTTTAAAATACATTTAAAATTATAAAATAAATGCGCAAATAACTGAAAATGTTTTTTTTAGATTTTTTGTTGTTTATTACCCTTTTTAGACTTTTGAAAAATATTCTAAAAAAAAAAAGGTTAAAATCAGGTTACGACAATAATAAGAATAGATTAAAAAAATATTGTGAGCAATCCAAATCAGATTATTAATATGGATGGTAGTTATATATCGATGAATTATGTCAATCTAATATTGAATATCTTCTAAATTTTGTTATCTATATTCTTGTTATTTGTTCTCTTGAAATAGCATTATTGGATGCAAAATTTATAGAGAGAGTTCCTTGAGGTTAAAAATTAGAATATGGGCATGCATGATATATGATATAAGCTGCTTAAAAACCCTAAAAACAAAATGCTATTATTAATTTTTTTACTTGATAAATGACATTAGTTCTCCAAATCCAACAGATTATAATGATAAGTTGCGTTAAAGATTGCAACACCTTTTATTTTTTCATGTGATTTAAAAGTGTGTTTTATTATAAAAAATCAAAATTAATATCTTTTTAAGTGTTTTTTTAATGATTTTAATATGTTAATATTAAAAATTTAAAAATTATTTTAATATATTTTTAAACAAAAAAATATTTTAAAAAAAACCTTACCATTTGCTCTCTAATTTCCTTCATGAATGCCATTAGTTCTTTTCATTTCTCTCTTCCATTTTATTTATTCTCTCTTTAGGTTTACCTCCCAATCGATGGCCACGTTTAAAGAGAAATAAATAAAGGGTAAAGCATTAACTCTTTAGAGCAGTCAACCCTTTGATTTTCCCTCCCATTTCTTTTTAAAATATATATTGCTTTCTCTGTCCAATCATTATTGATCCTTCAAAATAATAATAAAAAAAAAACCTCAAATATTTTTTATTAAAAGAATCAATAATTTATTACTTATTGTTGACTTTAGTATTGTGTTGTTGTCCTTTTATGCATTCTTGAATTGTAAGCTTAAAATGTATTTAAAAATATAATAAAAAATTTAGTATTCGTAAAACTTTGACTTTTAGATGAAATAAAATGGAATAATTTTAAAAAATATATAAGAATATCAAGTAAAAAAAAAGAAGACAAAAGCAATAATGATTAAAAGAATAGTACTCTGTGTGTGTGTGTGTGAGAGAGAGAGAGAGAGAGGGGGGGGGGGGGGTGAAATGGAAGGGCAGTCCATTTACGTGATCCCATAAAGACTCTCTTGTCTCTGTAAAAAGAGAGAACGCATGCTTAATGCCTCATGATCCCAAAGGAGAGAGAGAGGGAGGGAGGGAGAGTGGGAGAAGCTTATAAAAGCTTTTGGGTCTCCCTCCTTGTGCAATTCAATCTTTCATCCTTTGTGTTTAATACCTCACTTTTAGGTGAAAGGAAAGAAGCTTGTCGATATAGTCAAAACATCATCTTCAACCTATTAATTATTTTTTATTCATAATAAAAATTTATTCTTTTAATTTATTGACTCGAATTTTATCTTAGATAGAGTTTTAAAACTTGTTAGTAGTTAAAATCTGATTATTAACCTATTACATTTTTTTTTACTGCAATCATTTTTTATATTAATCTAATTAAGAGAGAGTTATGGGAATATGTGATATTTCTCTCTAAAATACAATTAGAAATAGACATAATTAAATTAGTTTTAGTGTATGAAAACTAATCAAAGAATAATATAACAATAATACAAAATGCTTATATAGATATATATATATATATATATATATATATATATATATGTCCATGCACTATATTAAAAATAAAACAGCATTAATTGATGTTTTTTTTATTATTATTTTTAACTTTATAATAAGCAACTTGAACATTAGTTATGTAATTTGCAATCTAAACCTTCAAATGCAAATTAGAAAACTAAATATAACATTTGGGATTTTAAGGCAATGACCAGGGTATCACCAAAATATATTTGTATTTTTTTTATTAAATTGAATATTCGGGTTATTTTGCATATATCTTGATTAATTTTACGGACTCGATAGTTAATGATTATATAAATTTTTAATAATTTTAAAGGGACTCTAACTCGTAACTATTAAGAAAAAAAAAAGATTAATATATTTGCATTTTATAACACATGCAGTATGTCTCCATAAATTGTTGACATTCTTTTCTTTCTATAGCAGCAACAACAAAAGAAAAAAAGGACAGCCATTACAGCAGCAGCGGGTAGGTTGTGGTGGCAGTACTCCTTCCCCATGGCTGATGCAAACTCCACCCATGTCTTCGTGGGTAATCACTTTCAACAGACTGCAATAAAAGCTCTTCAACTAATCATACAAAGCACATGAAAGCAAAGCCACAAGTCATTATTGGTTTCCAATGCAGTCATCCTTTTCCCCTTTCTTTACACTTTCCTTTTTGTCTCTTCTATTCTTTTTTTAACTTTGGTTATGATGCAGCAGAGCTCGGAGGATTGAGTTGTCACATATTACCTCGCCATCGGACCGTGTGACATAATAGCTTTCAGACTTTTCTTACCTCCTTGTGTGAGATTATTAACATCCTGATTAGGGTTTCTCGAGCTCTTCTGGTTTTGCCGTCTTCCTAATTTCTTTTCCCCTTTCACTCTTGATTAATCAAGTTTCTATGTGGAAAGGCAAGTTGAAGCGAGTAAGAAGAACCCGTTGAGAGAATTTTTGGGTCCTGGTAGTACCGTAGGAGTACAGTTGCACACCGCCATAGCAGGATCAGTACGCAAATTGAGAAGTCCATGCATGTTTATGGGCGGTAATGGCATTTCAGCACTGTTTTTTCTCAGAGAAGTTATGAGGGTTAGCTGCTGTAGGTGAAAGATTCTGACACCATCTGGGATCCCAGTATTTATGTGGTGATGATCCACCCCCACACTCTGCACCTACAATGGCGCCTTTGCGTTGGTGTTTTTAGGCATTGAAAATGAAAAGTTGTCACCAGCAGTCTGCGTTTGCTGAAGCCATGACCAATAATGGGGACTGTACCACAATTATAGAGAGAGTGTAGAGAAGAGGGATCTATTTCCATCTCATTACATATTTTGGTTTCGCCTATTTGGGCATGAACAGCTTGCACAGATGCTTCTCTTTTTGAGAAATGGTTTCTGTTCCTGTTACCTGACACCTGATTCAGTTCAAGATTTGATTCAGCATGGCAGAGGTCAATTGGAAGGTTATGTGCTTCTATGAAATATATAGAAACAACGGTTTTTTCTTCCATATAACCATTTCCATGATCATAAAACCCGGTTCAGACAACATAACATCGTTTTCAAAATAAAACCCGATCCGAACCCAGCAGACTGGGTAAGTGAGCATGTCAGACCTGGTTTTATAACTTAAACCATAACTCAGGTGAGTTTTATTTAACTAACTTACGTAAACAGATGCTTTTCTCCGTAACCAAAAAGAGAGGTAAGCAGTCACAGCAATAATTTAAGAATTAAGTTCCGGTCTTTTATCCATAGGAAGTTGCCCTTTCCATTGCCACTCGTGGCTAGCCTGTTCCGGGGCTAAATTATCCATCAGATTGCATGTGAATTTTGAGCCCATGATGAAGCTGACTCTATTGAACGAATACCTTTGTTGCCTGTTTGATAATACAGGAAACAAAAGCATACCGGACCCAGTTCGAGTTTCAACCTGAAAATATGGTCACTGGGGATGGCAGAATTAGGGCAACGTCGCGGGTAGGGTTGCGAATTGAAAATACACTAAAATCACAATGCATGAACCTAAGAAGATGATCTCATCCAAATCATTGGCTAAAGGCAAGATCATCAGCCCATGCCTGTTTTAGCATAAAACAGTGCTCTCTTGTGCCCCGCAATTGTTCTGCAGGATTTTCATCAGCAAATATTACATGAACTTCTAAGATGGTGATATATATAGGAGAACACCATGTTTGGTCATGAAAAACTATCGTACTTTTTGCAGGTTCTGCTTTCTTCAAAAGACAGGTCTACATAGGAGGCCTTCGCTTATGCTTCAGCTTGGCCAGACAATTTTGAAGTATTCCTAGAGCCTCTACTCTATTCAAATGATACATTTTAATCAGTACGAACTGCAAACATGAAACAGCTCTAACACCAATCCCAAAACAAAAACCGTGTTCATTATCTGATACATATCAAATCAGTTGCACCCAACATGCATATTCCCAGCAAGTCGATGCTATATACCAGAATGACTAGTTTAGAAAACTCGGAAGATTTGTTTCCTCAAGTGGCTAGTTAGTACAGTTACTTCCATCCTAAAACAAGTACTAAATTCTTGCCATTGTATGCCAAAAACATTTGAAGAGATAACTTCCTCATGAACAAGAACTTTTAGCAAGGGTCTGTAGAGGGTCATACCTCATTCTTTAATGAACATTTTTCTGAACTCATCATTCGACTTTGGTTTCTCATCTCCTTCTTCCACTGTTTTCGACTTGTTTGCAGACAAGCCAAGTGTCCTAACATTTCTTGGCACTGCGAATATGTTCTTCCCCTTGAACTGGATGTTGTCATCTGACTTGAGAGTAGCAGTCTGCAGAGCCTCCTGTGATCCTGATGCATTGTGTGTATCAACATGCTCTTTGGATGCAGATTCCCAATTGTGCCTTCTTCGGTCACTAGCAAAAGCTGCAGATTAAGTTCATACGTTATTGTTCAAAGCAAACAAATAATCAAAGTAAAAGAATCAACATCAGAAAATGGAATGTGCACTTGCACGCATGTAGGCACAAGTAGCGGAGGTCATTGCTATCCCACTCAAGAGACAAGGAGCAATTATTATTCAACTGATGTGACTTCAATTTTTTTAAGTGACTCTTGAGCAGAAGGCTAGTGGCTGATCCCTATAACTTTTTTCTAGGATCTTCTATGCATGTTTAAGGCCTATTTCTGATGGCACAGATTTAAAAATTTAGAAAAGGAAGGATGCTGCCACACTCTCTCCCTGTTTGCCCTCTTTTCCCCTTCGGATCTCTCTTTTGTTCCATCCATTCTTTCTATTACTACTAAAGCTCTTCTTTCCAGTTTCTTCTCTACCATTTCCAGGCATCTCTCCATTTTAATTGGTTGTACTTCAAGGCTATCTGTGGCTGGACTGTCACACAGTTCTTATACCAGGTAGCAGTCAGATTTCACACATTGATACTACCATGTTCTATTCTTTACCAAACTTTGGTTTCATAGAACTCCTACACTAGCAATTAGAGTCCGTGTCAAACTCAGAATGCTTATGTTTATATCTCAACTTCCTTGATCAGGCTGATTCTAAGGTTGCATGAAATTATAATTTTTTTTTAAAAATCCGTGGTTTAATTTGAGCTTCAATATTAATAAAGCTTGCTCTTTAGACTATTTCAAGGTTGTAATGTTGGGCTGGATTTAAATAAATACCATTTGACAGTCGCTTTAAGCAGTATGCAAATCTATAAATATTTGCTTCTTGTTTTTTATAGTTTAATTTTGGTTCAATATTTATAAAGATTACTCTTTATAGTTCATCCAAGTTTGTAATGTTGAAAAGGATACAACACCATTTGACAGTTTGCTTTGAGCATATGCAATTTATACATAATTGCTTATTGTTGCAGGTTGCCACTAAGTTCTCCAGTATAATCTAAAACCCTTAGGACAGCATGACCTTGAGAATAAAGTGTTCAGTAACTTCAGAAACTAACTACTCCCTCTAAGCTTAATAACTTGCTGAAGTGGATATGCACCCAAAGAGAGTAATAGATGTTACGCAAAACGTACCTTGTTCCCTGGGAACTCTACGACCATCTCTTCGGTTCTGTTTGGGATCTGACCGGGCAATGCTCAGCCTCTTCCCAAATAACAGCTGTTTGTTCTTTGTTATAGCTGCGGCAAGGTGTTCGTCATCCACAAAATCCACATAAGCCAGTCCCTTCACAAAGTCAACATAGGATATTGAGCATCCGAAAGCAATTGTCCATAAAATGATGCAAAATATACCATATGACTATCACATGACTTTTCACTAAACCTTCTGCTTCATGCATATGATCTACTACATATTCTTTGTGCCTGATGTATTGAGCATTTCCAGTGTATGGAATACCTAAATTCTGGAATTTTTTTAAAAAAGAAAGAAAATAAAAGAATCCTCTTTTCCTAGCTAAACAGTATAGAAATATGCCTGGATAAAAGTTTGGCTAAGTTCAAAAATGAAAAAAAAACATAGGTATTTCCACCAACTGGCAATCACATGATAAGGCACATCTTAACATCAACTGATTCAGATTTTCAGCCTGTGATATGTAGTGCCTAACCAGACTTGTGCCTTCCACAAAATTCACCATGAGACCCCTGAATGTTCCAATAAGAGAATTGATAAACTATATGAAAGCAAAAAAGAGAACAATAAAACCTTTCAAAAGCTTGAAAAGAATGTAATGCCATTAACAGTAGGTTGCTATGAGAAACAAAGTTGATCTCCTTGCATTAGGCCACATTCTAGGGTGCACTTTTTTTCTATTTTTCGATAGCTCAATTGAACAAGAAGTGCAGACAATCCAAGTCTTAACTAAGATCTTTGATATTTTACATTCAAGTGAATTACCAAAGTGCACTTTCCATAACAGCTGAAGTGGCCAGTATCTTATATATCTCTGAAAGCACATAAAGGAAGTCCAGGGGAAAAGTAAAAGCAGAAATGACAGGGGGGGAAGATGTATGCTTCCTTTGCTTGCGTGTGTGTGTGTGTGTTAAGAGAGAGAGAGAGAGAGAGAGACCCTTGATTTTCCAGTATTTCTATCATGCAAAATTCTAATAGAGGCCACCCCTCCAACATCACTGAAGAATTTCCGTATATCTTCAGAATTTGCCTGCAAAAGTTGTCAACATTGAAATTATAAGTTCCCATCCCCGCATGTCAAAAACAAAATAAAGGTCCTCCTTATTCAGGGCACTGGTAGGAGGGGAGGAGGTAGTTTACTTGCCTTGAAATGGATATTAGAGATAAACACAGTGCACTGGTCTGTATAGCCTTTTGTTCTTACAAAGTCAGAACCTTTCACTTGTTTTTCATCAGGGGCGCTGTCTGTCTTTTCAAGATCAATTTGGGCCTCCTGGACCTCATTTACTTCATATTTCTGCAACTGATCTTTATCCTCATACCCCTTCTTTTGAGTTTGGGCTGTTTGTTTTTGCCGCTTTGCTGGAGACTCTTTGCCAGTAGCTGTTGAACCACCCTTTCTCTTTTCACGAGCAATTTTCTTCCCAGATACCTCACTCTGATCTGTTGATGCTTTTGTTTCCTGTTGTATCCTATACAACTTCAGCTCTTCTAGACGAGGAGTAACCTGAGAAAGGAGAGAGGCAAAAAAATTATCTTGTAAAAAACTGTTAAACAAACATGCTTCCAGGCAAGAGATGCAAGTTACGATTGCATCAAGTTACATAGGGCACAACATTTTTTATTCACTTCTGAATTCAAGTGCAACAACTATTCCCAATTACTCAGTAGTATGAAATGGCTATTAACTGCCATGCTAGTGCTCTGAAGTTTAGCTGTTGTTAAGTCCCTCAAGCCATCCAATCCAGCTACTCCATGGCCAATATATAAGACATGTATTCGGTCATATATCGGTAGGATAGTAAATAATTTCAAAATACACCAAACTATCTGCAACCCATGAAACTCTAGGAATCTACAAAAATTAAAGCCTTATGGATGAAAAGATAGAACCAAAAAGAAAACAAGAATGAAGAAGGTAAAAAACAAAGCTCATTCAAAAATTTAAAGAAGGTTCCAGGAAAGTTATGGACAGGAAGCATTCAGCAACTAAGATAAGTTTCTCAACGTCATGGATTTCTCCATGACCACAATGTTTCACTCCATCAAAGGCTTGCTATTCCTTCCAATCCTCCTCTTAGACTTACAGTCAAAAAGCATCTGGTAATGATTTAACCTTGAGTTACTTGGTTGCCAATACAACACATTCTCCCCAGTCCAGAATCGCACCACAACTCCTTGAATCATGTCTTGCTGGCTAGACAAATTATCAACAATAGTGCCTGCCATTATTGCATACAGTGGATAAAATGCAAGACAATAGCTTGTCACTCAACATAATCACAACAGCTCCCATTTATGTAACAACATTATAATCATGAAATTTCATGATTATAATCACCAAAACTCCTTGAATCATGTCTTGCTGGCTAGACAAATTATCAACAATAGTGCCTGCCATTATTGCATACAGTGGATAAAATGCACGACAATAGCTTGTCACTCAACATAATCACAACAGCTCCCATTTATGTAACAACATTATAATCATGAAATTTCTTTATGGGGAGTTCCTCACACAAGATATCCAAACTTAACAACACTCATCTCCAACCTCCAATCTTATATGCAATATGTGGAGCAAAACAAGCACACATTTGCTTTCATACCCATCTGTTATGTCTTGTCACATGTCATAACTATCACTTTTTCCCAAGAAAGTCTCTGAACAACAAATTTCCAAAGCCATTTTCAGTGAAAAACAACCAAGTCTTGTCAACCTCAACCACCAACATCAGTTGGAGAGGATGCTTTACCTGAAGTACTAAGCCAAATTGTTGGAAAACTAGTTAATGCTCCATTCTATTTAAAGAAAGATCTGTGCTTTACTCATTCATCACCTATCAAATTTGGGGCGTGAAAAGGTGACACGGAATGGAGAAAGACAAAATTTTCTCAGAAATAATATTTTGGCTTTCACCCTCCTCTCTGTTCTAACTCCAAAAGATCCCAGGATGAATACTAATGGAAGAACATCAATTGGAAAGATCCATTTATATAAAAAATGCACTACATATGCACATTAAGTATATTAAACATTAAATTTCATCATATGTATCAAAAGAAATGTGTACCTTCTGTATAGCATGGTCAAAATCTTCTATTGTGCCAAACTCCTCTTCAAATCGCAACCAAGAATGGCAAATGTCCTGAATGATTCTGTTAATTAGGAAAGGAAAGTATCATCTAATCCAAAATGCAGTATACAGATATTGAGCAAAACATCACAAGTCAGAGATCGAAAACAGCATTGTCAACCAACAGAATATGAATATCCTAGGTGCCACCATGTTAGATTTACAATAAAACATAGCTAATTGAAAAATGTTAAGCAACACAATTGGTCTTATCTTTTATGCGTTAAATTGTGTGTGTAAGGCTTAACATTTTCACACTCGCATGCAGAGTTTCAATACAAGGTCCTTTGGCCTATACTACAAAGTAAGCCCTTGAAAATGATACTCCTTGTTTCAAACCCAAAATCACAACACTTCTCACAAAAGGGTTCCATATGGCTAACAGGCAATTTCTTTCAGTCCTGACTCAAGAAATATATGTATCAGCATCTTTTAAGTGATTAGAATTTGTAACTTTTCAAGAAATGCTATTGCCTAATGCAATTCTTTATTAAGGAGCATGGCATTAACAACAAATGTAATAAGATTTTAGGAAAACAGAGAACATGACAATCAGATACAACCGTGTGCAGCGCTTCCATTTAAATTTATAATATAACTCACTGCGGTTAACCTTAACAACCACTTCCTTATGAGGAGACCATGATTTATTTCCCTTCAGAATATTATACAGCATAATTAGTCTTACCAGAATTTCATTATTCGTACTTTTCAACCAGCAAGCAATTATCCAATTCCATGATTCCATTTCACAGATGATGGCAAATAGATAGGCCAATGTTTGGATACAATATGAGCTAAAACCATCTAGCCTTCTCTAGATTTGATGAAGCCAAGAAAGAAATTAGTGGTTTCTTTTTCATGGTTTCAACGCATCAACTATAGATTTTGGTTTACTGGATCTTTTATATGGCATTTAGTGGCTGGTAAGGCAAGACAAGCAATGTTTTATTGGTAGGCCTAGTTAAACTAGGGTTAATTTAATTGTCAATTTATGTCTTCTTTCATCAAAATTCAAGGGTATGTTGCCTAATTGTCAAGTCTAGATTCTCCTGGGAAATGAGTTAGCTGAAGGTCTGAGTACTCCTATGTATTTTCCAACATGGAATCTTAATCTCTTCCAGATGAAGAAAAGTCAAACAGATTTCACTAAGAGTATGAATCATTTTTTATTCAACATTAACTTTGCTTGTGATTGCATTCTGCTCCTCCATGTGCAATGGAGAAAAGATAATACAATAGGCTTCATTGTTTCTATGAATTGCATCTTCACTGTTGTTTAGAAAATAAACAAGCAAACTATTAATGCTAACGAATATGTATGTTTATGAAACAAAAAAAATATCACAGCACAAAAGAAAATGAAGAAAAAACGAATATACCTCTGAACCTGTTCCAGGAAATCTTTTGCTATAGCATCGCTTGTATATGGACCTAGCTTCACTTATGTGACCCGATTCAGTTTCCATTGCTATAAAACCCTGCCAAGCTTCCAACGTTGAGCCACTGGAAAAGGAATTAAGAAGCATTACATTAAATTAAAGAATATGGAAGACAACTAGTACTAAATAAAACAACTTTGGTAAAACTAGATGAACAGAATATATGGTCTGCCTGATCTTAAGCAAGCTCTCCCAAACTCGGCGAGCTGCAACTAAATCTTTTCCCAAATTCATCTCTAGACGAGCCCAGTAGGCATACAGACGCAGCAAACCATCTGTGTTCTTCAGGTGTGGTGACAGGTAATCTGAGGCATGCTGGATGGAAAATAATTCAGTATTAGGATTAAAATTGAATGAATGCAACTATATAACTACTTGCTCCAAAATGTATAAAGAATACAAAATATAGAGAATTCATCACCACCACACACATTATCTACTTATACACAAATCATCCCAGAATGTACTGTTAAAAATTAGAATAAAGATCTCTGTAAATCTTGAAGCATCAAAATCAATCTTTTTTTATGGTTTGGAGGGAGGCAGATTGAACTTGGGCATGCTAACGGTCAGGACCTCAGGCTTGAGTCTTCTGCTATTTGACCAATGCCTCAAGAGCTAAAACAATCCAAAGTAATTGACTTGAGAGTACTATGGAAGCTCGTATAAGCACTGCCTGCATCTTTGATTCTGGAAATAACTGTGGATACCCTCCAAGAAAAAAGCAGGCGTGCCAAGAAAAACAATTAACAGGTCAAGCAATCTTATGATGGTTAGGGCTAGGGAGATTGAACTTGGGCATGCTAACACCCAGGACCTCCGGCTTGATTGTTCTACTATTTGACCAATGCCTCAACAGCTAAAGCAATTAAAATCAACTGTCTTAAGAGAATCTTACTGAAGCTCATATAAGCAACACTTGGATATCTAATTCTTGAGAGAACAATATGTACCTACCATCCACAGAAAATGCATTGAAACTAGGCGTGTAAAAAAAAAAAACAATGAACGGAAAAATTGAACCAGTGCTAGTAAAAATAAAAAACTGAACCAAGAAAAGAAAAATAAAAAAGGTTAAAAACTGGTTAGTTCCATTCTTTACTCTAATTTCTACTTCTTGGTAGGTTACAAAAACCAAATTGGTAGCCCCAAAAACCATATGTTAATGCAAAAAAATAATAATTTATTATTTTTTAAAAGCATAATTTAAATTCTGGGCTTTATTTATGTTAACCAAAAAAGTTTATCCTCAAAAAGTGATGCAAGCTTTCTTTACTCACTCTGACATGATTCACATATATTTTATTTTTGAATATTAAGCCCATGTTGTATTAAATTAATGGTTAGGATTCAAGCATGAAATGAATTATGATTCACATGCATTTAATTTACAAATCATTAAGTCCATGTGGTATTATATTAAGGGTTATGATTTGAGAGAAAAATGAATTCAAATCTCCTTCATGTGTATACAGTGAGCATACAGAAGTTGCCAAGCTTAAAAAGAAAAGGAAAGCATACACAAACAGCTCAATAGCATCAATACCTAGCTCGCTAGTACAAGGAACACAGAGAAGTCTCTTTTTAGATCTAGTTACAGGATGACGCTTAGACCCCACTACATCCAACCATAATGCAGCCACAGACAATTCAAGGTAACAATTGATTCAACCCTCACTCATAAGTTGACATATTCTTGGTGAGTCAACATTTCTCCAATGTCTTACTGATGTAGCAGACCAAGGTAAGAATATGAATAGAACAAATATGTAGCTCGGCCAAATATATAGAATAAAAAAGACACTGGTGCAATCTTTAAATTCTGCACCTAATAATAAAATTTTACAAGTTATTTTTGGTAAGGTGGGTTAGAAGCTTGGAGAATAGTTTACACATTAGGCTAGGTTATAAGTTAAAGCTTTCCTTGTATTTGTAACATACTAAGCAATTCTATAAAAAGGAAAAGAAAAGGGAGTAAAAGCATAATAAACGACATGTTTATACAAACCTGAAAAGTTTCCCTTATTAATGAAAAATCCAAGACACCATTCACTTCACCACCACATACGATCCTCCTCCTCAAACCATGTACTCGTGTTAGAAACAAATCCAAGTACTGAAACAAATAAAAGTCACTGAATAAACAAAGAAAACCGATGCAAACAGGAAACAATGACACTGAGACGTTAAAAAAAAGGAATTAGATCAACTTGTCCTTTTATTTTTTCCCCATTCTGCAATATATTCTTACAAGTCTAATTATTCCAAATTTGTCCCGTGACATAAAGCTATTCTCCAATCTATCATTTTATCAAATATTCTCATCAAAACTAACTTAACTGCTGTCACATGAGAAATTCAAATTTCAATCAATTTATTATATAAAAAATGAAAAAAAAAAAAAGAATTTTTAATATCACACAACAATAATTTTTTTTAAAAAAAAATAGTAAATCAAGTTGAGTTTGTCTTTCTCATGTTAGGGCATTTTTTAGGTTTGCATTAAAATATTTACCAGAAGTTTAGATTGGAGAATAACCTACAATACAAGGACAAATTGGGAGCAACTAGACTTATAGGGATAGATTGGAAACCACGCCCACATTTTGAGGAGCTTTTCATAAATGTACCTCTTCAATTGTTGAAAAAGTGCATTGCAGGGACTTTTCAAAAACCTGAAAACATGGAAGAAATCAAATGAGTAACTTAAAGAGCATATTTTAATACTGCATATTTATAATATGCGCAGATAAGAATCAACAGGAAACAAATTGCTAGAATTTTATTGTCATTAGATACAGATGGAAAGAGACATCATCTGTCATATGAAGCTAAAGGGATTGGGGGAGACAAATAATTTGGCTGGCAACACTTGTACTAAAAACACAAGGCATCAAAATGAACTCCATTCAAAAAGTATATGGTTGGAACTAAGGGTGATAAGAGAAGCATACAGAAGATATCTCCTTTTCAGGAGCACCACCACGTTCCAAGGAAAGCATATACTGAACCCAAAGCTCTCCTATCCAGGGACAATTTTTTGTTGCCCTGGAATAAACATCCCTCAGAACATTTCCTACCTGGAAAAGGGACAAAGTGTGTAAATAATCTACAGAATTGGAAGATGGAAAAACTTGAGAATAGAGAAATTCAAGGACAACCTTCAAAGTCCTGTCCAGATAGCGAGTATAATCAAGCCATAGATCACTTGATATAGGAAAGTCAGCCATTGCACGCTCATATAAAACTTGAACCCGTGCTGGATCGCCCACAGACTTTTCAAATTTTAAGTAGTTCTGCAAAACAATAAAAATATGAACTTCCTTTGGAAAACGAAAAATACCACAATAAAAACATGGGACCTTGATAAATTGAGGTTCTAAGGAAAAGCAGGCAAAAAGGAAAAAATCTTGCTATAACCAGAATGACCAAACTGCAGTTAAAAGTAAATGAACTTCAAATTGAAGGAATAATGCAAGAAAAATTTTGGACTAAAAATGAAGCAAAAGGAAAAGTACAAGTAGGATTGTCCCCAGTGAGCTATTAATTATCAAAAGCTCTATTAAATTATAACAGTTGTCCTACATACCATGAAATTTTGAATTTTTTCTGTATCAGATATATTCTGCATAGAAATCTGTTCTTCATGGGGAGCACGAGCATTATAAGCTTCCATGGCCTTTTGGTATGCTGAGGCAAGATGAGAAGATAAACCATCAACTTCACTAGATTTGGTATCAAGATCAATCCCTTGTTCCACCTCCCAAGCCTTGTACGCAAGGAGTGTTGAACTCAAGTTAACAAGTGGAACAGACAATTGGCGGTGGAATATATTGCGAATGCGTTGGACCTGTAATTCCTTTGCCTACAAACAAGAATTTGAACTCTTAAATGTATGCTAGAAGACTCATAAAGCTAATTACTTAACATAAGATACCACTAATTCCATAAAACTAACTTGAAAAATTTCTCTCTGTAAACCTGCTTCACAACAAACTGCTCCAGGGGATATAAAGCAAATTTAGAAACTTGAGAATTTGGATTTATTTAGAATTCATCTGTTGGCAGCATCTGGACTTAGAAATTGTATCTGCTGGGTCCAAGGTAAAGGCTCTTTCATGCTATGAGGCAACATGAGTTAAGCATTAACACTATATTAACACTATCATCGGGTTGAAAATACATCAGCTATATCAACTATCAAGTTCCATCAATTAATTCCAATCTTTGCAGTTTTCTTGTGATATCATGCAGACCTGTACCATGTTCTTGACTAGGTCTTCAGAGCTCCAATAAGATAGAGGAATGTTGTGATGAAGTGGTTGATTCAAACAAGGTGAAGAGCAAGAAGACGTATCAACGAACTCTTTTCACAAGCAATTCTTATCAGGCTTGGTCATATTTATCAAGTTAGCTGCAAGAACAGCTTCTCAGGTCATGTTGCAGTAGAAAATAGAGGTTTAAAGGGTTTACTCAAAAATCTTGACGGGGATTAATTTGCTCAGGCGGGTTAAGACATGCCTAATCAGCACCTTTTTTTTCTTCTTTTTTCCCATGTATCACAGTTGTTTAGAGAAGTTAATAAAAAAAATCTACGATGCACAATTCCAAGCTCCAAGATGAATGTTGTCCAGCTTAAACACAATACAACTATGGTCTTAGACTAAGCAAACAGAAAGGACATATAATGAATTATACAAAAGAAAAAAAAAAGATCCAGCGAATACAATGAAAATTTTGGCAGCTAAGGATATGGGCACTTTAGATATCACATGCGAGCAAAACAAACTGGAAACTGGATATAGACAGTTAATTCCAACCTTAATGTCATTCTCATCAATGGTGTGCAGTACCGCCTGTTCAAATTCCCTGTACAATTCCCAAATTTTGTTTCCTTCAGCAACATGCAAACCAGCAGCAGTAAGAGCACGCTCAAAGAGATTTCGGGCCTTTGAAATGCCATCAGGAGAACATTCTCGCACTGAAGGATCATGTTCTTGTATGTAATTCAAATAGTCACACCAAAGAGAAATAGACTGCATTGAAAAATGGTACAGTCAACCACCTCAACTTTTGAAGCAATGAGCTTCAGAGCACATGCCATTAGTTAATATGTAAAGACAATCACACAACAAATTAAAACCATGAAACCATCAGCTTCAATTTTCTTAAATTAATAATACTGGAATTTATTTTTATATTTTCTTTTTTTAGCTGAGAAAGCCACACAAAAATGACATAAGTTGAATAAATGCAAGGTCTATTTATCTTATAAAAGCTTGCCAATGAAAATAAGCAGGGATATCCAAACAAATCATAGATAATTCTATAAAACTAAATTATCTGCAAACAACACAACAACATAATGGTCCTGATTCCTGAGAGCATAGCATTCCTTTTTTTCAAAATTTAACTATTATCCTATGTGTTTCTTCCATTATCAAACAATAGTCGTTCTATGAATGCACACTATATATAGTAGTAGCGCATCAGAGCACCAAAAGTCCTGAAAACATTTAAAAAACAAAATGACACCCTAAAGTATTACTAAAAGAGTTTAACAAGAACACACCAGATAATCAAACACTCCACGGTCATAAATCTTCTCAACCCCCGCGAAACCCTCTGGCCTGATAAAAACAAATCAATCAATGAATCAACTCAACAACCACCAGCAACAATCAATAAAGCATAACAAAATAGTCATTGAAAATACAAAAAAAAAAATATTACCCAGAAATAGAAGCTTCATCTTTAGCCCAATCACGCCACATGTCAGGGCTTAGTGGAAACACATTGTTCATGGCTTCTCTTGCTTGTTTAAGCTTATCTATCTCTCCCATTTTTCTCAACAGTTTTATATACTAAAAAAACAGCAAGCAAGCAGCATCAATGCATACAATAAATTTACTTACTTTACAAATAGAAGCTCAGAAAGAAAGAGGGATTAGCGTTAATTACTTGAGCATGAGAGTCATAATTGGCGGGGTTACTGGAGAGCTCAGTTTCTAGGGTTTTAAGCTCTTGATTTTGCTGCGATTCGTCTTCTGAGTCGGAGTCGGAATCGGAATCGGAGTCGGACCGGAGCTTGGGGTTCTGGAGTTTGGGGTTATTGTCTCCGTTGCCGTTGTTGTTATTGTCTTCGTCGTCTAGTTCTTCTTCTAGGGTTTTATCTTCGCTGTCGATCTCCATGGCTGTTTTGACAGTGGAAACGAAGGAGGAGTGGAGTAGCTTATAATTCTGTCTTGATTTTTAAGTTGAAATACGCAAGCAGTAAAAGAATAAGGAGTGAGGATTTATATTAAAGGACTCGTTTGTTTCCGAAAATGTGAAAAAAAAAAATGAAAATTGAATTTCATGGAAAATAATTTCTTATAAAATAATTTTTTATTTGTTTGTACCATAAGAAATTAGTTAGAAATCATTTTAGAAAATGAGATTTTTAAGAATTATTACTTTTTCTTATAATAATACTAGTTCACAATATGGCATTATGCTCCGAATTGTCTTGAAAAATTAATTAAGTTATTGAAAACTATTTAATATTATTATTGAATGCAACTCGTCATATTAATATTAAAATCTTTCAATTCAACTTTAATTTAAAAATCAAATCAGGTAAATATTATTATGATCTAATCCAATTAATTTATCCAATTTAAAAACATCATACTCGAACGATAAAAAAATTAAAAAAAAAATTAAAATTGACATAAAAAAAAAATCATTAGCCAACTTCTTCTTCTTGTCTAGTCTTGTTTAAAATTAAATAATATAGGAGTTACCTTGATATGATCTAATTATGTAAGTCAATTCAAAAATAATGTGATTGATTGGTAAAAAAAAACTATATAAATGAAATTAAAGAAAATAAAGAAATTGACAAGAAAAAAACATTTTGACTCGACTCCTTAATTAGCTTAAGTTTAAAATTAAAACTCGTGAGAGTTGTCTCAACATGATATAATCAACTTGATCGGTATAAAAATAATTCAAACGGCTTTTAACAAAAATATGATAATGATATTGAGAAAAAAAATAACAAAATCAAAATAAAAATGGGGGTTGGATTTTAAAAAATAAAATAAAATGAGCTTTATGTTTGAACATTGAAGGTCCATAATGATTCTAGAATATAAATAAACTACTTATTTGACTTGTACTTTGTAAAGAGCACGGTATTTTTTTTCAACAAAAAAACTGAAAATGCATACTTTTGCAACACATTTTTTTTTACATAATTAAAAATTTTATACACTTTTAATTAAATAAATTGAGAATCATTTATGTCAGCAAATTAAAAATAAAAGTCATTAATGATAATTAAATACATATTTGAAAAAATTATGAGGTAAATGTAAATCAAGATATTTTATCTCGTAACACGATCCATGTACTCGATTGTATTCAATAACTGTATTTATTAAAATTAATTTTTTATTTAGTCAAATAATAATAGAAATTGATACACATAAAATTGACTGAATAAAATTAAGGGAGGGGGAAATCACAAGGTTGCACTTGTTAGAAATAATATCCAAAAATAAATATTTTTAATCTTTAAGAATAAAGTTCAATTATATAAAATATATAAAAAATTATATAATAAATATAATAATACTAGATAGGTTGCTCACGTGTTGTTGTGAGCTACTTCTAGAAACATGGGTTGTTTTTAATTGTGAGACAATTGAAAAGAAATAACATTTTTATAAGCTTATAATCAAAAGTCGGTAGCATTAAAATATATATAATTTGGCTTTTAAGCAATGATAATTGATACGCAAAAAACCTTGCTTAAATTATCTTAAATTTCATATAAAAATAAAATTATAAAATGTAAAGTGATATCCACCTAACATAGACATTGTTTGAGCAATTTAAAATAAAAAATTGCATAATAAACAAAAAGAGCATTGAAGCCCAACTTTTGAGTGAGAAGTGAAGTCTCAACAGTTATTAATAAGTAAAAACTAACAAATACTTGTCAACTTTTTGTTACTACAAGGACCTGAATAACTTAGTTTAAGCGTCTGCAAAAATATTTTATATATCTATTATATGTTTGGATCCAATGAATAAAATGAGTATGGTACATATCTCAAACACTCGTCTTGAAAAATAATTTTTTCCTCTAAGAGAAAGCAACCTAAGAGTATCTAAAGCTTTTAAACTTTATTGAGCAAGCATTAGTCAAATAGTGTGTGTGTGTAATTTCTAGATGTAAATCAGAAAACTTATGTATATATCAAATTAAACAACCCAATAACCATTATATTAAGTAATGAAAAAAATTCATCAACAATAAACAAAAATAAAATTGAGAAAAGCAAGTAAAAAATAAAAGATCGAGATATCTAAATCGCAACACGGGTAATTTAACTTGTTATATTTAATGAATTCCCCTATCAAAATAAATTTGTAATAGAAAAATATATAAAATTTATAATAGAAACTAACACACAAATAAAATTTATTGAACACTACATAAAAGAAAATGCAATGTTGCATATATGAAAAATCTTATAAAAAAATCAATATTAAAAAAAAAAACCACATATTAATCATACCCATCTCTTTAAAAATTAAACACGCCAAATATCCATTTTAAAATAATCACAATCTATAAAGCATAAACCAAAAATTTAATCGAAAAAATATACACAAATAATGTATTATTTTTTAAAAAACTAGAAATAAAAAAAAAGGAATTAGGCTAGGTGTTGTTGGGTGTTTGGCCTAATAAAGCATCGACCAACATACAGGCTCACAACACCAGGTACAAGTGCAGGCCATTATTTTTTTAAAAAAGTTTGAATACACCCCAAATATGTTTTTTAAAAAATGATGTGTCCCCTAGGAAACCCAAAATTCAGCTACTGTGGTGGCCAGAAAAACTAGGTTCTTTATTTTTTCTATTCAAAATCTCATTTTTAACTCATTTTGATCCAAAAACACCTAAAAAACACCTTTAAAAACCTTGTTAAACGAATTTATGACCATAAAAAACCAACCCAAAACCTGAAATCCACCCGAAATAAAAAAATTTTCCAAGCTCATATTTGTTGGTTTACATGTTTTAAAGGTAAAAAAAACACCTAAACATAACCTTCTTTATTATATGGAACATTTTGACACAAAAATAAACAATTTTGGTGATCAGAATCTTTCCCCAACGATGACATTCTCTCTCTAAGTCGGAATCCGGCGACTCTCTCTCTCTCCTCCCAATAGTAAAGGACTGAAAAAAAAATAAAGTTAGTTACCCAAATATATTGTTTTGAAATTTAAGAGATTGATCACCTAATATTTAAAAAATACAGGGGATTAAAATAAATGTTTTAATGAGACTTTCAACTTGCCTCCCATATTACTCGAGATTTTCACTTCAAGCCCTCAGCTTTTAATTCAACACTCCCTCCTAAAAAAACTATGCAATTAAGGGTCAATTTAGGCTCAAAAGGGCCAAATCACGCAAAACAAAAGTTTAAGGACTAAAGTTAATTTTTTTATTAAAAAATACACTATTCCAATCCATAGTAAGTTACGAGAAAGTGAATAGTATTTTCATGCATAATAAAAAGTTAATGTCTTTTAATTTTTGTTGTAATCTTTAAAAATTAAATACATATAAAATAATTGAAAAACAACTACTATTTAAAATTGCTAAAATAAAATATCAGATAAAATGGGTATTAATTAAATATAAATTAAAAAATTATTTTAAAAATCACATTTAAAAAAAACACATGATTTTAAATTTTTTAAAAGGCAAAATTTTTTTTTAAAAATGCTAGTCGCAACAAGGCCTAGCAAGCCATGCTAGTGCCTGGTCTATTTCAAAAGGGCCCACGCGAGGGCCCTTTTTTAAAAAATTATCTGCCCTAATATGTTTTGAAAAAAATAATTCAGTGAAGTGTCACTTGGTATTCCCCAGATTCCGATTGAAAATAACTGGGTCTCCTTGTTTGGTGCATATTTGTACTTTATGTATTATAGAAGTTGTTTTTATCGTTTTACATGCCATTTTTTAAGATTTTCCAAAAAGAAAGTGAGATTCAACTGATCATCCGAGAATAGTTCTATTATTGAAGGAAAAAAACTAGAAAAAAAAAAGGACGATATCAAATAGTGTATTAGAGAAGAGAAAATGTTGGAATGTGAGAATAATTTTCTACCATATACCAACTTCAGAATGAGATCTATACGTTCTAATATTGAGAAGGCGCGGAGTGCGAACACCATTTCATTTATGGCCACTTTGAGAAGGTTCACAACGAAACGAAGTTGTACCATTGTAACAAGTAACATGTATTCAGGAGACATGGGTTCATATCATTTTTGAAGGAAGGGCAGAGGAAAGACCTCATCTGTCGAAATACTAGAAGGAGCATGGAGTCTCATCATCGGGGATGGATTCTGAGATTTTCTTTATTGCACGACACCTAAGTCGCAAAATGCTGAATCAAAATAAGAAAATGGATCACTTCAGTTGTTGATTACATCCTGAAATTTGTTGATGCAATCCAATGCTCGCTCAAAGTCGCTTTCTTCCAAGGCTAGTGTGAAGCGGCAGTAGCCTGGAATTCCAGTCCATAAGCCACTGTTGATACATAAACCTGTGGATTTGACCATGGCTTCCCTGAAGACCGAGTCATCAAGCTTCACTTCGTAGGTACTTGTAGCTTTCCCGTTGTCTTTGGGCGAGTGCCTGATCTTAATAACCTTGTTGAGATAGGCAGTGGGCTTGGCCACCATGGAAATGCCACCTTGAGGCTCGAGCACATCCCACCCACATTTCTCTAGTGTCTATTGCAAAGAAGAGTATTAGAATAAATTCTAATTATTTATCAGCTATGGAAGACATTTACGAACAGTTGAGGCAGAGCACACTGCAGGATTGAGATGGTTTTTTGCCGCAGGATTTGAGATAAAATACAAAACATGAACTGACAATTATGCTGCACTTTCAAAGAAATGTATGCTTATTTTGTAACATTTAGAACAGCAAAGGAAAGGCATTTGGATCTCATGGTTTTTTTTAACATAGAAATGGTGTAATTAATCAGCAAAGATCTCTCAGGCCAATGCAAGAGAAAGATAGTGAGTGGGGGATTGTTACTACGTGAACTTTTGACATTGTCTCAACTCTCAACTCCAAGGCAAGATTGGCAAGCATTAAATCATCAACGCTGAGGTAAGCATAGAAAATTGTCTAGCATGAGAGACTATGACACTGGCACAAGAAAAACACGGGAACTCTCTCTTTTGCAGGCAGAACCCTAGGAAAAACTCTACAATCCCACTTAGCTCAAGCTTAGGTTTCATAGTTACTAGTCAAAAAACATCTAGTACCCATTCAAGGCCTCATCAAAGCAAAATTTTGGGAACAAAAACTCAAAGATAGTGATGCCCTTAAGTATTATTTACACATCTTAGCCTTCAAGCCTAAAGCTTGCTTAGGCCTCGCACCAATTACACCAGACAATGGCCCATTTCACATTTAAAAAATATAAACCCAACCTTCAACCTCTTGGCTGCAGGTTCAGAACTCTTAGCATTGCCCTAGAAAACGGATATTTGACATATAACAAACACATTCTGAAAAAACTAATTATTTAATGCCAAATAAAGAGTCCAGCACGAGATATAATTACCTCCTTTAGGCGCTGGCACCTCGATTGCAAATTTCTTGATTGTTCTGCAACAGCAATTCTTAGTTCTGATTTCTGCTCATTCAAACCCAGCAACTTCTTTATGGCATATCGAACAGTGCTATGAGGTTTGCTTAATCCTGGAAAGCTATGAAGTGTGTCAACCAGCAGAGGATGATTCAAAGCCAGAAACCCAAATTTCAGTGCTCCACTAAGGATCTTCAGAGACAATCCTCCCAGTAAAGACACGCAAAAAGATTGGTTGTGAGAGGAATTCAGCTTTGACAATGTAGGCTCCAAATCCCATCCACCCCAACCTTCAGTATCAAATTCCAATCCAGAGACTGAAGTATCAATGACAACTCTCGCCCCAAATTTCGAACAAGTAGTTAATATGGTCTCCATCTCTTTGCTGCTGTAAAGCAAGCCTGTAGGGTTGATTGTGGGACCAGAAATGTAAACCCATGGCTTATTAACAGTCTGAAGTACTCCATTGAGCAGGCTGCCTGTCAGCTTAAAGCCCGCTCCAGAGTCAGTAGGGATAATCATAATGTTTGCTTTTAAAAATTTTGCAGCAGAAACATAGTTTCCATTTGATCCAGCTGGGAAGCACAATGTTCCACCTTCATTAATGCAGCAAAGGATCAGCCTATTAAACAGAGCTTGTGTGCTGTCTGCGTACACAAATTCTGTGCTGTTATCTGTTGGAAACCCATAATTGCTTTTAATAAATTGCTTCATGCCAGGGGTGACATCAATTTCCGATTCAGCCAAGTTCTGTCTTGCAAAACCTTCAAAGATTGCAGCCTTTACAGGAGATGGAGTGGGCAAGAAGCTTTGATCAACATCCATGTGAATCAAGGTAGATATTTCTGCCCCACTAATTGACAACTCAGAATAATCAAGGACTGAGATAGCAGAACTAGAAAACCCAATCAACTTATCTGATTTGGCCTTCTCGGACTCCCTCTGTAGATAAGTATTGAAAATCAACTTCGTGAGCAAGTTTCCCTCCAGGAAACAGAAGAATGTTCACAGAGAAACAACATTCATTAACAACAAATAAAACTGTGGATCAGTAGTATAAACTTTTTAAATCATTCAAAAAACAAGAAATCAAAACAAAATTTGACTGAACATCAGTTCTAGACCATTAAGCATGGTAAATCCAGTAAAGGTCATGGTGCAGCACAACATACATAATTCTACATACTTCCCAGCCAGAGTCACTTCCTTTTCTTCCAAGGACAGCAGAATCACTTGAGATGTCATAAATGCAAATGGAAATAAGATATAACAGCCTAAACAAGATATCAAAGCCGACCTTCTTCTATAGCCTCGTTCCAATACTTTTAGTTTAGATATAATGATCAGACCTATTTCAATATAAGTTTGTTACAAAAAAAGACAGAACAATAACTAGCATGTATCTAGTATAATTTGCAGTGTCGCAAAGTGTAGATTTGCGTCCATTACAAATTAAACAAAATGTAATCAAATGCATCATGGAGAAAAGGATTGTCTATTTCCAAAATAATGATAATGATAAAAGGAAAAAGACTAGCAAACCTCTACTAGTGGATGTCGGTCTGCAAGCTGAAAAGCTAGAAGCTCATGAAAAAGACAACCATAATAATGTTGCCTAATTGGTGTGGTATTTCCTTCTAGAACTTCCACAGTTTTGGACAAAGCCTTGAGGATGGCCTCTTCTTCTGAAATAACAAAAGCTACTTCTAAATCTGCATAGACCTGCAGAGGATGTTATGGTCATTAACATAGAGAACATCGACAGGGTAAAAGAACTGAGGTTACGGGAAATCCTAGACTCCATGCCTGGATCAATTAATAAAGCAGTCACCTAAGTTAATTGATCTAGATAAAAAAAAATACCTGGTTTTTTACAAGGCCACAAATGATTGCAGCGTGTGAGGGAAGAGAAGTTCCAGCAAGATATTTTAGGACCCCATTAGAACTTGGAAGGCTGGATAGCTCAAAATGATCAGATATGTCTAAAAAAAGACGAGATCCAATTTCTCTGGTAACCTCTAAAAGGTGCGCAAAGGCTGAACTAGTGACAGCCTCATAATGAGCCATTCCAGTAATCACCACCTGTGGCTTCAGCTTCTTTATCAGCTCTACCATTAAATCAGACTGTCTAGGTGCTTCAATGACTGTAATCACATCCTTTGACGGGTCATCACTTTCTGCACTCTACAATGTGCAGAAAATGTTAGTAGATATGCAGCAACTGAAGTCACATCTTAGCAAACTGGGCTAGGATTACTGTAGCACAACACTGCTCCATTATTTTTTTACATAGTTTCACAAGACAGAAGCTGCTAATGCAAAAGGAAGCTAACCAATGATATACCTTGAAAAACCGTTGACTAGTTCACACATTTCATTGATAAAACCATTTTAACTGCTTCTCAAAGTAAGATGACCATACTTCAATTACTATGGGGACAGCAGTTGACTTCTTATTGCTGGGATATTTGTAACACTAACTTGGTAAATGATATAGTAAATGCCCATTTAGCATTGCGTCAGCCCAAATGGGCACCAACAACACATGCAATAAGAATCATTGGAACATGACAAGATTGATTAAGTGATTTATTGTGTTTACATTGTTAAAGAACCAAATTGTCAATAAAAGGAGCTTCTCTACTTGACAAGTAATATGCCTATCAAAGGAGAATCATAAGATGATTGTAGCACTGTATTTGAAATTTAATAAACAATTAAAAGCTTAACAGTTACCAAGAGAATATGGGCATCATTTCCTTATGGACAAAAAGAGAAACATGTAACAAAGCATAAATATACAGTAATATTTCAGAGTTCTATTCACCGTTTTGCAAGCATTCCTGATTATGATTGCATTGTCAGCAGAACAATCATAACTGTTTAATTCCCTGTTGACTACACATCCTAAGAAATCACATAAGCCTTGGAAGACACCAAGAATAAAACCATTAACTCAATGCCCTAATTTTCAGAATGGCTATTTGAAAGATACAAGTGTTTCACAAGCCACATTGCACTTGCCTGCATGGTTCTGGAATATTCAAAGCTATCCAAGTCATGACATTATGAGAAATATTTGATGATGAACTACAACAAGAATGACACAACATACCTCGATGGCTAGAGATGTCAACCATTTTCGGGGTAAGTGTTGAGTCAGATGTTCATCAACGATTGCAAGACGAGGTGAGAACAAGTGAAGAGCGTTCTCAATTGCCACAGCCCTTGAAGGAAAGACAACAACATTCTTGTGCAAGAATTGCAAAAAGTTAAACACAAGTCAGCACTGAGGCTATGTAAGTACAATTACGCAAATACAAGGGCCTTGCAATTTAGTTCAATGTCCTGTACTTGCTGAATAAATTTTATATGAGGGTTCTAGCACTGTTCAGATAATTCTATTAACAAGGAGAGCACAACAAATGCATGGAACAATACGAGCAGTTATTGATTAAGCAGGAATTTATTCTTACATCTGAATTGAGTGGAATATGGTGATATGTTTTCAGAAAGCTTGCTATGAGATTACGGAAATGTATGCTTCCAGCTGGCGGCTCATAGGGGAAACATGAATTCTCCTTCAATTGATCGGCAAGAGAAGCTAGGAATGGGATTTTCTCATCAGCAACTGAGTCATCTTCAAAAAATAAATCCAAAGAACTGCTGACATCGTGGAAGCCATTCTTAAGAAATTCAAATATTTTCTTCACCTGGCAAAAGGAATCAATTTATTGAGATAGCAACTCCTCTTATAAAACATTTGAATCAATAAACAATAGCTTGGTAGAATAAAAACTCAAATCAAGTGCAGACCTGGTTTGGTTGGCGAAGTTGACAACTGTAGACAGATAAAGCATGTGCAATTCGACCACCAGCTTGCCCATAAGCCCATGCTGTACGAGCACAGATGGGTTGATCTCCAGTGAGACCCATGAAAAACTCAAAGCGGTGTGGGCTGTTTTTCTCAATTTCAACCAAGGCTGAAATATCTGTATCAGCAGCCTGTAAAAATGCATTTTTAACACTAGCTCACTTTGGAAGGAAAAATGGCTTTAAACTGAGAAGTTCATTCTTGCCTGAATAATCTTAGTCTGCCAAAGCTTGTTGACATGAAAACCACGACGTTCAAACAAGTGTTTACAAACAGCCTGTCCTGGACGACCGCCCATATTAAAGATCATAATCCCCATAGGTTTGATGACAGCTATTCCTTCCTCAACAGCCCTAGCAATGAGACCTAAGCCAAACTGATCCTCAACAAACCCCTACATAAAATAAAATTAACAAATCACACTCAATATATGCTACTGAGTCTCAAGATATTCTCAAAGCATAAATTATTCGAAGTCTAAAATTTTGAAATTGTATTCAGCTAGAAAATTAAGCAGGAATTTAAGGCTGGAAACAACTGAAAAAGAAATTGTGCACTCATATTCTAGCAGACTCCTAAAACAAGTTCATCAAATGAAAATAAAATTGGGGGAGAATAAACATATTTGAACAATACAGCCCCGATTGTTTCTATCTTTTTTTTTTATTCAGCTGTAAAAAAGTTGATGCACTTAAATTCTGTTTACCAACAACTTTAAACTGTAGGTTGTTGCTAAATTATTATAGAGCCACCCATACCTGAAGTGCACAGTAGTTACTCAATGAATGCAGAAACTCCTCGCTTGCATTTTCTGTGATCATTTTAGACATTGCATCTGGATTTGGATTAAGTATCTGTGGCAGTAGAACAAGGGAATGAGTAAAAGTAACAGTCAAATAGCTAGCATGAAAATACAAATATTCAATTAGCCACTGGATAAACTAGCTAAATCCAGTATGATTTATTAGCACCTACAAATCATCAGTTGGAATAATACCTGAGGTATGCATCCAACAATTCTTTCAAGTTCAATGTTGTGATCTCTAATATAAGACAATAAATCAGACTCGTAAAACTCCACCCTGTCCAGTAAAGTTTTCTTCTCTGCATCATAGATGACTTGACCTTTCTCATCAAAAGCATTTAAGTATAAGTTTATCCAGGAAACCTTTACTGCTCTAGGATTGATATCAAGGCCATACACCTGCAAGGATTATTTACTACCAAAAGGTCACTTGGCGAAGGCCTATTAAGTAGGGAGGAGTAAAGAAACTCAGGGAAAACAACAAACCTTTGATGGCAACCATTTCTCGGCAAGAGCAATGGATATCCATCCATTTCCGCAACCAAGCTCAGCAACCGTCTTGTCTTTAAAAATAGAATCTGGATGTCTATTTAGGCCTTCATAAAAAGTGAAGGACCAGTTTTCTGGCATAAAAATGCTTGGGATCACCATCATGGTCAATTTCTTTCTCCCTTGGTAGCCCATACCTGGCAAAGAACATTGTCCACATAAAATCAAGCAGTGAAAATAACAACATGTCTTTCTGTGATTCTAGAATTCAAATAGATAAAACCTAACAATAAATTATATAAAGCAACAAATAAATACCTCTTCTATATCAAAACAAGTAGAAATAACATAGCTAAACAGCTTACTAGGAATCAAACCACAAGTGTGTGTATTCTAGAAAACCAAAGAATGGTTGATTAGCTCATTTGTATGGGAGATGATTTGGATGGATTCAACAATTTCAAAAAAAGACCTGATTAGCAATCACCCTGTTATCCTTTAGGCAAAACTCAACAAAAATCAGGGAGATTTCTATTGCAAAATAGTGAAAACCACAAAATGATTACATGATAAGATCTCGGAAGTGCTGTAGCATTAATCTGGAGCAGTGGCCTTGAACTGATAAAAAGTTCTATAAACTCAGTTTTAAAATTGTTCGGATTTTGAAACAAATGACAATTGCATAATTAGTGTACGGTTTACTGACTACATATAGAAATGCTACACATTTAGAACAACTCTCTGTTCTTTTTTTTTTTTTTAATATGGAGCAAACATATCTTTGAAATTAAAATCAGCACCCTCTCTGCTTTTCTTCTTCTTTATGAGATGAATTAAAATCCATCTTTTCTTGAATTATTTTAATTTTAAGATCTGAACCAGTGATATGATAGACTTACAGTTAGATACCCTAAAGGAAATAAGTATTACTGGTAGTTAAGGGGGGCAAAAAAGTTCCAACCGAATTACGTTATCCTATGCTGCCCTTTACCAAATCGCAAGGTAGCATATTCCAAATTAAAAAGCTAAAAAGACAACAACAAGGTACAAGCAAACCAAAACACACCAAATATTGTCAAGTTGGTGGGTTTTGCAGGGATAACGACAGATTCCAAATAATCCAAGTCTTCAAAGCTTCGAGTCTCTTCATTATTCCTATTATTGTTTGGCTCTGCAAGATGGAGTCGTTTTCGATGACTAGTGGAGTATTATTATTGTTATTATTATCATTGAGAAATCCCTCCTTTTCTGTTTTCTTGGAAACCACAACTTCGAAAAGGGGCACGAAACTCACTAGCTGCTCATGAAAACCACACGCAAACTTCCAAAACAAGTAGTCGTGTAAGTTCCAAGAAAAACACTAACAAATAAAATGAAACAAATTCACAAAATCATAAACTGTGAATTATTATTTCCTAAATCCAAAAAATAAATTACTAAATCAGAAAGTACAATTCTCATTGGCTTAGCTATATTTTATTTTAGAAAATCTCATCGCCAAATCATCCAACGGACGAGATTTATTTGGAAGTCAATTATAGCGTCTTCCAGAGACAAAACGACGTCACTTTCATTCCTTTTCAAAGACTTGAAAGTTTCTCAGCAACCAAACAGTCGGAAAACTGAAACATAAATCAACTCAATAAAACTCGAAATTCAACTCTTGATTGCCGTTTCTGTCTATTTTCTCAGCGACCAAACACACACATTGTTTGTTTGTTTACGGTAGGAGAAATGACTAGTACTACCACTACTACGTACCTTGGTATTGATCCAAGAAGATATCTTGGATCCGGAAATGGTACTGTTCAAGGCACTGATCGGAGTCGCCGACACGTTTATAGAGATCTGAGAGGAAGATCCGAGCTGCGGTTCGGGAATTCGGATCCTCCAGTCTCTCCAAAACCGAACGAAACGCACCGTACGCTGCATCCCCTGACTTCTGGCACTCTTTCAAGAACTCCTCCACCGATAATGCACTGCCTGCCATTGCTTTCACACTGCAAATTATGATTTGCTTTGTGAGCCAGTGAGCGAGTTTGATTGTTATAGAGCGAGGAAGCGTGTGTAGTAAGGGTAGTTATAGAGAGAGAGATGGGAAGCTATAGAGAGGGGAGGATGGGAGAAAGCTTGTTCCTGTTTTTTAGCTATAAGGGAGTGGAATTTTATTATTTTATTATTTATTTTAATTTGACTTGGGAAAATTTGGGTCTTTCTTTGAAATTAAGGTATTTGACGCATAAGTTTATACACAAAATTGTTATAAAACACACTTTCCTATGATCTTACATTACCCGTAAAATAAATAATAACACAGTTAAACCCCTTTTTAAATTTATATTTACTCAAAAAAATATTAAATTAATATTTTTATATATTATTTTATAATTTAATGTAAAAATAAATAAGAAAATATTTTTTTTAATTAAAAATATTTTTTTATAAAATATTCTTCAGCACATTATCAAATATACATAAAAACAAAAATATAAAATAAACCTATATTTTAAAAAAAAAAATAGAATTCCAAAGGACATGATTTTTTAATAAGTTAAATTTATATACTTCTAAAATAAAATATAAATAAAAGAATAAAATCTTTCATGTACTTATTATTTTGTTTTTTCTATTTTAATATATCATGGACTTAAAACTTAATTAAATATTAAAAATATGTTTAAGAGTGTAGTTATGGATGTTTTTTAAAGTGTTATTTATACAAAAATATATTAAAATAATATTTTTTATTTTTTTAAAATTAACATATCAAAACAATTCAAAATATGTTAAAAAACTAATTTTTTTTTAAAAAATAATTTTTTAAAACACAAATTGATTTATGTTTTCAAAGAATCTATACCTTGGAGTAAAATTTGGGTTACTGTTAAGATGATTAATTTATTAAAAAAAACTAAAATAATATTATTAAAAATAAAATCAGTGGATTTTTTTATTAAATTTTAATTAATAGTGTGTTTGGCAGTGTGGTAGCGGTTGCTTTTCAAATAGCTTTTCGTCCCGAAATACATGCTAATGATGTTTTTTTATTTTTTAAAAATTATTTTTAATATCAGCACATCAAAACAATCCAAAAATTATAAATCAAATTTAATTTTAATAAAAAAAAATAAAATTTTAATAAAGCATTGTTTAGAACACAATGCGAAACGGTGTCCAAATCAGAAGTCAAGTTAAATTCGTAATCAGTCAAATCATATCAATTCTTTTTAAATTTTACCTGAATCGGTCTAGATTCGGATCAGCTGAGTGCCAACAGCAGGGCCACAGAGTTGAGTTCGATAAAGAATGCTGATATTTTGCATGGAGCAAGGCAAAGAGATGGGTGCCCATCCAAATATTGTGTGTTCAATTTTGTACGTCTGTGCACAGTGATGTGATCCATGATGTCAGTCAGAGTATCCAGCTAGCTAGTTAAGTTGGTATTTAGCATTATAATCGAATTATATTTTTTTTTTAATTAAATTTTTTTTTTTATTGTTTCGACATGATAATATTAAAAAATAAAATTTTAAAATTAAAAAAATATTTTAATATATTTACTAAAAAATATCGTTCTCAAACAAACATGCAGCGAGTGAATCAAGGCAGCTTTAGTGATTCATATAATAAAATTTGAACGTCGGTGGGGGTGTTATAAAAGGATCAAGCGGAAGACCATTCAAACACATTTTTTTTTAATTAAAGCAGCTAATAAAATGAAAAAAGCATGAACAAAATATAAGGTAGAGTAAAGGTAGCTTGCCGGCCGGTTGCTTTACTACTAAATATAAAAAAGAAAGGCAAGCATGTGTTTAGTGATTTGCTTTTATAAAACAAATATTTTTGGATTAAAAAATAATGTTCTCTTAGGTTTTTTTAATATTTTTTTAAATTAATATGTTAAAACCATCCAAAAACTATATATCTATAAAATCATCCAAACATGGTCGAAAGTTTTGCATAAGGTATAATCTCTAAACAGACAAAAATCCAAACTTAGTTGTATACATGGAGCAGGAGGGAGATTGCATCAATCGAGATTAAGTTTTTCTTTGATCAATTTTATGGGTGCATTCCCCACGCAAACCTGGAAGCACGTGTTAATTGAGGTTAAATTAAGGTTTAGTAGGTAGGATCATATCATGTCACATAAACAAACAAAACTTAAATCTTTTTCTAAATAATTTTAATGTTTATTTGGTATTGCATCAACAACTTTTTATTTAGAAAAAACTATTAAATTAATTTATTTTGTATTTTTTAAAATTTTAATATAATGATAATAAAAATATATTTTAATATTTTAGAAGTAAAAAATAATATCAACCATGATACCACAAACACTCATGTAATAATACATTCCTCACACCAACCTCGTAAAATGTGTGCTAACTTTAAGATTTGTTAAGTAATTGAATTTAAGTACAATAATGAAAAGTCAAGAGGCATTGATATTTTATTAAAGCATATTCTGTCAAAACTCCTGGATATTCTAAGCGTATGTGTTTATTTTTTAAAAAATTGATATTTTTTTTAAAATTAAAAATATTTTAATATTTTCAGATGGTTTTGATATATTAATGTTAAAAGTAATTTTTTAAAATAAAAAAAATATTATTTTGATGTATTCTAAAAAAAATACATTAAAAAATAACCGTTACCACATTCCCAAACACCTTCTTAATGAAAAGCGCAAGTACTTTAGTATTGTAATTTATGTTTTTTAGTATTTTAAAGAATATATCTTACTTACAAATATTAAATTGATGTTTTTTTATGATTTTAATATATTAATATTAGAAAAAAAATTTATTTTAATATTTTATCAAATAAAAATTATTTTTAAAAATAAACACTAAAAATTTCCCTTAATAAAAAGCACGAAAGCATAGTAATTTATGTTTTTTAGTATTTTAAAAAATATATCTTACTTGAAAATATCAAATTAATGTTTTTTTTAGTTTTTTTATGATTTTAATATATTAATAATAAAAAAACTAATAAAATTTATTTTAATATATTATCAAATAAAAATTACTTTTAAAAACAAACACTAAAAATTTCAAAATAACAAACACCACAAATCTACCCAGCCATCATGGGCATGTCGCTTCTAATGAATGGCAACCAGTAGCCATTCTTTTATTGCTTCCACTACTGGTTTGATCATTGGAGAGCAACGAGGCCTCCACTTTAGTATTATTAATTGGGGCGCCGATGCTAGGGCCTCGATCATTCATTGCTTGCTGTTCTTGCTTTCTAGGGCCACGAATATTTTTAACATCTTGCTTGTGACTTTGAAAAAGCCTCAACTTTGGGTGCATTATTTCAAATCAAGAAACGAATATTCTCTTTGGTTTCTTTGAGATGCTTTCATGTCTCTGAGAATATAATGATGATGCTTACAATCCAATTCCATTTTTGACTATACTCACCGTTTTCCATGCTCGCTCTGAGTTGAAAGATGGTGTTCGTTATAAAACTCGGCTTGAGATAAGATCTTGACTCTAATTTTTTTTTAAAATTAAAATAATATTTATTTTGATAAAATATTTTTTCAAAAGAAATAAACAAATTGATAATTAGATTTTGACCAAAGATTAACCAAGCTATTTTTCTCAATATCTATTTTCTTCATTTTAAAATTAACAATTACTGTTTAAACAATAACTTTTCTTAAATTTGTAAATAACAAAATTTTAAGAGGTAGGGTGAGTTCTTACCTTGATTTCCTAGGACGCATGCTTCGGTAAAGCATTGGTTGTGCTCTAAACAAACCTTCTAATCATAGTTATGAAACCTGGAAATTAACCCGGTTAAGAGACAGGGTCTTGAATTTTATGGATCAACCCGGGTCAACCCATACAAATACAGAATATTTAATTATTTATGAGTCATCCCTTCAAATAAAGCAAAATAGCACACTTGCACACGTTATGTCTTTACCTTTGTTGCTTTCAATGCTCTCTTTCATTTGCAAGTTGTAATTGGCCATCTCAAAAATTAACAGTAAAGAAAGAAAGAGAGACAGAGCATAGAGAGATCTGAAGCGCTTGTTACAGATAGGGAGAGAGAAACAGAGAAATGGCTAAGCATAAAGCCAACAATACAGATTATTTGAAATTCTTAGAGTGGCCATTGATATTAATTGGGATCTCAATCATGGTCGTTTCTTTAGCCGGTTTCACTGGTTTGTGCTATCAAAACACTTTCTTGATATGGGTTTTCCTATTTGCTATGTTCTTCATCATCGCTGCACTTTTAGGGTTCATTATCTTTCACTGGCACAAGATTAGCTCTTGTATATGAGATTCTAAGGTTTGTTGTAAGTTGGGGAGAACTATAAATGGCGTCCCTGAGACTGCAGATATGCCCGGCCACAACTTCCCTCATCCCCCTCTCAGTCATCCCCTGGCCGTTTGGCCAAAACCTTCTTCTTCCCAAGTCTACACAGAAACCACATTTAAAAAGGAAAAAAAAAAACATTAGGTCTCATCTAGGTTTGCTCGGGTTACCCGAGTCATGGGTCGACCTGTCAGGTTGACTGGGTTTTGCCGGATTGTTGTATTAGTCGGTCTTTTAACGAACCCAAACCGGTCCAGCCACTAAGTCGATTAGGTTCCAGATTGACCCGTCAGACCGGTCCGAATTTAATAACAATACTTCTAACAATATCAATATTTTAACTAGTCAAATTCTCACTTTGCCCACCAGATCTTTCCATGTATTAAACATTTATTTAAATACATATATGTGTACTTTTCATGTATATATATTTCACATTATTCTCTTTCACATTACAACCAAAACATTAGTACCAAATTCACTCAGTGTAGTAAGTTCTTCTCAACAATTTCTTAAAGATTTATAAAACATTACAACTCAAACCAATTTTTCTTACTAACACAATTTAAAATAGTAGTATTAACATTATTTGGATAAAATTCTCTAACTCGCCATTTCTTTACCCATGGTTGGCCTCTAGCATGAAAGAAAAACCACATTCTATTTAAATTTTCTTTCATTTCCTTTCTTAACTATATCATTTAAACCAAAATAATTCTATTAATACATAGATATTTTCTTCCAACACAATTCTTATTAGTTCAATATGCTATATAACTGATCAGTTGGTTACACATAGCATTATTATTATTATTATTATTATTAATAAAGGCTTACTTTATATTTAATATTCATATAATATTAGATTAATAAATCTAATGTTTGATTTATGAATCTAGAGTAAAGATAAAGTCTATAGGACAAAAATACTTTGCAAAGAAAATTATAAGTATTTTATAATTATAGGATTTCTATTGCATCAATGAATTGTTTCTAAAATGTTCTTGGTTGATGCTCTCTTAAATATTGAATGTTTAATAGAGTTGTAGAGACTGATATTCTATTTAATTAGAATTATAATTTATATTTTGATCAATATAGTAGGAACCTAATGGGTCACACACATTAACAACCATTAGTTGAAAAATAAACTATGGTGATTTATTTAAGTATGACTTAAAAATATATTTTAGAAATTAAGGACTATAATATAATTAATATATGGATTATATTTCTAGAACTAGAAAAATTAAGTAAAGACTTAATTGAGTTAATTTTTAAAATTATCCTGAATTAATATATAGATATTATTCAAGAGGCAAATTTGTATTTTGCCAATTTATAGGGTTTTTTTTCCAGATTTTTCTATAAATAAAAAATTATACCTCTTATTTTTTTTGTGGTTATTTGTTAGATAGAAAAACTACATAAGACACATAATAGAGAGCTGACATTCTATGCATAAAAATCTTTCTCTCTCCTAAATAGAAATTTAAGAGATATCTCATTGATGATTTATGTGGATTATTGTTGGAAGCAAGATAATTGGACAACTTATGGTTTATAAAAATCCAACCTTTAAAAAATTATTCAAAGTTGAGGAAGATCAGATCTTTAGGTAATAAATCCCCAAACAACTTTAGATTATTTAACAGGATCCTATAGACTCCTAAATAATTTTATTTTATATTTTCCGCCGTATATATGATATTCGGGAACCCAATAATTTTAATATAAACCCTAACTTGCATAAAATTTAGAGATTTTCAATTCATATAAAAAATTTACAACATAAAATGAAATTAAAGCAAGAAAAATACTCTACCACCACCACCAATTACTCATTTCACTCTCCAAATTACTCTTTCTCTCTCTAACTATACATCCCACGTCTTTCTCTCTCTTTTGAACTCATTTGGTTTGTTTAAATCCTCAGCTAAACCCTTTCCTAAACCAACTTAGTCTTTTAGATTTGGAAAAACAAGAAAAGAAAAAAATGAAGAAATTTCTATCCTTTTCTCCATATACTCAACCGGCATGTTCTTTAAAAGAAAGAGGGGTTGTTTTTGTTCTATTTAAAAAAATACCCCTTTTTTCTTACTTATTTGCAATTTAGTCTAGATAAATTTTTAATCACGAGTATTTTTACATGCTATTTTTCATTATCATTCCTCTGCATTTGTTCGCAATGTATATCAGGAATCCCACACCTTACTCAAATTTTATTTTTAAATTCATAGATTTAAATTTTTAGACTGGTGTTTACAGTTTAGTTTTTGTCTAGGATAAAAAAGACGGGGACAACGAGATCATAGAATAAAATACAAAACAAGAAACAAGAATAAAATTATGATAGTGGTGTACAACATAGATAGATTGTTTTTGTATCTTGTTTAATTAACGATGAACAAAACAAAATGAAATATTAAAAAGTTTTATGATAATGGTGTATAACATAGATAGATTGTTTTTGTAATTTGTTTGGTTAATGATGAAAAAAAAATATTACAAAAAAATATTTTATTTTTAATATATATTACTATCAAACTTATATATTTTTTTTAAAATTACTAGATATTATATTTTTTTTACTTTATTTTATATTGAGTATTGAAAATAATAATAATAGTATACTACCTTTAATTATAAAACCTAGCCTGACCCGATGAGTTGACTCGATGCCCTGATTGGTCCAAGTTTAAAAAAAATATAGAAATAATTGACCCGACCTAATTCGATAAGAAACTTGGGCCAACCCGTGACATGGGGTAAAACCTAATAAAAACTTGGGTAAAAAACATGTTTTTTTTAAATAATATTGGTCAAAATGACATCATCTTGATCATTTTTTTTAAAATATGTCAACTTCGATTAACTCTTTTAATTCGATGACTCAACTAATGTCTCTAGTCAATCATTGGATTGAGTTTTAAACTATAATAATAATCATTTTTATCCTTACATGTTTTGATTAGATAACTTTGAAATTAAATTTTATTTATAAAAATATTTTAAGGATAAAAAATAACAAATATTGTCAAAAAAAACATGTCCCTTTTTATACCTCATGTTTTTAAAATTCACTCTAAAATTATTTAATGAACAAATTTATTTTTATATTTTTATCTTTTCAATTAAATAAGTTTATATTTTAATTATTTTTATCATTTTTATCTTAAAACACTAACCAATCACTACGATGGTGGTGTTCAGAAGCATAAATCTTCTTGTAGAGGGATGTAAGGTCCATATTGTAAAAGAAAAGACGATAGCACATTAACAAATTAAATTGACGAGGAGTTAAATTAACAAATTCAAATAACAATAACGAAGGGATGCTCTACGAGTAATTTAACTTACAAACTTTATTGTCTCGCAACTAATATAATTTAGTCCCTTTGTTTTTGATAATTTTGTAAGTTGGTTTCTTTGTTTTTTAAAATCATAAATTAAATCCTTCATCAAGATTAATTGCTATTTTTTAAAAAAATTCCTAAATTATTCTTTCTTAAATGCACTTTTAGTATTGTATGTATAAAGAATATTTTAGCAAAAAATAAAATAAAAATTCAATTGCTTTGAAAAACCAATAAAGAGCATTGTTTTTAAACCCAAATTAATTCTGCTGTTCACCTGAAACTACTTGGAGCTTGTACTTATTTGAGTTGAATTCGGGTTTGTTTGAGAGTATGATTATAGTTGTTTTTTAAAATAATTTTCATGCTGAAATATATTAAAATAATATATTTTTTTATTTTTTTAAAATTAGCGTATTAAAACGATTCAAAATATAAAAAATAATAATTTTTAACAAAAAAAATTAAATTTTTCAAAAATATGAGTTGACCTGTATTTTTAATCGCTATTAAAAAAAACAAAAAAAAACTAAATAATTATTTCATTTAAAACACAGGGATTAAATAATAATTATTATTATATCAGAAGTAGGGTTTCTGTATATAGACACTGCCTTCTCTCTCACTTGCCAGACTAACCTCTTCAGGATTCAACATGCTTCGCGCAGAAGGAGCCAAAACACCACCACCATTATTCTCTTTGTCAATGGAAACAATTGTCAACAATGAAGACCTACTAACCGAAATCCTTGTCCTCCTTCCCCTGAAATCCCTCCTCAAATTCAAGTGTGCATCCAAGCACTGGCTCGCCCTCATCACCAGCCATGCCTTCTCTACTCGTCGCAGGTCATATCTCAACTCTGCCGGTGCCCTTTTGTTCCAGGCTAACAGTACACTCGAGTTTCATCTTCTTCTGAATCTTGATTCCAATAATTATGATTCTGCACCAGCCAATGTTTTTGAGAAAAACAAACCGTTCTTGAAAACTAAGATGATTGAATCTTGTAATGGATTGTTTCTGTGTTGTGATGATAGCAATCCTCCAGAAAGACTTCGTCGCTATTATGGAAACTACAACCACACATATTCCTCAAGATTTTGTGTTTGGAATCCCACTAGCAAGAGATATGCTTAACTCCCTCCTCTGCTTTCATTGCCTTGTTCATTGCGAGGTATTCTACGTCTGGAAGGTATCAGTTTAGCTTTTGATCCTTCAAAATCACTAGAGTATAAAGTTGTGGCGGTATGCCAATACACTCTTTTAGAAAATTGTTATCAGATACAAATTTACTCGTCAAAAGATGGAACATGGAGGTTGTCTGTCAGATATTTCAATCCACCTCCTGTCGATTTTCTTCAAGGTGTCTTTTGTAAGGGCACCATTCACTGGAATAGTACTGTAAGATTTGATTGTGGCCGTTCTCGTAAGGCTTCTGGTACTGCTGCGCTTTCCGGGATCATCAGGTGATTCTTGGCGAACAATATTCCTCCCCATGTCTCTAAGTAACTGATGCATCATCAGCTTGTTTGCTTCATCTATAGTTATTAAATATCTATCCATGAGATTCAGGATCCCAAATGTTGTGTGGTAATTGCAGCCATCGAGTATTCGAACTACATAATCTACATCCATTCTACTGAAAAAACAAGCTATATCAAGGAATAAACTTTTGTCATGATCATCTTGAAGAGAATCGTAGCTTATTCTTAGAGCTTTTTGAATTTTATTATCAAGAATTGTTTCTAATTTTTGTAACGCGCTTTCCCACACATCTGCTCCTTTTCCATTCAATGAAGAACCCAAAACTTGAAGAGCTAACGGAAGCCCGCCACAATGCTGGACTGCATTCTGGAGAGTGCTTCTCATAACCCTGTGCAGGATGGCCTTGGCCAAAGGCATGCCAACTGAACAGTTGAAGTGATTCATGATCATCCAGTTCATTAACTTTAAACATCAAGCTCACTTCAGAAGCCCTTAATAAACACTGATGCCGTGTTGTTATGATAATCTTACTTCCTGGACAAAACCATTCGGGCATTCCAATTGTTGCATTGAATTGGTCCAGTTGATCCACATCATCCAGAATAAGAAGAACTCTTTTGCAACATACAACATCTTTTATCTTGATAATCCCTTCATCTACACTGTAAATTTTGTTTGCTTTCCTCTTCAAGAGACCAGTAAGAAGTTTCCTTTGCAGACGCACCAAACCATCGGATTGTTCTGATATTTCTCTAACATTAGCAAGAAAGCTGCTCAGTTCAAAATTGTTGGAGTTAGAGTTGTAAACTGTCTTGGCAATGGCTGTTTTCCCAATGCCACCAATCCCGTGGATGGTGGCTATGTCAACATCACTCGACCCATCTTGTAACCACGAGTTAATGCGTTCTACACAAGAGTCTATTCCAACTAACTTGGGGGCTACATTTAGAGCTGTGTGACTCAATTTTTTTCCAACCTCCTTGACAATATTCTGGATGAACAGAGATTCATACCTGCAAAGCAGGATACACGATAAAGAACAGCATGCATACCACAATAATAGTGAAACAAATTCAGTTCCATGAGGTTAATAAGTAGTTCAACAATTGAAGTAGATCCCTTTTTTACGCTAAGCACAACAGCAACGAAGAAGTCCATTTACGTACCTCGTATATTTTCCAATCTATATATTCTTTCATCTTAGAGAGAAAGAGAGATAGATGTGGTCATGTGGAGATTCAAATGATTAATCTTTCAATAACACTACACTTACTATCTTTTCATTGAGGAACGCACTAAATAAAAAAGACAACATACATCTTTTTTTACATAATATATATATATATATATATATATATATATATATATATATATATATTATTTTGTTGAATTTTATCAATTGATAAAACAAAATCAAATATTAATTTAAATATAAAAAAATCTTTTATTTTAAAGTAACTTGTTTTATATATATGACCCAATTCCAAACTCATCAATCAAGAAAAATTAATATTTTTCTATCATTAAATCTAGGGGTGATTATTTTTGGTTCGATTTTTATAAAAAACAACAACCAAAACCGGTTTTTTTGAAAAAAAACCAAAACCAAACCAAAACTTGTTTAAACCGACCAATTTCAGTTCGATTCAGTTATTTTGAGAAAAAAATGGTTCAAACTGGTTTGACTTGGTTTTTTCTGATTTGGCTCGGGGTTTTTTCCAGTTTGGCTTGGTTTGGCTTTTTTTTTTTTTTTTTTTTTTTTTTTTCCGGTTTGGGTTCGGTTTTTTTTGTTTCATGCTTATAAAACCAAAACCGAAACCGAACCGAACCGATCAGTTTTTTTAAAATTCTAATCGGTTTTTTTTCACGGTTTGATTTTTTCAATTATTTTTTTTTCTAATTTTCTCAATTTAATTGATTTTTTGGTTTTTTTATTCACTTCTAATTATATCGTCATCTCCACCAAAACCTAGAAAAATTGCTCAGTATTAATTGCATCTTCCATCAATATCAACTAGAGATATTTTTTTATTAACATGAATATTTAGACTAATTTGTATATATCTTGACTGATCTTGAGAGTCCTAAAATTAATGATTATGTAAGCTTCTAGTGGCTTTTAAATTTATGAAACTCGAACTAGTAACTTTTAGGAAGCAAACTCGAGACTTAACCAATTAAGCTATACCTTTCAGGGTTCAATTGAGGAGATCTTTATCCCTTAATCAAATGCAACATGATGAGTGGAAGATAGATTTACTTTTATACCCTTCTGTCAATGCAAGTTGTCTGTGTTGACGGCTCAAAAAAATAGAAAAAAATAGACATAATCCTTAGGGTTATAGGTTTATAAGAAATCTCTCCTAATCCGTGTTCATTTTCTTCTGTTTTCTCCCAATATTTTCATAGTTTAGGATATATTTCTCTCATGGCTGGCTAACATATTCATCACAGATCGAGTCACATATATATCCCCATAAAAAAAGATTTGTTTTGTTGGTGCATTAGTAAAGTCTATCAGCATTCTCCAATAATCTTTACCTTTAATTCTGTTATGATTAGAGCCCTATTATTCTTAGAGTTTTTCTATGTAAAAAGAATCTTCGTATGCACATCACCTGAACTTTCTCTTTTTTTTTCATCGATAAAACCTCACATGGCGTTGACCTGAAAGCATGAGGCGATGAGGCTGGAAAAACTCTAAGGATGGTACGACTCTACTGAGTATGTTTGGTATTTTGTTAATTTTTATAGTTATGATTTGAAAAAAATTGTTTTATAAAAAGTATTTTTGATTGAGGTTGATTTGATATTTATATATGTTTGGTTAAAATTATGGTTAAAATTGAAGTTGAATAAAAAATAGTTTAATATATTTGGTTAAATATGCTTTTCAAATTGAGGTATAATATATATATATATATATATATATATATATTGATGGTTTTTAATTTAAATATTATAGATTTAACTACCACTATTACATCATTAAATACATAATATTTTATATCAAATATTTTTTATTATTTCATTAACTTATCTATAATTTCATCACGTATGAAATTCATCTGATAAGAACTAAAGTTTTCATGGTTTTTTGAGCGTGCAAAAAAATCAGGTAAAATATCATTAGAAACAAAATTGAAATTGCGATCAAATTCCGCAAATGCTACGTCATCATGCAATGTCTTTCTAATTTATGTAGTGTTTTTGAATAATATTAAACACTATTTTTTTGAATAAAACATAATTTAAAAAAATAAAATTTTTTTTACCGGGTCGGATGGGGTTTAATGAACAGTGGGGACACTGTTCACGTGAACAGTGCCAAGTAGAATTTACCTACCATAGACACGGCAGGGGGAGAAGCAACTCTTAGCTGCTTTGAACAAACCGACAGCTTCAACATAAAATATATAGGTCCCTACATAAACAGTAAATTAAGTTTGTATATTACCAAAGATATTGTTTATGCGATTTGCTTTAAAAATTAAAGTTATTGCGTAAACATATACTCTCTAAGTATATACAAGAAAATTAAAGAAGATGATTGTTGGAGGATGTCACAAATGCCCTAGCAAAACAAGTCTTTTTTATGCGGATGCGAGACTCTCTGTTAGCTAAGTTAGATATTAGATATTGGAGAAATATAAACCAAATTAAAATAATAAAAGAAGATGAATAGAGATTGCGAGAGACTTCCTATACATATAAACATGTAACCCCAAGGTTTGTGTCTATTTTTATAAGCATCAACTTCGGCAACTTGTATGGATAAAGGGGAAAAAAGTTAATTTATAATTTTCCAATCATCATTTCTTAACTAATTAAGGGATAATTAAGTATAAAATTAAACTATGTGGAGCTTTCACTATAGCCATGATTTTTAAATAAATTTTAATTTGATTTTTAATTTTTTTTTGCACAATTGACATTTTTAGAGTCAAAATTTGAATCCAATTGTATCTTTTTTGGGAATAAGGGTTGAATTGAAAGATAGATCATTGAAAAGAAAAACACAGATAAAATAGTTGTTATCTCTGCAATTTATTTGAAAAGTTTATTTTTGTCTCTTGTCTTTTTAAGCTATAAGGTAATCGTTCCCTCTAATTTTTAAAAAATATATTTTAGTACCAAACTTTGTTTTTCTCATTTTCCATTCATTTTTTTGGCGGAGGAGAGAGAAGGTATCGCTGGATTACAACTTAGAGAGAAAAAATTGTTGTTGATAAAAATTTTGACCATCAAAACGGTCTATTTTTGTGTCAAATGGTTCTACATGATGAGATGGGTTAATATTATGTGTCTTTTTTTTAACCTTGAAAACACCTAAAAAAAAGATTGGGCCCTGAAAGATTTTTGGTTTCATGTTGATTTTGAGTTTTAGGTTGTTTTTTTTTTTTTGCGTTTTTGAATGCCATGTATTGGTTTAAAAGGTTTCTAGGGTGTTTTGGGTAAATAATAGATTGAAAATGAGTTTTTGGATAAAAAACTAACCCTGTTTTTCTAGCCACACCAGTGGCTGAAATCTGGTGATTGATAGATGACGCATCAACTATTTTTTATTCAAAACGCGTTGTTCACCCTATTCACTTAAAAAAAATTAAGGGTACGTGCACATGAGCTTGGACTTGCAGGCCTATGCGTCGACCCTTTCTTTGTAGGCCAGACGCATGGCCTGATTTCATTCTTTTTATTTAATAGCTATTTTATAAAGAAAAAGCTAAAAATATGTGGAAAGATCACTGTACATATATTTCTATTTACTGTGAATTGTAATAGTAAATTAATGATTTTTCACTAGAAGAAACTCTCACATAATTGCCTTTTTAAGGGTAAAATGATCTTTTTCTATGGGTCTTTTGTAATTTTTGAATTGTTAAGGTGTGTCTTGGTCTTTTCATTATTCTTTTGCACAGTTAAATAATGTTGTTACCCTTAAAAGCAAATAATTAGTTAACTATGGTTTATGGTTTTTTTTTTGCATTATATATTTTTTGCTACAGGGTAATTATTTTATTACCCTTAGATTCAAATTTTTAAAAGCTTGACTTAGGAGCTAATTTATAATTTCAAAATGGATATTTTTTTTGGTAATAATACATGGATCCTGAGGGTAGGGTGATGTTTTTGAAAAAGAATGTAAAAAGCTACTTACATGTACGTTGCACATGTTAGTTGCTCCACCATCTTTATTAGTTGATTCATCTCGGCCTTCTCTTCCTCCATGTATGACACGTGTACTTATTGGACCTTTGATGCATCACCGACATTCTTTTTTTTTCTTTTTCCTCATAGAAATCCATGTTTGGCCCTCCATATTTTGATACCAGCCTTTTAAGTTGTTTTTCTTTTGATTTTCTCCTTGATTTTTCAATATCTATTAATTTTGTTTTAATTCATTTCCAAAATTTTTTTCTGTTTTAATTTTTACTTGAACCCTAGTTTTCAATTTCAGAGGTTGCGAATTTATAATATTAACCTAGATTTAAAAGATTTGCGTGGATCAATTAGTATGAGTTTGAACAGTAAATTTGCAATTTTTTTCCCATAATAGCTTTCATACTCGCCCTCCTTCAATTATTGTGAATTAACTAGTTTTTAATTGATCAAAGTTACTACTATTTTTTGTATTCTTTTTGCAAAGTTAAGTTGTTATAATGCTTATAAATGTAGAACAACAGTTCGCGTGGGTCTAAGATTTTTTTTTAAATCACTTTTAAAGCTTGATTTCAAGGGCTTAATCGTCATCTTAGGAGAAATTTGGTCTTGTACTTTATGTCGATAATAATTAAAAAACTATTTTTTTATGATTTCATCCATCGATGTTTAATTAGTTGGGAAATAGACTTCGTAGATGGTTTTTTTTCCTACTTTGTTTAGGGTTATCACAATCTCGAACAAACTTCTATTTTATGATTGATACTCGATTTTGCAAGTATCTAATTTCTATCATATAATTAAGTAAATTTTTTTTTTAAAATATTAAATCTAGTTAAATTCATGAACCAAGTCTCGTGTAACTAGGGTCATCCAACATACCATCGTCTAAATACTTTTTTTAAAAAAATCTTCTTGGCTTTTTTTTATAAGTTGATCTATGCTTTTATTGGTCATCCAGATTTTCTTTGAACCCATTAAACTAATCAATTCACATCGAGTTAACTCTTATATGATTTGGTTGAAAATTTACACCATGTAAGGAGTCAGGCCAAGGAATTTTAAGATTTACCTACTTATTCAAGTTTAATAGTATTGCTAAAAAATCCACATGCTTTTAATATATTTTTTAATATTTTAAAAAATAATCTAGTAGCATAGCCAAGACCAATAAACTAGTGTATTACTATGATGTAATTAATACTTGTATGATTTGTCTAAGTAGTTGATGGAGGTAGGTTTGAGCAAACCTTGGGGCACTATATCACGTGTTCAATCACGTTAAGATACTTAATGATAAACATCTTGTTTCTCTCTCTTTCTATTAATATAAGTATTCGAGTCAACTTATATATATTTTAACTAATTCTATAGCCCCTAAAATTAACAATTATATAAGTCTTTAGTGACCATAAGTTTTGTAAAACTTGAACTAGTGAATTCTAAAAATCAAATTCAAAACTTATCCAGTTAAATTACATCTTTCATCTTTCATGATTAAATTAAATGTCTGGTTTCTCTTGCATTCATAGGTCGTGGGTCCCTTTAGTGTACACATGTACCCTTACACATCATAATTACAAAGTCACAAGTAAAAGAACTCCTTTTATTCTTTCTTTAAACAACAGGGATTTAAGTGTTCCAAATCCCAGGATTTTCTACATGTCTTGCGCTTTTAACACGTTTGCGCGCAACGGGAAGCTGTAGCTTAATTGTTATTGACTTATTGTCATTGCTGTGTGATCTCTCTTTTTTCAAGATGCTTTAGAGTTAAAAAAGAAAGAGAAAAAAAGGAAGTGAGAACCGTTTGATGCAGCAAAACACTCGAAAGAGCAGTTATTTTGCTCCTTCACTTGTTTGTATTATGATGCTTTTTGCTCTGTTGACAAGTTAATTTAGTTGTATATTGATCTTGGGTGTTTGAGGTTATGATCCATAAATCAGCTTGTAGAGTTTTTCTTGATTAATGGCTGCTGCTTCTTCGAAATCCCAGTTACCAGAAGTATCCTCATCAACTTCTAGGTGCTCTTATCATGTTTTCTTGAGCTTTAGAGGCAAAGATACCCACAAGAATTTCACTGATCACCTCTACACTGCTTTAGTTCAAGCAGGATTTCACACGTTCAGAGATGACAATGAAATTCGGAGGGGTGAAAACATTGACTTCGAAATCCAAAAGTCAATCCATGAGTCAAAGATATCCATAGTTGTGTTTTCAAAAGACTATGCTTCTTCAAGGTGGTGTTTAGATGAGCTCCTGATGATCATGAAGCGCAGAGAAATCTGTGGGCTCATTGTTTTGCCAATCTTTTATCATGTGGATCCATCAAAATTGTCTGAACATGAAGCATTTGATTGTCTTGAAGAGGAGAAGGATGGCAAGGTGGAGGCTTGGAGGGCAGCTCTGAGAGAGGTTGCTAATCTGGGAGGGATGGTTTTGTAAGATGGGTACACAACTTTCTGTTTCCCCCTCTGTATTCTTAGTTTCAACAATACAATTACCAACTGAGTTTAACTTGTGGTTTATGAATGTGGTTGAAAGAAATGTTTAACTGGAAACAAACTCATGGATCGACTAAATATCTCTACTTGATAATTATTCCTTGACCAGAGGCAGATATATCCAATTTCTAATTTGGGTTTATGATTTGGCATGGAAATTTGGTGGATGAACTTGATCTGTGTTGTGAAAAGCTTCCTATGGATG